>OZ032129.1:1137051-1574551 GCA_964026355.1 Pseudorhiza aurosa | reverse complement strand
ATGATGATGATAATGGTGATGATGATTATGATGATGATAATGGTGATAATGATAATGGTGATAATGATGATGATGAGATGATGATGATGATGATGGTGATGATGATGATAATGGTGATGATGATTATGATGATGATAATGGTGATAATGATAATGATGATGATGAGATGATGATGATGATGATGAGATGATGATGGTGATGATAATGATGATGGTGGTGATGATGATGGTGATAATGATGATGGTGATGATGATAATGGTGATGATGATAATGGTGATAATAATGGTGATTATGATGATGATGGTGATGATGATGATGGTGATGGTGATGATGATGATGATAATGGTGATGATGATTATGATGATGATAATGGTGATAATGATAATGGTGATAATGATGATGATGAGATGATGATGATGAGATGATGATGGTGATGATAATGATGATGGTGGTGATGATGATGATGATAATGGTGATGATGATTATGATGGTGATAATGATGATGATGATGATGATGATGATGATGATGAGATGATGATGATGAGATGATGATTATGATGATGAGATGATGATGGTGATGATAATGATGATGGTGGTGGTGATGATGATGGTGGTGATGATGGTGGTGATGATGATGATGATGGTGATAATGGTGATGATGATGATAATGGTGATGATGGTGATGATGATGATGATGATGATGATGATGATGATGATGGTGGTGATGATGATAATGGTGATGGTGATGATGGTTATGATGATAATGGTGATAATAATGGTGATAATGGTGATGATGGCGATTTTTTTTAAACTTCATTTTGATATATAAACTAAACATACAAATACAAATATCTCTAATAATAGGCAATTAGTATTTGGCTGACCTAATTACAGGTATTTCTAGTATAAAAAAATGAATGAATGAATAAATAATAAAATGACGAATAAAAAAGAAAAAAATTTAAGAAGAAGAATTTAAGGTTGAAAGAAGACTGTTAGTAGGATAAGAGGTCTGGGTTAGTCCAGGGTTTATTACGAATGCAGAATATGTAGTAAGTTGTGCGAATGATTATAGTTGATAATTTAGTAATGATGTAGTTCGTATGTGCTTTGTCAATGGTTAGATCGCTAAACATCTGAATGAACGAATCGCTAGATTGTCCAAAGATTCCAAGGGAACCTATTGACAAGTTTACAAATTTAACATGGCGGTATTTTGATGTTAGGTCATTCAGAAGGTAGCGATATCTGGTAAATTTCCTATCAGCGTTATTATCAAGGTTTGTCTCAAAGCCAACGCTCAATTCTAGAACATAGAGAGTATTAGAAGGAGTGGAGATGAGCATGTCAAGACGCAGGTCGTCACCAGTGACGAGAGAAGGGGAAAGATGTTGTGGGAGGTCAATATAGAAAGTACAGTGATGTAAATATTGAAATGTTGAGGCCAAGAAGTTTAGAAGTTTAGTGCAGAGGCATGTCTCCATGGGAAGCGGCCCTCGCTGAGATAAGATCTACAACCTGCAACAACGTGGAGAAGAGACTCTGGCTGGAAGCAAAAGGAGCAGTCAGGCGTTTCGAAGAGATTCCACAGCTTGAGATTTTTCCGAGTCACAAGTGTGTTATTAAGGTACCTGACATTGAAGTTAAAGATGTTTTGGGTAGTTTACTTTGGGCAGACGACCAGAGAGAATTTACAGTTTCCAAAGAGTGATTCAGGAGGAAAGTAATGAGAAAGCCTTGAGAGGTTAAGTTAGATCAGAGTTTGTCGGTATAGTTCTGGCGCACTGTCTTTAAAACTTGCTTAGTGTTTCGGTATGTATCATATTGTATGTTCATACCAAAACTGAATGATGATGAACTGGACATTGAAGTTTCTTTCACACAACTTGGTCTCTCTCTTTCATCTAATCTCACTTGGAAAACTCACATCCATTCCCTTGCTAAACATGCATCTCAAAAGCTCGGTTTCCTCGCCAGAGCCCGCGGGTTTTTCTCATCTTCTCACCTTCCATCTATATACAAGTCCCAAATCCGTCCTTCTTTAGAATACTGCTCCCACGTCTGGGGTGGTGCTCCAAAATCCACTCTCGGTCTTCTCCACAAAGTCCAGTCCAAAGCCATTCGTCTCATCAATAATCCTAACCTCACCAAATTGCTCCAACCTCTTTCCCATCGTCGTTTAGTTGGAGATCTTTCCATCTATTACAGATACTTTAACGGACATTTTTCTCAGGAGATCAAGGAATATTATTCCAGTTCCTCTGAGGCGTGTCAGGACCACCAGAAGCTCAACTCATTTACACCCTTTCCAAGTTTCACTGCCTACTTCACGAACTCTATCTCACAAATCATCATTCATCCCAATAACATGGAACTTATGGAACGTCTTGCCTTCTTCTTGGTTTCCTGAGTCCTACAACTTGCCATCTTTCAAATCTAATGTAAATAAACTTGATCTTATTTCTCTATCCTCTTAGCTGCTCGCTTTCCTCTTTCTTACTTTGTTGGGGCTTTGTATAGGTCACCATGGCCTTTCCTCAACATAACCCACTAAAAGAAAAAAAAAAAAAAACTAGTACTTCTCCACGGGGATTTTATTGCATCGTTTGATGAAAATGTCAGGGCGGTACGTAGGACAGTTTGACATTGTAGGAATTTCACAGAAGGAAGAAGGAGATCCAAACCAAATTGGTTTGGTGGTGATATGGTAATAATAATAATAATGATATACAAATTTGTATACAGGAATAACCTATCAGCATGTCAAGCATGCTGTTATCATTGGGGTCTTGTTATCCTATCATTAGGGTTGATAATGATGATGATGATGATGATACTAGTGATGATAATGGTGATAATGATGATGATGGTGATGATAATGACGATGATGGTGATAATAGTGATGATAATGATGATGATGATGATGATGGTGATGATGATAATGGTGATGATGATGATGATTGTGATGATAATGATGATAATGGTGATGAGGATGATGATGATAATGGTGATGATAATGACAATGAGAATGGTGACAATGATGGTGATGATAATGATGGTGACACATACCTTTTTTCTCATGCGGAGATGTTCATAGCCAACAAACTCTTTGGGTTCTTCTATGTGTTCACCAGCTAAATAAATCAAACAAGTATGAATATTTTCAAAATTGCACAAGAAGTAAAGCTTTGGTGTCAAAAAACTTCACACCAACTCAGATGCATAGTTGGAGGCAGCTGGTCAGATTCTAAAACTGATCAAACATGACAGGAAGTAAAATCTTGAATTCAAATTAAATGCCAGAGGTTTTGCGGGTAGATTGCTTACCAATGATATGCTTGTAGAAAAGGTATGAACAGAGAGGAACAGCAACAAATATTGACTACAAAAAAAAGAAAAATTCATGTATTAACAATTAAGTTGATTTATTTAAAAGTAAGAACATACTACTTAGTCATACAGAAAGAACATCTAGTTTGCTGTACATCCAAGCATATGACTAAGAAGGACTGGTCATCTTGAGAGGAAATACCATTTCCCATCTGAACAATCTTTGTCCACTATCATCATTATTGACTACCATCATCATTATTGACTACCATCATCATTATTGACTACTGTCTTCATTATTGACTACTTAACATTGAATAGCAGGTCTTTTTGTCAGCTTTTGAATGGTGTCTATGCAATCATATTTTTATAACACAAGCATGATATCATTTGCAAATTTGACGTTGTTTAACTTTATGCCACCAATCTTAACTCCCCAATGAAAATCTCCTTTGCATCTTTCATGATTCATCAACAAAATGCAGAGTCAGAATGACACTAAACAAGCCTATGTTTTGGGATTCCATGCTTAATGCTACAAATCCATTTGACATTTCAAATGTTTTGGACCCATTCTGGGATCCATAGTTAGTGCAAAGAATAAAGAAGGTGGAATTGTCAAATTAAACATGGAATCTCGGAAACATGGGCTTGTTTGATGATATCTCATTCTCCATTTTGTTAATAAACTACAATTCCCAAAAGACAAACTGATCTCTAATCATATGCTCTAAATCAGGGGTGGGCAAAGTACAGCCCGCAGAGTGCTTTTTTGTGGCCCGCAAAGAACTTGCATCAAGCAAAGACTCTCCGGTTATTTTTGTTTCCTAATCGCTTGATGCCGTATATACACATTATAAACACGTAAAGCGTTACAACACTAAGGATGGATTATGTTTACAAAAGATTTGAGCTTTTTTCATTTTACTGCGTGACAATTTAATTTTGAAAAAGCCTTGGCAGCATACAGTGCTGCCTTAAAATTTGCGACTACGGCCTTCCACTGAAAGTTTGCCCACGCCTGCTCTAAACAAATGCTAAAAGTATATGGCAAAGGGGACATCTGTCACATTGCCCTCTATATTTTAAACCAATCTGTGTCTCTCTGTGTGGTTCTTCTAAAGATCTGCTTATTCTAAATATAGTTGTGCCATAAGCATGTCCAGATGATATGAAAGACCTGTGGATTTTCCAGAGCCTGCTGCAACTGACACCATAAAAAGCTTTGGTTTAATCAGTGAAAATATGTAGAGAGACCCTGCATTTTCTCAAATTCTTGATTAGGTGTCAGCAGAAGTCAGTGTCAAAAAAAAAAAAGTTTCCTTTTATATTATTTTACACACTGATGCTAAGCTTCTTTTTAGAAGGCATTCAGTATACCAGTAGATAGATAGATAGAAAGTGGTAATTTTTGTGCCCATTGAACTTATGGTCAGTTGCTTGAATGTACTTTCAGCTAAACTTTTCAGTAGAGTGGGGAGAGTTGCTAGCTCTCTGTCATTCTATGAATCACAAGGTGTGGTCATTTTGAGAGGAAGGACCTGGACATGGCTGGACAAGCAAAAAGCCTACCACTATCCATTAACAATATGTATAGAAGACTTTTTCATGAGCAGCTTTCGGCCTGGTTCCTTTCCATAAACCAATCCTGCATGTAACTCTGTGATGATTGCTTTAAACTTTGCTTCAACCTCCCGATTATAATCTTCAATAGGGTGTCACTAACATCAACTAGACCATTAATGATTCTACAGTTCAAACATAATCTAGGATATTTTTCTTTGGCAGTGGGATAGAAATGGCTTTACAAAAGTCATTAGGCCATTAACTTTGCTCCACATTTTTTGTGCATAGTTGTAATTTAATCCTGTCCATTTGCTTTCCACCCTTCGATGAAAACTTAATTTACACAAGCTGATTTCCTTCTTTAGTCTCATTTAGTGCTCATCCTACTTTAAATCTTAGGAAAGCTGGTCTGATCTGCCCATCTTGACTTCTGATATGCCTTTGTCACTTCTATGGCTTCTTCCAGGACAGAAGAACTACTTGGCACACTTCCTCCACCAATAGTATTCATTCGATCAGTTTTATTTGGCAAATTACTGCGTTTTCTGAAGCTCTGTGCTTTCCTTGCTGCTAGAATTGGCTCCAGATTTCACAGGCTTATGACACACAAGGAATGGTTGGAACATCTAGTATGTTAAGCTACCATTTACTTTCCAGCTTTCAACAAGCAGTCAAATTGCGCAAAGACGAAATTACTTACAACATTTTTCCATGTTATATACGTTTCTTCGGCGTGCTGTTCTACATTTTTCCGCTGCTGTTGAAATTGCGTCAAATTTCTTTTTGCCATCAATTCTGTCAAGACAATAGTTATCATTATATTCTATCCAAATGAGCAAATCTTACATAATTCAAATAAATCTCTAATTTTTTGGGAATTATATTGTCATTATTGCTGTGATCAACAAATCGAATGAACAGTTATGGATTAAAAGCTTGGGATAAAGGTGAAATATACGCTGAACTATACTTTACATCATTCTAAAATTGATTTACGGCAGCAGCACATTAAGACAATAAATTTGACAAAGAATGAATTGTCTTCCATACCTGACGGTCTCTGAACTGCTCGTATTGAGCAGGATTTTGGGTAACTTGGTCTCAGTTGCCCAAGCAGTTTGCTCGCCATTTTGAAATCGCCTGCAACTGCAATGGAAGCGAGACCAGCAGCCTCATTACCACAACTTCAAAATGACCTGTTAGGGCAGGCGTGGACAAATTTTTCACCAGCAGGCCGCAGTCTCAAATTTTTAAGGTTTTAAGGGCCACACTGTATGCTGCCAGGCTGTTTCAAAATTTGATTGTCACGCAATAAAAATTGAGAGTATGCTTGAATTTTTTAAAAACATAATCGATGCTCAGCATGGTAACGCTTTACGTGTTGATGATGCGTTTATACGGTATCAAGCGATTAGAAAAGGAGAATAACGGGAGAGTTGTTTTTGCTTGGTACAAGTTATTGGCGGGCCACAAAAAGCACTCGGTGGGCCGTAGTTTGCCCATCCTTCCTTTAGAGGTACAACTGTACTCCCAATTATTTCGTCATTAGATTTTATAAAATATAGAGTTCTTAAGACTAGGTAACCGAATTTTCAGTTCCAAACAAACTGAACATAAACGAAGATGGCGTCACTTTCGACAGCGGCCCTAAGTTCTTTCTTTTCCGGAGCGCAAAAATCTATCACGAGAGAAGAGAATCATTGCAGATCAGGACACGTAGATAATTTTTGTCATAGCCAAGGGGTTCTCAGAGGTCAAGTTCACGCAAGTATGGAGAATAAAGTGTACAAAGTTACGGTAAGTCGCACAATCTTGAAGTTGAGGCCACTCGATCTTGTAGTATGTGTTGAGAGCTCTTTTGGCTTATCCCATATATCACAGCGGCTTTTCACGTTTAAAATCATAGGAATAATTGGCTTAGTTTGCTGTATTAAGTGTTTTTCAAAATGTTTAAAGCGCAATGCTGGAATAATGGATGTATTATTCCGTTTCACTGGTAGTTTCAAAATAGAAAGGCAAAACTTTCAAGCAAATGAAAAAAGCAAACAGATCAGAAAATTGATTTAGCTAACAGTGAGAATAATTTTTATATAGAACAACGTCTCGAAGGAGGTTGTTTAAGGTCTCAGGGGCTCAACTTTAAACCAGCAAAATCCGGTGCTTTATCTAAATCCCCTTCAGTGTGTGGTGTAAAAATGACATCCACTGCATCTTACTTATCAACTCGTTATATTTCATAATTTCAGATATACCTAGATGAAAAGAACGAAATAAGATCGACAGAGTGTGAATGTCCTAGAGGGGCATTCAAATGCAGTCATTCTGCTGCACTCTTCATACATGGCATCCATAATTTGAGCAGAATGGATGTAGAGTGCTCCTGGAAGAAAAGAAAACCATCAAATCTGTCTACTCAATCCGCCTCAGAAATGTTTCCCCCGAGCAAGAAATATGCTCCTTTATCCAGAAAACCGGATGAAGAGGACAGGAAGTTCTTGTACTCAAAGTTGGAAGAGTATGGCCGATTCACTGGAATCTGGTGGATCATGAGTCCTGAGCCACCAGTTTCAAAGCCCCTACCCATCTCAACCATAGGAGAAATTGTATTTTCTGAACAATTTTTGAAAATTGAAGGGCAAGATAACCAAAACATGTTTTTGCAAAATAAAGCCAAGATCAGCACATTGGACATCGTCAATGTTGCCAGTCTGACCACAGGACAGAGAGACAACCCATTGTGGCATGAGGCACGCAAAGGACGTTTGAGAGCAAGCAACTTTGGGTGTGTACTAAAAAGTAAGAGAGCAACCCCCTCCTTGATAAAGCGCCTACTGGGAGAGTATGATTTATCAAGAGTAAAGGCTGTCCAGTGGGGAACAAACAACGAAAAGGAGGCATTAAAGTTTTGGCATGTTTTGGAAGTAAAATGCCCCTACACAGTGAGAAATGACCATCAGGGATGCTGTGAAAAATGATGCCTTTTGCTTGAGAGCAAATGAAGATGGTTCATATACCCTGAAAGGAGACCACATGTACTGGCATCAGATTCAAGGCCAGATGTTTTTAACAAATATAAAATTTTGTTATTTTGTGGTGTGGACAACACAAGATGCAGCTATTTTGCTCATCAAGAGGGATGAGTCATGGTTGGCTAACATTGATTTTTTGAGGGATTTTTATTTTTTTTGCATTTTCCCCAAGATAACAGAAGGAGAACTTTAATTCATTTTTAACCCTTTTACTTTGTACTTCAAGGGTATAACATGCAACAAAGGTGACTAAAAATACTCATAGCCAATGTGTCGTTTTTAATACATTTTATACATAAACAAGAATTTGGGTACATGGAAAGTTGTTACAGTGTCTAATAATATGGACTGCTTCCATGAAAACACAATTATTAAAATAAATTTTCATATAAATTTTCAAGTAAATTTCTTAATATTGTAAAAAATTGCTTCTAGTCAAAGTTTGTGCCTTCACATACTTCCTTTATTAAAGGATACTGCAAGTTCACTAAGGCAGCGCACAATTGAAAAACAACATCTACATGACATCTAAGATAACTTGGAACAAGATACAAAAATTTTAAATCTTTCAGCCTAGGAATGGCCCTTTCTACGTGTATTCTGCATTTGGCAATTGATTTGGTGGCCCTAGCTTCACTTTCTGTAAACTTTCCATTATTCAGAAAGGGTGGAATGTTCACAGTGACACTACTTGGAACTATACTCTCGATTAGAAAACCCTTGTCAGCTAAAATTAGGTCTCCAGTGGACAACTGATTCAAAAACCCTGACTTCTGAACGATTTCTTTGTCTGAAATAGAACCAGGGTATAGCTGACTGACAAAAGTGATCACAGCATTTGGTGCTACACCAACTAAAACCTTAAACGTGTTCATTCCTCTGTAGCTCGAATAAGTTAGAAAACTTTGAAGAAATCTATTATATTCAACTGCTGTTTTCCTTAATTTCAAAACTTTCATTCTAATTATCGTTTTAACAGAGTTTCCTCAAAAATGGTACGGTGGCCTATTTGACCAATAATCCAGAGTATTCATTTGACTGCCCTGTTTTTTGGGATTCTTTTGACTTTCATCCAGTATGACATAAACTTCTTTCTTGGGGGGCTCTGATTGGGAATCTCATAGAAAGTCATCAATTACAATATTCTTCATACATTTTAGCATTGCTTTATCTTTTGTGTGTTTCCTTTTTCCATTGTAGTAACAATTTACGTAGACTGTAAGTCTGGCCGAAAGTGCCGAAATTTCACAGTTAACATTAATTAGCACTAGCGAGAGAGTAGTGCTGAGATTAGTAGTGAGTGACTAACTTTGGCCTACGGATTTCTTTGACAGGACAATCCCTCCTTGTGCACTTAGGATTGCAATATAGCTTCGAGAAACCTACAATTATCATTTCACTCAAAGGGATTGGTATACATGAAATATCAATACATACGATATTGCAAATGAGGGCAAATTCTAATTGTCGCTATGAAGCTATCTTCTTTGTCACCCTGTGACAATTATGCGCATGACAATTATTCTTGCGCTAGAAAATCCTCGACCTGCGTATATTCTGGGTCGTAGGAGTATTATGACTGGAGCCTTGGTGAAATGGATTCCCTTCTCCTCCCCAACTTCTGCAAAATGATTTTGGGTTGTAGCATCCTTTCCCATTGCCCTCTACTATGCTTTGTAGAATTTTATTTGCCAAGCCAAAGCATGGCAGCGCTGGAGGTGACTGAGCCAACTTAATTTTCGCCTCTTGATGGATTGGTTCTGGTCTTCCTGAAATTTCATCCACCTTTATTTTCACACGTTCAGTCCTCTTCCCTTCTTTGCATGATGTTGAAAGGTTTTTCCTGTATGATCTCACTTCAAAATCACGAATCCGTCCATCTCTCAGTGGCTGCTGGTAATTTACAGCTCTTACAAGGATAGAGCAAGATGGAGGACAACGATTAATCGTCACTCTTGGTCTGATTTGGTTGCTTTTCCACATCATAGAGAGTTTAGTCGTGTTTTAGTAATGCCGTGGGGAATTGGTTCAGCATGTGGAATTATAATGCAGGGGTTGTGATTTCAAATCCTGCACGTGTCCCAACAAAAGACACCATTGGTGCGGAAGGCAACGGAAAACTACTTCATAAAATCCACTTTTTTCGACAAAACTCAGAGCTCTGTCTATGGTTTCTGCTGAGCCAGAAGTCGAGTATGCAACGCAACTCTCCTGGGGACCCTACTTAGGCCACGCACGTCTCCTAAGATTCAGAATACACTCTCACCTGTATTTATGATTGGAACCTTTTTGTGTGGCTTCTGCGCTTTTCCTGACTACAGCTCCCATAACTTTGAAATCGCTAGTTTTTTAAGCTTTTTTTCTTTCTCTTAAGTACCGTTGCCATGTCCGGGGTGAAGCTCTTAAATCTACTTCTGTCTTCTTGGTAAAGTAGATTCCAAAGTCATTCCCGCCATCAAAGATTCAAACCTCACCAAACATCTCCAACCTCTTTCCATCGATGTTTGGTTGCAGGCCCTTCTGTCTTTTATAAAAACTTCGACGAAAATTGCTCCCAAGAAATCATGGATATTACAATTGACGCCCTGAGAAAGTTCTGCACTACCAGAAGATTGACCTGCTTGCACTCTTTCCAAATTTCTCTACCTAATCCTCAAATCCTATCACACAAATCATCATTCCTTCCAAGAACTTGCAACCCAAGGAAAGAGATTTGCCTTCTTCTTTCTTTTCATGAATCATACAACCTGTCTTTTTGCAAACCCAGAATAAAAAAACTTGACTTTCTCCTTCTCCTCTTACCGTACCCTTGTCTTCATTTGGTTAGCTTTACTATGGGCCTTAGGCAATCAAGGCCTTTCTCCAACATGATAAACTCAACACATATTAGAAGAAACAATGGATTAATTTTACGAATCGATTGAATTGCATTTGGTTATGAATCTCCTTCGTATTTCATCGGGTACTATCTTTTCGGGATCTTTTCGAATGAAAAGGGTCAGATGGAAAGTATGCACCTTACTCATGATTGCTTTCTCAGCGATTTGTCCCTTATTGCGGGCGACTTCTTTTTCTATCTAAAGAACCAGAGTATACGCCAGGATTCTGCATATTCTGCTAAGCATCATAGCGCAGCGTGAGGTAAATGTAGACGTTGTGTCAAGGTGGCTCATTTGTTACGGCGTTGGTTCCCATCTTTATTGAGCCTGCAGTCAAAGCCTTTAATCCTTCATCAAGTTTGACTCTCATTTAGAGTGAAAACAGTCATCCAGACGTAGAACTAATTAAGTATGGCCAAATTATGACTAAAGTGTAAAGCCCTGATCAATAATTAAGCTTCAAGAGTCCTTAAATCTACCTTCGAATGCTTGGCAGAACGCATGAAAAGATGCACCTAGGAGATTAAATCTATCTTAGAAAGTAGACAACAAAAATAAATTTATTTCTTTGCTTTTCTCTCTAAAATTCTATCCAACCGCACAAATTAATACAGCATTAAAGTAGATGAATCGGTCGCGTATTGAAGGTATTTTCATATAGCTGTTAGATGAAATAAATATATTGTGTAAAGAGAAGGCTATCAAAATTGGTACCATCAAAATGATGCTGACTTCCAATCTTGGTTACATCGTAAGATTTCTTCCTGTTAACAAATAAAAGACCCTGTCATTGAACACTCATCGGAATATGAGGCCAGGTTCCTACTTTCCACACTCGTGTAATTGTCGGACGAAATATTTTCAATGCAAAGGAATTTTTCTCCCTTTTTCATTGTGCAGTATTAGTGTTTTTGTATATCAAAACATTTTATGAACAAAATTTAAGATGAAATGCAACTCCGAGACAATGATGTCCATTCCTTGCTATTTTGTCTCTGTATCAGCTATTGTGAGATCTTTGGTTGAATGAGAATCATGTTAGCAGCAGTACAGGTGCCAGAGGGAGAGGGACTGAGGATCACCCAGTTTTCACCACAATTGTTTTTCTAATTCGTATAATTTTAGCCGGCTTCTATCTTGAGAGATTCAATAAAACTTTTCTGCTTAGCCTAGCCAATCATTACAAGATTCCGCCATAATAAAATAATGATAGGCAAAAACTGATAAAAAATAAATGTTTACATCTGCGTGTTACTTTAAATCTGTCATTTGTCTGAAAATTGGATCTTTCCTACCACTAATGAGGCATTTCTTATCAGTAAATTCGGTGTTTCCCCTCAAAAATTTGTCATTCCCGTTGTCCTTCTCTTACGATGGTGCCTGGAACCGCCACTGATTAGCAAAATGGTGAAAAAGCGATGACGCAATGGATTTAAAAAACGTCTATTGAACTCAGTTTCTACTTTTATCATGATCATGAACCATTGTGCTTCTTGATAAATCTCACCGTTGACTTTTTACACCTTTCTCGGTATCCCTCGCATTCTGTCCTTTTCCGGCATGCAAATTTGTCGCAGTGATATCATGGTGGCCACCACAACCATGCACGCACCTGTTGTGAACAGTATGAAAGAGTAACCTCGTACTAAAGATGGAGGACTGACTGGCATGTGAATAACAAAAATGCCGAACGCCAGGAAGCTCGTGGTACCTAGAAGGGAATATTTCCATGTTGTCAATAATAATACACAGAATTCTTTTAGGAGGAAACATTGACGAATTAAGGACACATTGTAGTGTAGTTGGTTTTTAAAGGAAATGGAAAACGGTATACTGCATCGCTACTCTACGAATAATGTTGGCGTATTGGGGAGGCTTAGGGCTCATGGCTTAGGAATCGTGGGCTCAGATCCTGCACATTTCGCGATAAGGGTACTATACATGAGGCAGATGAACAGAACCCCATTCATAATTTCACTCACTATCCTTTCTCCAGTTTCTGCTAAGCTCTACGGGGAGACCATACCTATTCCATGTACTGTACATCTTACGGTTCAGAATATATTTTCTAAACTCACTTTTTAAACAAGCTGTCAACTCTTTCTCTTGAATGTTGCATAACATCGTCCCTGCTCATGATCCCATAATACAAATATACTACTGCAGCATAAAAGTGTCTTATGTCCTAAATCCCCGGGGTTGAGCTTTCAACAATATCAGAAAGACACATTGAGCTAGGCCACATCTTGGTTTCACAGGTGGTAGGTGGTAGATGGGTTTACTCATCGTCCGGGGCAGTACCACCACTCTACCTTTTAGTGCCTTCAGTGACTATGTCACTTTCACCTCTAGGGTAGAGATGCCGGCGCTTGTGGTTGGTTTGTCATCATGAACTGGGTCTGCTGGAGACTGATTTGCCAGTCTGTTCCCTGGCTATACCTGAGGGTACCGTTGGAAAGGGTGCACTGCAGGCCCGCCGCCAGATAGTACAGAGGCCCAAACCCATTGGTAGCGCTTTGGGAGGCTGCCTCATAAGCTGGTGTATAATCCCGGGCTGCCTGTTATGCCAGTTTGCAACTGGAGCCACTCTTAGCTCGCAGCTCCGGGGGGCCCTTCTGAGGCCACAGGATAGCTAAGGGAGCTCTCAAGGGATTTCAGTTTACCGCTACCACTGTCATTTTGACTGTCCCAACCACCACTCACCATTCCTTCAACATGATTCAAAACAATTTAAACAACTCAACTGCAGCAACTAACGTGGCACCAAAACCCTTTTCCATCTCCTTCTGCAACATCCGTGGACTTTCTTCCAACATCAATCCAGTACATCATCATCTCCAATCCATAAACCCCTATGCACTCTTCCTCACTGAAACCAAAATCAAACCTCTTGATCCCAGTAACAGCACCGTTCTCTCTCCTCATCTCAAATGCCCAGGTTACGAGTTATTTTCCTCCTTCTTCCCTAATGGTGGGGTTTGTGCATTTATTCGCTCTGATGTGCAGACCTTACACCTCAAACAATTCGATCTTTCTAATCCTGGCTTTCTACTCTTCTGGTTGAAAATTTCCCTTCCTCATGCCACAAAGTACATTTGCACTCTATACCGCTCTCCTAACTCAAACAATCATGAACTTCTCTTCGACCACCTTTCTAAATCAATCGAAACCATCACTTTACAATCTCCACGCTCTGAAATCATTGTTCTTGATGATTTCAACATCCACAACTCCGACTGGCTCTCCTATTCCTCCAATGTCACCAACCCTGCTGGTCGGGAAGCTGAGGCCTTTGCCATTGTCAATGACTTGACACAGGTAATTTCAGAGCCGACACACGTTCCTGATCGTGCAGAAGACAAAGCAAATACTCTCGATCTTTTCCTTACATCTAATCCTAGCATTTACTCTCCTCCCACCGTTAGCTCTCCTCTTGGTAACTCTGATCATTGTCTCATAACCTTACGGCATGACTTCCTCCCTCAACTCGATAGACCCTTTGCTCCGCAAAGAGTCTTCCACTACAGCAAGGCTGACTGGGACTCCCTTCGCACTTTTTACTCTTCTTACCCTTGGTCTTCAGGCTTTTCAAATGATCCTTCCTCCCTTGCTTCTTTCATCACCGACGCAATACTTCTTGGCATGGATCTTTTTATTCCTTCTTCTTACAAGCCTGGTAAAAAAATTCCCCTAAGTGGTTCAATTCACAGTGCACCAAAGCTGTGGATAACAAAAACCACTACTTCAAGGAATAGAAGCAACTTCAAACCCAACACTCAAGAACTTCTTTCATCAACTCTTGCAACACCTGCTCCAAAACCATCAAAAATGCCAAATCATCTTTTGTCCAACGCATCAACAACAAAATCGCTTCCTGCCAGGCTGGCTCTCGCTCCTTTTGGTCTATGGCCACAGTTATATCCCAAAACTTTTGCAAATCATCTTTCCCTCCACTAAAAAACAACTCTGACTCTTCTTCTACCACTCCTTCATTCAAGGCTAATCTTTTTGCGTCAATCTTTGCCTCCAACTCCAACCTGGACGACCAAGGGGTCCAACCTCATCACTTCCCCCCTTCAAAATTCACTATGTCACCCATTAAGTTCTCCACACGTAAAGTTCGCCAAACCCTTCTCCAGCTTGACACCTCCAAATCCAAAGGCCCTGATGGTATTCCAGCAATAGTTCTCAAAACCTGTGCTCCTGAACTAGCCCCTATTCTTAACAAACTATTCCAGCTTTCCTACACTCTTGGCACATTTCCCACCTCGTGGAAACAAGCCCACGTCTTTCCTATCCCAAAAAAAGGCGACAAGTCTAATCCACTCAACTATCGTCCCATTGCAATCACTTCACTCATCTCTAAAACTATGGAGACCATCATCACTAAGCAACTTCTTACCTTCCTTGAAACAAACAATCTTCTCTCTGATCACCAGTACGGCTTTCGAAAAGCCAGGTCTACTGGTGATCTTCTTGCTTATGCTGTCCATGTCTGGTCCTCTGCTCTAGAATCCAGTGGTGAGAGCAGAGTGATCTCTCTCGATATCTCCAAGGCTTTTGATCGCGTTTGGCACCAGGGCCTTCTCGCTAAACTGCCGATGTTTGGTCTCTATCACACTCTCATTAATTGGATTGGTAGCTTCCTCTCTGATAGGTCAATTGCCGTCAGAGTGGATGGCTTCCTCTCCAATCTGCACTCCATCAATGCTGGTGTACCCCAGGGCTCTGTCATCTCCCCTGTACTCTTCATCCTCTTCATCAATGACCTGCTCACCTCCACGTCTTCTAGCATTCACTCCTTTGCTGATGATACCTTCCTAAGCTCCTCATTTTCATTCAATCCAAATTACCATGCTTCCACCGATATCCAACTCCACAGAAATATTTCAGCCTCGCTTCTCTCCAATGATCTGACAGTTATTGAGAAGTGGGGTAAAGACAACCTAGTTTCGTTCAACCAAAGCAAGACGAAACAGGCTGTCATTTCACGCAAACGTAATCAAGACTTTCCAGCTGTCTTCATGAATGGTGATGAACTGGACACTTCAGCTTCTTTCACACAACTTGGCCTTCCTCTTTCATCTAATCTCACTTGGAAAACTCACATCCATTCCCTTGCTAAACATGCATCTCAAAAGCTCGGTTTCCTCGCCAGAGCCCGCGGGTTTTTCTCATCTTCTCACCTTCCATCTATATACAAGTCCCAAATCCGTCCTTCTTTAGAGTACTGCTCCCACGTCTGGGGTGGTGCTCAAAAATCTACTCTCTGTCTTCTCCACAAAGTCCAGTCCAAAGCCATTCGTCTCATCAATAATCCTAACCTCACCAAATTGCTCCAACCTCTTTCCCATCGTCGTTTAGTTGGAGATCTTTCCATCTATTACAGATACTTTAACGGACATTTTTCTCAGGAGATCAGGAATATTATTCCAGTTCCTCTGAGGCGTGTCAGGACCACCAGAAGCTCAACTCATTCACACCCTTTCCAAGTTTCACTGCCTACTTCACGAACTCTTTCTCACAAATCATCATTCATCCCAATAACATGGAACTTATGGAACGTATTGCCTTCTTCTTGGTTTCCTGAGTCCTACAACTTGCCATCTTTCAAATCTAATGTAAATAAACTTGATCTTATTTCTCTATCCTCTTAGCTGCTCGCTTTCCTCTTTCTTACTTTGTTGGGGCTTTGTATAGGTCACCATGGCCTTTCCTCAACATAACCCACTAAAAAAAAAAAAAAAAAAAAACAGAGTAGTTCTCCTTCCCAAAAAAGCGATTTACATCACCATCGATTGTACAAGGCATTCGTGCAAAATACTGCTCGCCTCATACAAAATATTTTGCAAATACTTTTCGATATAGTTATACTTCATATTGACATTTCCTATTTCATATTCTTGTTCGTACATGGATGTTTGACTTCCCTCCCAAAGTACTTCGCTCGAGAGTGGACAGCAGTGGCCTCACAGATGTTCCGTAAAGGAGGGTTTCCCCGAAATCGCAAAATGGAAGCTGCTATTTAGCAGAGCGTAGGAAATCGCCAACATACTCACTTGCTAGAACCAGCCCCGCCTGAATAATCCTGGCGCCTTTGCCACCAGAAAACTTGTAAACTGCGAAGGCGCATACCACCACAACGCCTAGTATAATTGACATCAACGCAAATGTTTTTTGTACGTAGATCCAATCAGCCCATTCAACAAGAACGCCATTCGCTAAAATCAAAATGTTTTCATTCAAAGTTTCAGGAATTAAAATCGAGAGAAGAACACGATGTCATGACGCAACAAAAATTACCTCTCAGTATTCTCGTAAGATTTTCATGAAACCGCGTTATGTCTGGGTGGCTTGCACACGTAACAAAAAGCAACATTCGTGCCTGCGTCAGTTAAAACAGAGAAATTGCAACAGAATGCTTTCATCCGAAAGTTGACAGTTCATATCCAATAAAATCAACAGCTAATGAGATACATTACGTGACAATAACCCACTTTTTCAGAGTGGTGTTTCAATCAATGGCAATCGAAAATGGTAGATTGATACTGGATTACTGTTGTTTAAGATGATTTATGACTTCAATATCATTGATTGAAGATTGACGCTTGACGATTGAGATGATTGAAACTCATTTTAGCAATGATTAATGGTTACAATTGTCAATGTAATTGTCACAAAAATGGTGTATAAGATTGACTATAAACATTTGAAATTACGATAATTTCTGAAAATGATGGTTAATACTTATGATTACTATGATATATATGATCAATTATGATTTCGATCAAGGTTTGATGATTATGATGCCATACAATTAGGAAACTTTGTAACATTTGGGAATTGCATAATTATAATAGTGATTACCTATTTATGGCTAGTATCAAATCACTTATTGAAGATCTATCTTTGATGATTGCAATGATTGGTCGTGATTTAATTATATCATGCTTTTATTCTGGACTTTTGCAGTCTCGTTTGCCACTCTACAACTGGCTGACAATGGACAGGCCTAAGTTGATGAAAACGGGTGCTTTCTGAATCCGTTTTGAAGGCTGCTAAGAAAGCAAAATATTCGACAAATCAGCAGCAGATATCAATAGCCAGTTGTTCAAGGAATAGAAATCACAGAAAACGTTGCACATTCACCGCTGTTTGGAGAATATGAATGGTTTTAGGGCACAAAGTTCGAAGCTGTTAAAATGGCTTGGCTTGTCAACACTTTATTGAATTGAAAGGATGTTGCCAAAAATAGATATTTTTAGAAGTAAAACAAATAATTCAAGCCTCCCAACTTTTTACTTCGTAGACAGTTATGATGCCATGATTAAAAAGAGAGGCCAATCTTTTGCCAAACAGTCTGCTATCAACCTCACAGGAGTATATTTTATGAAGATGAATTAATGGATACAACCAACGATTGGAAAGTTTTTGAAACAGAGAGAGAGCGAGGGATATTTATTTCCAATCTCTCATTTTCTAATATAAGTTTCCTAGTAATTTCACTTCAAGGTAAAAGAAGTGACAGATTGGCAACCGAACAGTGCGGCCACAAGCCCGAACCATTAAATTTAGGCTATTAAAACAAAAACGAATTTCAGCCATCAAGATTAGATTTTGTTCTTTGACTGTACTTAGAGGAAAAACAGCAAAATCTGAAAAAGAGCAGTTAATGGTGAGAGGAATCTTAGTTTAGACGGTTCACTATTCCATATTAGGATTATCTCTGTTTCCATATCGGCAGGCAACCATGCAAAGTCAAATAACAAATTACTGACGGAAGACTATTATAATCATCTAATTATGAAACGTCATTCTGGATGAGCGAGACATTTCATCATCATCCAAATCATTTGATTTGCCATTAATTGTGTGAGTAATCTAGTCTGGTAACTCACATTTCCGAAATGAATGTCTTTTCTTCAAAACATGACAACAAATAACGCCATCTAAAGGAGCGGCTTTTCAACCGATCCAATTATCCATGCCCAGCTCAAAGCAGGTTTATGCATGGTGGAAGTTAGTTGCAGCATTCTTCGCATCAAAATTACGATAACGCACCTGTGTTTTTGATAGAGCCCCATGACACACAACTGGCATCTCCCTGTTCGTTGTATGTGCACGACTTCCATAAACCAAGGCTCGTTTGAACGACTTTTTTACTGTCTACTGTTTGATTCCAGTAGTTAGTACTCACGCCAATGATCATAAAAATCGTCGCCAGTAAAGTAAACATTAAACTGACCCACTGCAACTTTGAGAACTCCATTTTTCGCTCGCAGATGACGCCTTACTTCGTTCAAGACAAACAGCACAAAATCCCCGCGTTTCGTGCCGAAGTGATGTGTACTGAAACCGCAAGATTTGACCACAGCCGTACGCATATAAGCGCTGTTAACGTTGTGCAGTTGCTACAACAAAGGAAGTTTGCCCTCCTGTTTTATATATACTCAAGCTTGAGACTGTAACTTATGCGGCGGTCTGCGCCACCTGCTATCAACGGCCGAGCAGGGGGGATGGGCGCCACCAAATTTTAAAAACGGGAGCTGTTTAATTGATTAAATAGCTTAGTTAGCCCTTTTTAAGTGTGAGATGGGACGCCATACTACATAAATACGTATTTGTTTATCTGAGCATTATTAGTGATTATGGTCAAAACACTAAGTGAAAACTTTGTTTTTTCTGGAGTCATGAACTTGCCAGTATCTCAAATATTACTTCGCTTTTTAAGTCATCCGGGTTGGTTTGGTGTCGCATTCATAGCGTAAGAAGGCCCGTCATAGGACGAATTATAACGATTTTTAGATTAGGAAGTATTAAGTTACTGACAGCTCAATTTTCTTTACACAATTATGCAAATAATCTATTATACGACTACAGAATTACACTTCAATTGTCGTTGCTTTCTCATGGCACTGAAGAATGGTTTGAAAGGATCGACATTTATCAATCGGGCATTGAAACACTTTGGAAATGTCACTCTTTTCCTGTTTAACTAATTGTACATGTTTCCTTGAAATTCAAAGTGATAGCCGAGCTTATGTGCTCGGGAGAGGCAGACAATGGGCAAAAGATTGAAGGTCAATGGCTACTAAACCCCTACGAATGTGATCTTCTGAGCGCTTTCTTCGGAATACGTCACAATTTTGTCTCAAAGCATTCTGGGATTGACCTTCGGACAAACAAGCCGTAACTTTAAGCCACTCGGACTTGAAATTTCCAAATGAAAAAGTCGTACGCTATTTGTTTTATGTTTGAAAATTCCTTCCTTCCACAAGCATGTAGACAGCTTTTTGCCTGTTCAGTTTTCTTATTTGTTTTGTCTTGTTCCCCCTTCGTCATGCCTTCACGGAGCTTTCCTGGCTCTGCAAACGGAAAGAAAATCGTTCCCTCTGGCATTCGATCTGGTACCTTCTATCTGACTTGCAGACACCCCAACAACAATGCCTGGTTGTCTTTTTGCTGTCCAGCACAACACGATGAATTTCGTTTTTATCACTTGTGTTTCAGTAGGCCTTTGCAACTAGAAATTGCTTGTCTGAGTTGCGATCCCAAGATGAAAAGCGCGCAATTATTTCAATCTATTTTTGCTCCCGTAGAAAGCGCTAGGATCGCCGTTGTGAACTGTCAGATATAAATTCCTCGTCTTGAGATCGAGGTTTGGATCTTCCCGGTATCAGATGCCCTTCCTAACACCAACTTCTTATAGTCTTCCTACCCGATACACAGGGGGCAACACTGGCCCTATGCTATCCCAGGAGCCTACAGGTCTCCCCTTCGAATTGTGGGAGAAATATTTTTGGATGCTTTGATTAGATTTTTGGCTAAGTCTGCTACTGCTCATGTCCTCAATGCATCACACAATCATTGATTTGTCTAACTGTTTAGGGGAAGAATTTTAATGAACAAACCTTAAAACTTGCTTTACCCTGCAGTCACAAGTTATGCTTTTCTCAAGCACGTGGATTTGTTTCATATTGAATGTTAGGCTCATTGGACACCAATCCACGTTAATGAAAGTCTACTCTTGCGAAAATACCTCCAAGACCTGATTGCCCCAAGTTAGCCCGAAATACAATATGAAACGTACGCAAGTGTTTATTAGTAATTCGTGTGTATTTTCTGCAGCAGTAAAGTACATTCAACTTCCTTGTAGGATAGTTAACTAGATTTTTTTATAGTGTAATGAGTAGTCTGTTTTTGTTAAAATTATTATTGAGTATACAGGAGAAGAATTTCACGTTTTCTTTAGGTCCTCCACCATCAAATAGAGCTAAGTTGACATACACATCGTTTGAATTAATCGGCCTATTCAGTATTGCAATTCAATCTATCAAAGGTCAACGTAAACTCCTCTGTTTATCATTATTATTATCATCATTGCTTCATTATTATAACTATTATCATTACTTCATTATTATTATCATTAATTAATTATTATTATTATTACTTCATTATTATTAATTTATTATTATTATCGTTGTTATTATTCTTCAACTTTACAATTAAGTACCTAAACGATACAGTTGGAACAAAAAAATCTTAACAAATGGTCTTTCTTCCAATCACTTTCCTGCTCTATCTCCAGAATGAAATCTGACAGTATGTGGCATTATCCTATAATCCTTCCTAGGAAAGGGCAAATGCATCTGGACACATAAACCTGTTCTCCAGTGTCTTGCTATAATTTTCTCTTTTTCTTCTGATCTATCTATTTACGCTGACTTCCCTTTATTTCCATCACCAAATTTGATTTCCGGAGAAAACTTGAGGCCTGACTTTATTTCGTTAAATGAGATCCTCTGCCTACTGGAACGAAAACTCGGTTTTCAAGCAATCGGCAGGTGAATTGCACTCGTAAGTCTGATAAGTATAGTGCCTAACAAACGCCATGCTATCTTCTTGCACGGGAGTTGATTTCATAAATGTTTCAATGAGTTCTCTTGGCGTCTTGGACAAGCCTTGTGATTCTTTAGTTGCTATGCAGAACGATTTCGACACTCTATACAGTTTAAGGAATTGCCTAATTTCAGAAATAATTAGCATTTCTATACGATGCACGTGCTGCATATTTTGCGGATGGAACAAGGATCGGAAGGGTCCATGTTTCAGCTACTTCGTCCATGTTCCATGTGCCATGTTCCATGTTCTTCGTTCATACAGTGGGTCATTGATGGGCGGAGAAGGATTTTATCAAACATGTTTTAATTGCGGTAACTTTCAGAAAACGAATCTATTGGACAAAGGCTTTCCAGTCTCTTGCTATCCACGCATATATTCTTTTGTCCAAATCGTTTTCTGGGGTATTGGGGTCGAACCTTCTGGTACAGCTAGAGGAGAAATAAGACGGCCCCTCCCTAACACCTTCTGAGAGAATCGTCATCGTAGGCTGACTTTAAGGTACTCCTTCGGCTTCATAAATCGAAATGTGCGTCTTTTTCAGTATCTGGCGGCGGCTTAGTGCCAGCAACCTCTGCGTCTGCCAACATTTGGCGGCAAGCACTTTCTATTTCCATATACCTTTCAATCCGCACTGAACCAACAAACCTAGACAGGGTCACAGTTTGCTTCCACAAAATGAAGCCACAGCAATCGGAATTATCATTTCACTTAATTGAAAATCTTATTTTTCTCTTTTTTACCGTTTTAAATTGAGATAAAATGTAATTATAATAATAATTCACGACTTAGCTTTTTTTAAATTATTGAAAAGCAAGTGGGGATAAGACCTTGCATTGATCAAGACACCTTATCCAATGCACGCTAACCATTATTCGCACGTCCTCATAACGGGTGACATTTGAAAGCAATTGGCTTATCCGCTTAACTAGGCCCATATTAGAAGTCAATCCTTGACAAGACCCAAGCGAGCTCAAAGATTATTTTTATTCATATTGAGATATGTTGTGAATTCTTGTTTTGTCAGCTACACCGATCAGGATTCCAGCAAAGATAATGACCACAGCGCACCATCCAAGGTAATAGCCCCATGCAAAGTGAACTGTTTTGATCTCTGCTTGCTTGTAAACTTCAGCAGTTAATGACGTCATGCCAGTCAGCTCACTGAGAACTAAAAGAGAAAGTGCATATATCACTTATTGTTTGCGTCATACATCGAATAAAGACCCTGAACGAGATGGACGCAATTTATCTGTTATTCCAGGTCTAGCGGTCACTTTCAAGTTATAGATGCGTCTCAATTTCTAGCCTCGGAATCATGTACTTCATTTATCATTTATCATATGGCAAATATACAATTGTTGTTAATTTATGAAACTTCAGTCATCAATTTCAAATGCAAGGCAGAAAGGGCATGCTTTCTGATGGATGAAGCTAAGGGGGGCTACCAAGCTGTAGAATCGGCCTTGCCAGTCAATTGAAGGAGAGGCTCAGCAGAGTCAATAAATTCAAAGGGCGCAGAGGATCAAAATATCACTAAAGTTCTCAGAAAAGAGGACAAACCAAAGCTTCAGGAAAGAACACATTGAACGCCGTTCAAAAGCGAAGTTTGCACTGACAGTGAATAGTATTTCAAAGCTATCTCTGAAGAAGCTTATACCTCTATCGATAAGAAAGTCTAGCCTGGCGAGAAAAAAATGGAATGTTGGAAGGCCATAAGAGCATATGGCATACCCACAAAGGTGCGGAGACGTGGAGAGACGTCTATGGGAGTCCAACTTCTAGCTTCTTCCAGTTTCATTATATCTGGTCAGTAATTTCATAAGTTTCCCAGGATTTCAAAGATGCAGTCATGGTCATCTTCTGTAAGGGGAAAGATGATTGCACAGAATGTAACGACCAAATGGGAATACCACTGCTGCCGATTGTAGGGAAAAGCAAACTTAATACATTGTGGAACATTTATGACAGACTAGAGGCGAAGACATACATGCAGAAGTTCGATGCAGCCTTAGAGCTTCTAAATCCAAGATACGATTTGTACACTTAGATCAAATGACAGCGACCTTTAAACAGATGAGCGATCCAACGGACAAAACTATATGAATTATTTCTACTTCATTTTCGTCTGTATTTAAAGTGAGCACACTGTCTCAACCACCACATTCTCAGATGCTTCCCTTAGCAGCCTGTAAGAAGAGATTTACGATCTTAATATCAGAAGTAGAAGCAATGGCGACTTTCGAAATCTGAAACGGAAAACCACCGCGTTTGAAATTCTCGTCACGGGGCTGTTTGTTT
Organism: Pseudorhiza aurosa; assembly: GCA_964026355.1. NCBI lineage: Eukaryota > Metazoa > Cnidaria > Scyphozoa > Rhizostomeae > Lychnorhizidae > Pseudorhiza > Pseudorhiza aurosa. The sequence goes on along the minus strand of OZ032129.1, from coordinate 1,550,547 downwards.
GAATGATGCAGCACCCGAAGCCTGAAATCGATGCACGAAATAGTTTCTGCTTTTTCTGAAGAAGCATCAACAAGTTTTGAATTCAATATTAATGCAAAACGAAAGAAATGTTCATCCAAGAACAAAGGCGTGACAGACTAGCAAGTCCATGGTGAACATTTTCAATGTGATATTTCATCTTTCTCCGTCGCATAGGTTGAAAAGTGCACCTACCAAGGCATTCCTATTTGCAGTCATTAAGCCATGGTTCCAGAATGCATGCGTAGAGTTCAGGTAGTTGCATTAGCCTTTGGGCATCAAAGGATTCTTCTACAAAATGAGAGAGGATACCGGTTGAAGGTATACAGAGCAATAGTGCTATCAGCTCTACTGGAAGGCTCCAAGACGTGGACACTGAATAGACATTACTTGAAAATAGAGGATATGATCCAACAGAAGCATTTGCATGAGCTGATGACCAATTCTCGGAAGAATCAAACATCAAGTTTCAAGCATCATCTTAAAATTTTCAAAAAGAGAAGACGTGCCAATTAATGAAGAGCTGATTAAGGTCGTCAACTGAGATGGACTATGCATGTGTCGTGGTTCTGTATGGTAAAAGTTGCGAGGGACGATGATAGTGGGAGCAGCGCAACTCCAATGCAGGGAAACAGTCAAGGAATATTTGAGCAATTTCAATGGACTCTGCAAGAGGAAGAGGGGAAAGAGACTGACTCCCCAGACGGAAGATGGAAAAGAGACTGACTCCCCAGACGGAAGAAGGGAAAAAGACTGACTCCCCAGAGCGAAGATGGAAAAGATACTGACTCCCCAGACGGAAGATGGAAAAGAGACTGACTCCCCAGACGGAAGAAGGGAAAGAGACTGACTCCCCAGACGGAAGAAGGGAAAGAGACTGACTCCCCAGAGGGAAGAAGGGAAAGAGACTGACTCCCCAGAGGGAAGATGGAAAAGAGACTGACTCCCCAGAAAGAAGAAGGGAAAAAGACTGACTCCCCAGACGGAAGAAGGGAAAGAGACTGACTCCCCAGACGGAAGAGGGGAAAGAGACTGACTCCCCAGAGGGAAGATGGAAAAGAGACTGACTCCCCAGAAAGAAGAAGGGAAAGAGACTGACTCCCCAGACGGAAGAAGGGAAAGAGACTGACTCCCCAGAGGGAAGATGGAAAAGAGACTGACTCCCCAGAGGGAAGATGGAAAAGAGACTGAGTGATAATGTTGCGCATGCCATAAGAAAAAGGAACATCTTTACCAGCAATTCAATTTCCAGAATGGAACTGACTTCATACATACACCAAGTACAAAGATGGTTGCAATGTTATCATCATGAACAGTTGACTGCAGAAAAAAAGAGTAGGAGGAAGAGAAAGAAAGGAAGAAGAGGATGTACTGCTAACCATATGACCAGGGCTTTCATTGATTTGAAAGCAAATGGCAATGTTTTTCACATAAATTAGTTTGTTTCAAACATTTTTCGGACGGAGGTCTAGTTCCTTGGCAGCCTGAGATTTACAAGCCTTGAAACAGGAGCATTGGAGCCAGGGGGGCAGAGGGCCAGAGCTAATTTGTTAAGAAGTAACTCGCAAAGGTGAAATTATAGTTGAAGAGTAACATACAGGGAATGAAGCAAGAAAAAGCTGGAACTTTGTAGCTCTTTATTGCATTTTTCTTCACTAAGAATAGCAATGTAAGAACTCCAGCGTAACTCAAAGTGCCAACAAGGAGCGACGCTCTTGCCAAGTGAATTGTACCTAGAATTAAAAAAAAGAAATAAAAATATCTTAAGATTGTTTCTTGAATGGTGCTGAAGCAACGGGTATCGCCTAAGCCGATCGATTTATGTATGTATGTATGAAGGTGTCGGAAGTGATATTTGTTCTTCTGACATAAGCAGAGGGGCATAGCAAGACTTTTGTGGCCTTAATTTGAGACTTGGCCAAATCATTAAATTTTTTGAGATTAGCGCCATTTGAGGGAAAATCAATTTCTGCAGATTCATTGCAGACTAAAGTTCTTTATCTTGGACAAAAGATACGTAGACATATTTCTGAATTACGAAGCTATTTCGAGCATCATATGTGAGTATGGATCCTTAAAGATAAAATCTTCAATTGGAAATATATACAAGATGAAATGAAGAAAGCTCATTAACCAGAAATTGTTTTAAGAATAATTGAAAGCAGTGCATTTTCTCGGTATGTTATTGAGATACCTTTAGAAAGGCAAAAGCAACAACATACCTTCTACTTGATCGAGTTTTACACAGACTTCTGTATTGGTTTTTGTGAATTCGTAGCAAATCCTCCATAGGCCTTGATGACTTTTACCGTAATTATCAATCTCATACCAATAATCACTGATCTCTGCTACGATCAAAAGTGCAAATGAGACGAGTACAAATGCAATGAATATATAGACATCAAGTCTCTTGCTGATTTGACACAACTCCATGCCTCACCAATTAGGCATTACAGCACTTTAATATCTGATCTGTCAAACATACTAAGGCACTCTTCATCGATTCTCAAATTCCACTGCAAGGATTCGAAAATTCTCCAAATGAAGCGACCAATCAAAGTTGTTTTCAATGCACACGTATAATCGGCGATTGGTTCATCATAGCCCTGCATTTCAACTTTGCCTGGAGACCGCCAATACCTGCACACAAATGAACTGAAAGAAATTGAGTTTTCAGGCAGTATCCAAATTAGAAGTGGAAATAGACTCTTGATCTATTACGAGGTCAGTTGGCCTTGAAAAGAATAAACTGAACTGAATTGAACTGAACTGAAAAGAACTGAACTGAATTGAACTGAATTAAACTGAATTGAATTTATTTGAGCTGAATTGAACTGAATTGAACTGATGGTCTGGGAACTTGTTAGTTCGGTAAAGATCATTAAATAAGCAGATACTATTTGTGATTATTTCTAGGTACGAATTAAGATATCGTGCAAAGCTACAACTGTAAATTCTAAACCGATCAAGCTCCAAAATAACCAAATTGCATGGTTTAAAATTGTCTGCGTTTATCAATTTTCTAACGTTATATTGTAGTGACTCAGCTTTCTTACCCTCATATTCGCTAGCTATGCCGTCATTACCATCTTGCTTAACTATACAATTCTATTCATTCAATCAATTGTTATTTCCTGTCATAATATCCATCAACTCATCATCTATTCATCTACTTGCGTCAATATCAACCAACCCTTCCGCTCCTATTCTTAATCGATGAGTTGGGTAATTTTATCTCTTTCCTATTTGCCTATATAAACATGTATATTACTTCAATAAGTTAGTTAGTTAGTCCGTCATTCAAACACAAGAGCATTAATCGTCGTCTCTCTGACTCCGTGTTCTCTGCACGATAAATAAGATTACAAGGCAATAATCCTCCATGTGGGTTGAATCGAACAGCAGCTTTTTAGGACCAGTTTCATACGCACATCTTGAAACTGGTGATTCCTAAAATATTCCCGCATGAACACTATCACCCCTGAACGTCTTTGGAATATCCTTCCCCTTTGGAACCTCGGTTGGAACCTCGGGTGCGTTTTACAGTGCTTGAACTGCTCCATGAAACTCGTGCAGGACAGCCGGTTGCAGAGGCCCACCCTGCAAATATTGTATATATTTGTGCAGATTGAAACGTGGGAATACTCCAATTGATCTGGTAAATCATAACGCAATGGCATACCCACCGATTTCCGTATTTGCAATTACGGGGGTGCATTGCTACTTATTGTGAAACATGTGTCTAATCTAGCTATGGCGAGCAGAAAAACTCACTACTCCTTGATTTCTGTCAACCAGGTTTTGCTTGATCGTCCATTCTTCCTTCTTTCATTTGTTTTTCCTTCTTTCATTTGTTTTTCCTTCCTTCAGTTGTTTTACCTTCTTTTATTTGCTTTTCCTTCTTTCGTTTGTTTTTCTTTCTTTCAGTGTATTTTATCCTACTCCTTATGCATCTGACAACAACCTTTCTGATTGGATGGTTGGTAGCGATTCGCCACTTTGAAACCGAGAAGGCACCAGCGACATATTTAATTGAAGTCCTACTTCATTAACTCCTATGTCTAATTCATGAGAGTAATCAGGTTCTAGCTTTTTACTTATATGTTAAGTTCATCTTTCTTTCGCTTTAATGTTGCGGGGGTCTCTCGATTAGTGAGATCTATTTAGAGAGCTCCGCCTCAGTTGGCCAATGCTAAAGATTCTGTTAGATATTCTGTAATGTTTCATGCAATGTATGGTAGTGTAGCTGTGTTGAGTAACTTCATCTCAATCTTGCATGTATACATTATATTTGGCTTTGGTTGATGAAAGATGAAGAAATTGAAAATGAAAGAGAATGGTTGCGACTTTTCAGCGATCAATCATTCTGCTTAACTCGTGCAAGAAATGACATAATTAGCAAATCCACTAATTATGGGGTGCAACTCAACTAAGCTCGCGCGCTTCCATGCTATATGGTAATTTAACCCTGTGAAGGAGCACATGCCTTGGAAGTTACTGCGAAGGAGAGCCCGTCAAGCTCCCCCCGGCCTTGCTGCTTCAATATGATATAATCTATTTCATCCGTCTTTTTCGGCAACTATTTTCTCTGGGAGGATACCACAGATAGTCATTGCACTAGAACATGTTACAATGGGTACAAGTGAGGCACTTCCAGCTAAACAGGGCGCCGAAGTAATGGGGCTTGGAAAATACAAGTACGTTCCTCTGGCCCTTAGCTTAATTTCAGTGTTTTCTTTGGCCATTTGTATCTCGACTGACTATTGGTACATTGTTGAAACGTCTTCGGCCAAGAAATCAAACGAAGGACTTTGGAGATCCTGCATGGCTGACAATTGCAAACGATTCAGTGGAGGTAGGGGTCGTTAACTGTTAATCAGGATGGTGCAGAATTGCGATTATGTTGTTTTTTGTTGTTTATTAATTGCTGATAACTTTGCCCTTCTCGTAAGGTTAATATTCGTAATCATTCAATCATGTTCAATCATCGGTATCACTTAGAAAACTGTCAACAGCTGTCAAGCGCACTACCAGATGCAAGATGCCAATTTTGAGATAAGCAAATAGAAAAATATAAATTGCAACACCTTGAGTGACAGCCATAACTTTTCACAAAAGCCATCCTTCCAATTCATGTATTGTTAGCTTATATGGGACATGACACTTTCAAATACATAGACTGGTCGAATTTCAGAAAAGTACCTGAGGTTGGTGCACCCAGGGCCATTTTGGGTTCAGAGCTGAATTATTTTCAAGTTCTCACTCAAAGAAAAACTTCTAAGGCCTGGTTTCTTTTCAACACGACCTCGTCGCGAAATAAAGGCGTGGTTTCAGGTGCGAGAATAAGCTGATTCTTGTATCAGAAAATAAAAGCCTTCTCTCGAAAAGTTGATTCAGGGTCACAAAACAAATGGGATATTGATCAGATCTTCATAAAGTCAGAGTTTTTATTAGAAGGCTGGCTTTCTACCATGCAAAGAGAACTCATCATGAAGGGATTTGCTCACATATAAAATGATCAGTGGCTGACGCCCCAACGTAAGGTAAATCTCAGATAGATTGAAGAGAGTCGTCTTCTATTTGTAATCCCAGGCACATCCTTCACGAAGTATAGCCACATCGAGAAGAAGGAACAAGACGCTGCTTGAAAATTTTAGCTTCTCAGAATTCTAAAATCTAACTTATGATTAATGAATTATAGGGATATGGATATGACGACCTATTATGAGAAATTGCCAGGACATTGCTTGATAAGCATAGCCTCTCAGTGTTCTAAAAGTGACTTTCAGATGCTTTTCTATACGTATAAAAGTGTGAAAAGCTACTCTGATCCCCTTTTTCTATGACAAAATACAAAGATACATGATAGTACTTAAAGTAGTTTTAAGCTTCTACCAAACCATTTTATACATTCTCGCCTGCGTAAAAGGTAGCTGTTGAAAATAGTATCACAGCTCACTAAATCCTTTTCCAAGAATAGAATCAAGCTACCAAGCAGAGATGAAACATCATCATTAAAGAGATGATCTCTTTGCAAAGAAGTGGATACTGCCATAAGACAAATCCTCGTTTTGGGACAAATTCGCTTCTAAGTTATGATAAAGGAATGAGGAAACTTGCTCGGCATGGCCTAAGTGGGTATCAAAGCAACAGCGAGGGAGTCGATTCCTTTTGTTTGTGATGTACCAAGGGGGTTCTGCACTGAGCTTCAGTGTCACATTTAGCGTAGCAGTGTGCGACTCACACGTTGAGTCGGCACAGACCGATTACGAACCCAAAAGCCATGAGATACCTGAACGAGATTGTGGAGGCATCGTCAATCCTGTCAATCAATTTATAACATCCATTGTCAACCGGTTCTGGGTTGCATCAAACCTTGTCCTGAGATGCTTATCCTAATCAGATTGAATACAATCTATGCAGTTCTTTAAATGAAATTGACCTCGTGATACACCCCATGGCAGGTTGATAGTGCCACTGCAAAAAATTACCATGAAATTAAAACATCTAAACAGCTTTTCTGATTGAGCAGAGCATATGCCCATGAAATTGAAAGTTCTGGTGCCCAACTTCGATGCACTCTCTCCGTGCACCCTGCTATTTAGTGTAAGGCTGGGGGGAACTAGAACAGAGTGGGGAAAAGAATCTGCCATCGTACACCCACAGTGTCATTGCTCAGGATGGTGCTGCCCTTACAAGGTGCTCCACGATGTAAGGGACTGAACTTTCTTTCTGTTCGTTACATACGATATTTTACTGCCCAAGGTCACAAACCAATGAGGATGGCTTATTTCAAGAAGTAGACAGAATTTTCCTCTCCTGAAAAGAAAAAAAATTGAGAAACTTATTTTCTCATTTGTCAATTATGATGGTAGACAAGTAGTATTTAACAAATGGCGTTGATGGCTTGTATGGGGCTCAAGTCAATAGTCAAGTTACGACTGTCAATAGATATTTTGGCATTCGAAATATACCACAAATTCTGCGTCAGAAAACTTTCTACTACGCCTTTATCCATTATCAGTCAGCGATTTCATTACACTATCATTCGCTCATATTCATCGCAAACAATGCATTGACAGGACTACAGTACATGGAGTATAACTGGTCATTCTTTTATCATCGGGTTGAAAGATAATTGTCCTCGCCTCGTCCCTTGTGCCCGAGCAAGGGGTTTGTTTCTCTGATGCAAACATTTTTTGCCCTTGTTTCGGGGTAGCAAGTATACGAAACAAGCAACACGATCGAACAGGCAGTGAACACTCAGCGAACATTCACTGAACATGCAGCAAACAGGACTGTAGGGCGAAGTGAGCATTCATCATAGAATGATTATTAACATGTTTTTAAGACCAGCTTCTTCACTATGTTATTCTTTGGTAGGGTTTGATGCCAGACTGCGTCACGCCAATACTTTAGAAATGGTACATTATACTTCCCCCCTTAACTTTGGAAAAGCATTGGAGTTGAAGACGCTTTTGGTAAGTCCCAGGTTGAAGCATTAATTCTGCTAGTAGAGCTGTGTTTCCCAATGGCAAATGAAATGATGTTTAGGCGCGCCCCATGCAGCAGAAGAACCTTCAATTTTGGTTCAATTCAAATTGGATTTCTCAATAGCCTCAGCTCTTTTATTGACCTGCTACTTATTATGTAGTTGCTGCCCCTTTTTCAATATCTTTGATTTGCTTTGAGCTGCTGCCTTCCAGTTTTGTTGTTGATGTTTACGGGACGACCATTTCTCTTGTCGGCAGTATCCAATATGGCTGATCTCCGGTTATCCAAGCTTTGTTCAGAAATCACCTTTAAATGCGTTAAATCTCCTGCTATTTTCATGAGAGAAGTCGGAAATATTGCTTTTCGGAAATTTATTTTGTAGATGACTGAGACGCATGACCTTAGATGCAGAGAATACAAGGCAACTTAGGTATATTAATGGTAAATTAGGGACTACAAAACTTGCAGAACTTAGCAAAGCATATGGTTTTAGTAACATCTTTGAGCTTTTGCCGTGTCATGAACATTCTCCTATAGATAATCGTATTATTGATCACTTTTTATCCTTCGGCTAAGCCATCTGAAGATCGAAAGAAGACAATTATCAGTAGAAATCATCTTGCTCTGAAACTATACAATAAACAGTGTAATCCATGGACCAGAACTTATCAGACAGTATTCAAGTTACACCCACTGGTCTGGTCGTTAAGTAAGGACGGGGGTATTGCAAAGAAAAAACAAACTGAACTTGACTTGAATGCCAAATAGCTAAAATGGTTTCATCCTGTGAAGTGATTACAATTATCTATAAAACTCCATTAGCATCCCTAAATAAGTATATAAGAACATCCCGCATTGCCATATCCATACATAGCCATACACAGTCATATCCATACATAGCCATACACAGTCATATCCATACGTATCCATACACAGTCATATCCATACATATCCATACACAGTCATATCCATACATATCCATACACAGTCATATCCATACATAGCCATACAGAGTCATATCCACACATATCCATACACAGTCATATCCATACATATCCATACACAGTCATATCCATACATAGCCATACACAGTCATATCCACACATAGCCATACAGAGTCATATCCATACATAGCCATACACAGTCATATCCATACATATCCATACACAGTCATATCCATACATAGCCATACACAGTCATATCCATACATAGCCATACACAGTCATATCCACACATAGCCATACACAGTCATATCCATACATATCCATACACAGTCATATCCATACATATCCATACACAGTCATATCCATACATAGCCATACACAGTCATATCCACACATAGCCATACAGAGTCATATCCATACATATCCATACACAGTCATATCCATACATATCCATACACAGTCATATCCATACATATCCATACACAGTCATATCCATACATAGCCATACACAATCATATCCATACATAGCCATACACAGTCATATCCACACATAGCCATACACAGTCATATCCATACATATCCATACACAGTCATATCCATACATATCCATACACAATCATATCCATACATAGCCATACATAGTCATATCCATACATATCCATACAAATTAAAATCCATACATATCCATACACAGTCATATCCATACATAGCCATACACAGTCATATCCATACATGGCCATACACAGTCGTTCCTACACATAGCCATCCACAGTCATATCCATACATAGCCATACACAGTCATATCCATACATAGCCATACACAGTCATATCCATACATAGCCATACACAGTCATATCCATACATAGCCATACACAGTCGTTCCTACACATAGCCATACACCGTCATATCCATACATAGCCATACACAGTCATATCCATACATAGCCATACAGAGTCATATCCACACATAGCCATACACAGTCATATCCATACATGGCCATACACAGTCGTTCCTACACATAGCCATACACCGTCATATCCATACATAGCCATACACAGTCATATCCATACATAGCCATACACAGTCATATCCATACATATCCATACACAGTCATATCCATACATATCCATACACAGTCATATCCATACATAGCCATACACAGTCATATCCATACATAGCCATACACAGTCATATCCATACATAGCCATACACAGTCATATCCATACATAGCCATACAGAGTCATATCCACACATAGCCATACACAGTCATATCCATACATGGCCATACACAGTCGTTCCTACACATAGCCATACACCGTCATATCCATACATAGCCATACACAGTCATATCCATACATATCCATACACAGTCATATCCATACATATCCATACACAGTCATATCCATACATAGCCATACACAGTCATATCCATACATAGCCATACACAGTCATATCCATACATAGCCATACACAGTCATATCCATACATAGCCATACAGAGTCATATCCATACATAGCCATACACAGTCATATCCATACATAGCCATACACAGTCATATCCATACATGACCATACACAGTCGTTCCTACACATAGCCATACACAGTCATATCCATACATATCCATACACAGTCATATCCATACATATCCATACACAGTCATATCCATACATATCCATACACAGTCATATCCATACATAGCCATACACAGTCATATCCATACATAGCCATACACAGTCATATCCATACATAGCCATACACAGTCATATCCATACATAGCCATACAGAGTCATATCCACACATAGCCATACACAGTCATATCCATACATGGCCATACACAGTCGTTCCTACACATAGCCATACACCGTCATATCCATACATAGCCATACACAGTCATATCCATACATAGCCATACACAGTCATATCCATACATATCCATACACAGTCATATCCATACATAGCCATACACAGTCATATCCATACATAGCCATACACAGTCATATCCATACATATCCATACACAGTCATATCCATACATATCCATACACAGTCATATCCATACATAGCCATACACAGTCATATCCATACATGGCCATACACAGTCGTTCCTACACATAGCCATACACCGTCATATCCATACATAGCCATACACAGTCATATCCATACATAGCCATACACAGTCATATCCATACATATCCATACACAGTCATATCCATACATATCCATACACAGTCATCTCCATACATAGCCATACACAGTCATATCCATACATAGCCATACACAGTCATATCCATACATGGCCATACACAGTCGTTCCTACACATAGCCATACACCGTCATATCCATACATAGCCATACACAGTCATATCCATACATAGCCATACACAGTCATATCCATACATATCCATACACAGTCATATCCATACATATCCATACACAGTCATATCCATACATAGCCATACACAGTCATATCCATACATAGCCATACACAGTCATATCCATACATAGCCATACACAGTCATATCCACACATAGCCATACACAGTCATATCCATACATATCCATACACAGTCATATCCATACATAGTCATACACAGTCATATCCATACACAGTCATATCCATACATAGCCATACACAGTCATATCCATACATAGCCATACACAGTCATATCCATACATAGCCATACACAGTCATATCCATACATAGCCATACACAGTCATATCCATACATAGCCATACACAGTCATATCCATACATAGCCATACACAGTCATATCCATACATATCCATACACAGTCATATCCATACATATCCATACACAGTCATATCCATACATATCCATACACAGTCATATCCATACATAGCCATACACAGTCATATCCATACATAGCCATACACAGTCATATCCATACATAGCCATACACAGTCATATCCACACATATCCATACACAGTCATATCCATACATATCCATACACAGTCATATCCATACATAGCCATACACAGTCATATCCATACATATCCATACACAGTCATATCCATACATAGCCATACACAGTCATATCCATACATAGCCATACACAGTCATATCCACACATAGCCATACACAGTCATATCCATACATATCCATACACAGTCATATCCATACATATCCATACACAGTCATATACATACATAGCCATACACAGTCATATCCACACATAGCCATACACAGTCATATCCATACATATCCATACACAGTCATATCCATACATATCCATACACAATCATATCCATACATAGCCATACATAGTCATATCCATACATATCCATACAAATTAAAATACATACATATCCATACACAGTCATATCCATACATAGCCATACACAGTCATATCCATACATGGCCATACACAGTCGTTCCTACACATAGCCATCCACAGTCATATCCATACATAGCCATACACAGTCATATCCATACATAGCCATACACAGTCATATCCATACATAGCCATACACAGTCATATCCATACATAGCCATACACAGTCATATCCATACATATCCATACACAGTCATATCCACACATATCCATACACAGTCATATCCATACATATCCATACACAATCATATCCATACATAGCCATACATAGTCATATCCATACATATCCATACAAATTAAAATCCATACATATCCATACACAGTCATATCCATACATAGCCATACACAGTCATATCCATACATGGCCATACACAGTCATATCCATACATAGCCATACACAGTCATATCCATACATAGCCATACACAGTCATATCCATACATATCCATACACAGTCATATCCATACATATCCATACACAGTCATATCCATACATATCCATACACAGTCATATCCATACATAGCCATACACAGTCATATCCATACATATCCATACACAGTCATATCCATACATAGCCATACACAGTCATATCCATACATATCCATACACAGTCATATCCATACATAGCCATACACAGTCATATCCACACATATCCATACACAGTCATATCCATACATATCCATACACAGTCATATCCATACATAGCCATACACAGTCATATCCACACATAGCCATACAGAGTCATATCCATACATATCCATACACAGTCATATCCATACATATCCATACACAGTCATATCCATACATAGCCATACACAGTCATATCCATACATAGCCATACACAGTCGTTCCTACACATAGCCATACACGGTCATATCCATACATATCCATACACAGTCATATCCATACATATCCATACACAGTCATATCCATACATAGCCATACACAGTCATATCCATACATATCCATACACAGTCATATCCATACATAGCCATACACAGTCATATCCATACATAGCCATACACAGTCATATCCACACATAGCCATACACAGTCATATCCATACATATCCATACACAGTCATATCCATACATAGCCATACACAGTCATATCCATACATAGCCATACACAGTCATATCCATACATAGCCATACACAGTCATATCCACACATAGCCATACACAGTCATATCCATACATAGCCATACACAGTCATATCCATACATAGCCATACACAGTCATATCCATACATAGCCATACACAGTCATATCCATACATAGCCATACACAGTCATATCCACACATAGCCATACACGGTCATATCCATACATAGCCATACACAGTCATATCCATACGTATCCATACACAGTCATATCCATACATAGCCATACACAGTCATATCCATACATATCCATACACAGTCATATCCATACATATCCATACACAGTCATATCCATACATATCCATACACAATCATATCCATACATAGCCATACATAGTCATATCCATACATATCCATACACAGTCATATCCATACGTATCCATACACAGTCATATCCATACATAGCCATACACAGTCATATCCATACATATCCATACACAGTCATATCCATACATATCCATACACAGTCATATCCATACATATCCATACACAATCATATCCATACATAGCCATACATAGTCATATCCATACATATCCATACACAGTCATATCCATACGTATCCATACACAGTCATATCCATACATAGCCATACACAGTCATATCCATACATATCCATACACAGTCATATCCATACATATCCATACACAGTCATATCCATACATATCCATACACAATCATATCCATACATAGCCATACACAGTCATATCCATACATATCCATACACAGTCATATCCATACATAGCCATACACAGTCATATCCATACATAGCCATACACAGTCATATCCATACATGCCATACACAGTCATATCCATACATATCCATACACAGTCATATCCATACGTATCCATACACAGTCATATCCATACATAGCCATACACAGTCATATCCACACATAGCCATACACAGTCATATCCATACATATCCATACACAGTCATATCCATACATAGCCATACACAGTCATATCCATACATATCCATACACAGTCATATCCATACATATCCATACACAGTCATATCCATACATAGCCATACACAGTCATATCCACACATAGCCATACACAGTCATATCCATACATAGCCATACACAGTTTGTTCCTACACATAGCCGTACACGGTCATATCCATACATAGCCATACACAGTCATATCCATACATATCCATACACAGTCATATCCATACATATCCATACACAGTCATATCCATACATAGCCATACACAGTCATATCCACACATAGCCATACACAGTCATATCCATACATAGCCATACACAGTCGTTCCTACACATAGCCATACACGGTCATATCCATACATATCCATACACAGTCATATCCATACATATCCATACACAGTCATATCCATACATATCCATACACAGTCATATCCATACATATCCATACACAGTCATATCCATACATAGCCATACAGAGTCATATCCACACATATCCATACACAGTCATATCCATACATATCCATACACAGTCATATCCATACATAGCCATACACAGTCATATCCACACATAGCCATACAGAGTCATATCCATACATATCCATACACAGTCATATCCATACATATCCATACACAGTCATATCCATACATAGCCATACACAGTCATATCCATACATATCCATACACAGTCATATCCATACATAGCCATACACAGTCATATCCAGACATAGCCATACACAGTCATATCCAAACATAGCCATACACAGTCATATCCATACATAGCCATACTCAGTCATATCGATACATATCCATACACAGTCATATCCATACATATCCATACACAGTCATATCCAAGGAACACCCAGGAATGATCTCCTGCACCAAATCTCGAAGCCAATGGTCCTTATCGTGTCACTATTTCTGACATTCCAACTTTCTGCTCCCTATGTGAATATGGGCCAAATTAGAGAATGGATTAACCACAAATTCAGATGAGTGCTCAAACATCTTGTCTTCTAAATCTTTTCTACTTTGATATTCTTTCAAATTTTCTTTATCTAGATTCTTCTTTTGATGCCAGGTGTGCAGTCCCAAATGCATACGTATTCATATACAGTCCATTTATGAATATTTCCAATTGGTCCACAAAGGAGCTGTTGCTCTTTGATTTTCATAACATCAAGCTACTTAAATAAGCTTTTCCTACATCATATTTTCAGATATTGAGAGCTGGTTTCAAGCAGTCCGGGCATTTTTGCTGTTGGGAATGATATCATTCTTTGTTGGAATCGTCTTCTTCTTCATTGCAATTCGAATTCATACACTAAAAGTCGTTTATCCCAGTGGATTTTTTGTTTCATGTGAGTGTCATATTCCCAACTATATTATACTTCTTGTCTTATCCTTTATCGATACTTTTACTAACAGTGTGGACCAGTTATGACAGAATGCTTCAATGCTATCTTGCCATTTTGAGCTAAGCAGTTCTACCATATACTGAGGAGAGGGGGATCGGAGGGGTCACTGACCCGAGGGCCCATAGCTATTGGGGCCCATAGGTGATAACTCAATTTAAAAGAATCTGTGTGCCTTGCTAGTAATTTTTCGTTCTGACCCGTGGCCCATAAATCCTTTCCGCGATCCTGGTTCTATCTATTATATATATGGATGGCCTTGGAAAGTGAAGGAGGTATGCAAATTAGCTTTATCTAAAATAGTCGAATAGTAACGTATATCTTATAAGCAACTGAGAATACCATGTTACAAGCAGCTAGAATAACTTTTCCGTCTCCTTTCAGGTACACTTATAGTGTTTTCCATGGTTCTCTATAGTGTCAAACAGAAGACAGTAGCAGAGAAAAAGCTTGCTGTTCACTTCGGTTATTCATACGCAATCGGTTGGGTCTCAGGAACCATTTCTCTTATTGCATCAATTATGGGATACTATGACATAAGAAAACGTCCTGTTGAATCGACGACAAACACGACAACAGTCGATATGACGGCGTCCTCTGATTCCTTACACGTGGAAATCATTGAGTGATGCATTATTATTGTTTGCAGTCGTGGCGTGTGAATCAGAAATCAATGTCATATTCCTAGAGTACATACTTGCAGAAAGGAATACTCCATTTTTCATGACATTCCCAAAATATTTTGTGCTTCAGACACGTTACAGATGCACAAAACTGAAAAGACGTTTGCAACGGAAGGGAGAATTTTGAAGAATATTTTGAAAGACTGATTGCCGGGGAATTTTACTCCAAGTTGAACTTGATCAAGTCTCGCACTCCATTTTAATGCGGTTTATTTAAAGCTGATTTGTTAAAAGGATCCATCTACTTAACAATATTTTGGTTTGAAGAGGTAGGCGTCCTCTGTTGATAAGCATTGCAAATTAATAGACGAAAAAATCGTGGCAACACAATTCTGTAACCAATTGGACAATAATGCGAAAACTGCAATTTTCTGGTTGCTATGGTAGCAAAAGCATGATAAATATAGGCATACTGGCTATATTTTGTTCCAGACAAGCGCTGTGAAAAGCTGTGTGCAACTGCATGGCAATTGCCTCCAGAAGACCATGGGAATTGTGCAGTATCGCTATTTCACTTTGGTATTATGTAATCTATCTAAAGATACGATAACTTAAAGCCCGCGAGAAGCAAGAATTGACTTGGCTCTGCACACTAGAGTCTCAAACCATGACCCGGTTCGATTCAATGAATAAACAGGACTTGAACACAGCAAAACAGATATGAAATCAGTTAAACCAACACGGGGCGAACATGCTATGAGCATGTTACGAGCATAAATCGAACATGAAATTAGCACGACAGGAAGACAAAGCCAACATGAAAGGAACATAGAATGAATTTGAAACAAGGATCAAACGCGAGCAAGAAAAATGAATTTGATACGAGGCAAACGTGATATGAACATAAGCAGTGAACATGGAACGAACATGGAGCGAGCATGGAACGAACGTTAGAAAAACACGAACACTAAGCGAAGTGAAGCGAAGACGAAACACCATGAGGCGAATATTGATAAAGTAGTGTTTGGACAAAACTTTAATGAGTAGATGTTGGCACAGGAATATGAAGAAGGGTTTTCAATGAAAACACAAGAATAATTTTTTTCATAGGTTTTGTATTGCTGGTGTGAAATGAATGAAAGCTTCTCTATCTGTCTCCTTTAAATCCCTCTTAAAAATAGAACGTTGTCAAGTTGCAAAGTATGCAGTATATTGTATCATGGTGGTACTGAAATTTCCCGCTTCATTGAAATGATTTCTCAATCGTTTACGCGTGGTGAACTTTTAAACTGTGCTCACCGTCGTCTAAAGTTGCCACTTGTAAGACGCGTTTCTAAGGCTGACAATCTCCTTCCGCGTTTGCAATGCTGACAGTCAAACTTAGTCTTTTGCCACTGTCTATGATTGTTGCTTTCTCCAAGTGAACCATTTTCCGTTGTTCCATGTCATTTCATTTTCCATTTTAGAATTTTTTTCAAGAATATTCTATCAGCATTTTTTTACATAAGCTGCCATAAATCAAAATGTGTAAATCGAAATTTAGTGAAAACTTGCCTTCGTATTATGCTTTCAGATTCTTTTAATGTTGAGATTGTGAGACTCATTTTTATGTGAAGTCAGACTTCATTTCAATATTTTTGATCACTGTAAAACAACTTTTCTTTGAGAATTCCAAGTATTGCGTGGGGATTTCAATATCAAGCTGGTCTTTTGAGTTTTTCAGCATCAAGGAGATTCTTGAGGCAGTCCTGTCTGAGCATTAAGGTGACTGATGAAATCTAGTTGTTAAGTATGAATCGTGCCCAGCTCTTTGCTCTTACAAATTTTCTCTTGTAACGCATAATCATTCGTTTTATTTTCTGTCCAACCAATGCATGCAGCAACATGATGTTAAACTTCTATTTTTTTCCGCTCCATCCCTTAAAACGCAGCACTTTGAACGTTAGATAGCAATAGAGAAAACGAGAGGATGTATTAGCAGCCTCCTTTTCGTCTTTTGGGAGACGCTTCTATTCATCCTCGCTGAGTTGATCATATGTGATGCCTTCTCAAATCCTTGCCGAACTACACGAGCGTACGTTACTTGATATGTCTTAATGCTCTGACAGTTGCGACGTTGCAAAATTACTCACGCGCGTTAGATCACAAAAAATTGTGATTAACATATTGGTGCCCCGTGTGGGGAATGAATTTTGTTATAGCAGTAACTTATTTGCACTCCAAAATAGCCCAATGTGTTCACTCTTAACTTTAAATCTATCCTCAAGATTTTAAAGTTCATCCATGCTTTCCACGATTAGAACAACATCACCAACACATCTCAAATTCGTTATCCCGTGTGACCGACCATTTCAACTTTGCCTCAAACTCGTTCAGCACCTTTCTCAATATTGTGTCTGAGTAGCTTTTAAACAAGTAGGGTTACAACACACAGCTTTCTCTAGCCCTTTGTCCAATCTCTGATCATTCAGTTGGTCCCTAAGTTGTTCTCACAGTGGCTTTATGATGGTTACACATTGATTTCACGACCAATATCATACGGATTGGAACCCCACTTCGTCCATGTCATTCCAAAGAGTATCATGGAAAGAAGCAGATCCTTCCCTCTTTCACTGTTCTTCTCAATGATCATTTTCAAATCCAGGACCTTGTCTCTCTCTTTGACTGTGACGTGCCTATACTCAGTCTAAGACCGCATTTTTTCCTCGAAATTTCCTCCTCCCGTTTGTTCCTCATTCCTTTGGCAATGATCTTCAACAGCATTCTACTGCTGTGGCTGAAAAGTAATGGCTTTGCTGCTACTGCACAGTTAATTTTCTCCCTTTTAAGATATGCACAAACATGGAATTTACCCAATCTTTGGGCCAATCGTTTTTGATGTAATACACAATGAATGATATAGAAAGATTCCTCTGGTGATGGAATTCTAATTGGAGATGAGGAGAAGGGCAGCATCTGAAAATGACATAAGCCTCAAGCAAACCTGTCCGTTCAAAGCCAATGTTTGCTGTGATAATGTTTGTCTTCTTAAAAAGCGTTATGTTACACACATGGGACAGTTGCCACCGCTCTAGCAAGGTGCTATGTGGCCCTCGATTTCAGTACGGGGCTCATTTCACAGAATTTGCTCAGTGATCTGCTGAGTTTTAGGTTGCTATTTTGCGTAGCAAAAATATTTGCTCCAGAATTTCGAGTAAATGCCTGGTTCACTGCAATTTTACAAAAATGGCCTCCTTTATGAGCTCTACACGTACAAAACAGCGCCAATTTGATCCATGTCTCTGCAATTCTTTTTGGTCTCCAAAACTGTCCCTTTCTACCCTGATAAATTTTGGTTGATGAGTAGATGCGAATTTTGAAATTCATGGAATTTTGTCGTACGAAGTAGCTTAAAGGAGTTGTTTGATTGGTGTTTGTTTAAGAACATGGAATCCGTTTGTCTGTCAGTCGTATTTGTCGAAGACGCTTATGCAGACATATCCTAAAAGATTGTTAGATTTGCAGGAGAGGGTTCGAAAGGAAATGAAAAACGATGATGTTATTTGCTATTAAGCAATTATTTTTGAATAGAACAATAATCAAAGAAAGAAGCTATAGATTAGATTGGCTGATTGTTTTTGACAGCAAAATCTAGATGCTGGTATGCTTTAGAGCCATCTCAATTGTTTGGACAAATGAATGTCAGTTTTTGAAAGGGGTGGATATCATCTCAGCCCTTCAACATAGCTGTAAACTCTGAAAAGAAAAAGAAAACATTAATTTCCATCAATTTTAATACAAAAATTATCCCTTTATTATCTCTATCAATGTTCTTTATTCATAGTTAGATATCGTTCTATCATAGTGTTTGTCATCTGGTTGGACAATAATATTGAATTACGAATAGAGTTCTTAACCAGTTGTCCAGTATGAAAGAGGAATTTACCTGATAGGATAGATGGTTAGGTTTTGAGATGGAGGGCAAAGAGCAGGAATGGCGCTATTGTAATATTTTATAGCTTCTAAAAGATTCATTCTACGATGAAAAAATAATCACCATATTTGTAGGACATCATCGATCAACTTACTTCCATATTTTCAATCTACACTCATGATATTTTGAAGCTGAGGTGCAAAAGCCTTTTTACATAGACTTTTGTAACAGAAATTGAATTGAAATTATGGAAAGGCTGCCAAACTGACATGGCTACCCTAGGAAGTCCATAGCCCCGATACCACAGGATGCGAGCACTGTTTTCAAGATGGATGAGCCATGAAAACTTAATGTAGGTGTATGGAGCTTCAATAAAAGCTATTCATAGAGGAATAAAGAGTTACAGATTTTGATTCGACATTCACCTTGGTAACTAACTTTTCCGTCATTGTTTTTGTCAGCCACTCTAAGCATTTCGTCAACTGTCTCGTCACTCATTGGCTCTCCGACCTGCATGAGTCCAGCTTTTATCTCATCCTTAGTCAAAAAGCCATCTCCATTCTGGTCCATCATTGCAAATGTAGAAGATAGCTCATCACTGCTTGGGGGACTTACAGTTTCTTGAAACGAGACTAAAAATTCTTGGAAATCAATGGCTCCACTTCCTGGAATGCAAGAAAGATCGATGGCAATGACATTAAGAACATTGATCTTCATTTCCATGGTAAATCGATGCCTTCCTTAGCTTGATTTGCAAGAATTTACTTATGAGTGAAGCATTTGCATACCGTCTTTATCTGAAACTTTGAACAACGCTTCCAGCTGGGTTTTCGTTGCTTTTTGGTTCAACGTCACCATTAATTTCTCCAACTCGTCTATTGTGATCCTCCCATTGCCATCTTCATCGATAGCATCAAACACTTTTTTGGCTTCTGTGAAAACAAAAAGTTTTGCAACAGTTTTACAATATTATCTTGCGATCGATAAAAAGACAATCCTCTTCCTCTTCTTCTTCCTCTTCTACTTCCTCTTCTTCTTCCTCTTCTTCTTCCTCTTCTTCTTCCTCTTCTTCTTCCCCCTCCCTCTTCCTCTTCTTCTTCCCTTTCCTCTCCTTCTGGCTTCAATTTCACCAGAGTGGGATAACTTGAGTGTTTATCAAAATCACATATGGTATGGCTACTACTGCATTACAAACTCGATTTCGAGCGTAGCAGAAACTAGTGACAGGGTTATGAGTTTTTTTTCTAGGGAAGTGTCAGTTGGTTTCAGTTACCTTCCTCATTAATTGCGTTTTTTAAAGTGACACATGGAGGAATCGAACCAACGACCCCTGTGTTATGAGTCCCTATCCTTAACCACTACGCCACGTCACTGCTATGGTATGATAAGGAGGTTTAAAATGGGAATCAGGAAGGCAACTAATGCATTATTTTCGTGAATGGGTGAATGGGTTGCTAGATAACTTAACATGAATCTGATAAGATGTCTTTGCCAAATGCCTTCATGATTCTGTCTAGGAATATATTTGAAAGATCTTTAATAAACCAACCATTTTTTGATGGAACAAGAGTGTGAAATAAGAAACTACACTGTATGTTGTTAAAGTAAATAACGATTTTTTTATAATGATGCCAAATTGAGAGACAACCCTACTGCAACAGAAAGCTCGTTGACGACAAGTTATATACAAGGGATGCGCTACATCTTTAGAAGAGAGAAATATCTATTGGCAAAGATAACATTCTATACATGCTATCAAATAGAGGTCCAACCATGGTTTTAGCGTTGGGGTCAAGAAAAAATTTCTTCTTTTAAAAGTTCTTATAGCCTAAAATGGCTACTTATTCCAAATTTTAGCATATGTTTTGCTCTTGAAAATACATCTTAACACTTCCTGCATTGCTGAAGTCAAATACATAAGCTATCGATGAAGGAAGGATGTGATAAAAGCCAAACTTAAATGTTGGTGATAATGTTAAAGAGATTGTATTGGCAATAAGAAAATGAATATTTGAATGAATTAGTAAATGAATGACTGAAAATACCTGATAATTCCTTTTGGCTAAGACCCTGAAATGATATGATAGTATTATTTTTTAAAGGGCTCCAGATTTATGCATCTTTTAATTCATAATCCTGAAAATGATACTGATTTTTCTAAAGACGGAACCGTTTCATTTAGCAATACTGATTTAAGAGGGAATACCCATCTATAAGATAAATCAACAAGATGAGAATATGAAAATGAAATTACAAGTAATAATTGATAATGTACATCGGAGAATGAAAAAGAGCGAGAAAGAGCTATTCAGAAATTCCGCCATTTTTAATAATGCTAATTGAACAGGCACTCCTATTGCTTAACTTTCATGCAGGCACACATATTTTATTGATTGCATTTGAGCATTGCATTTTACTGATTGCATTTGAGCATTGCATTTTACTGATTGCATTTGAGCATTGCAATTTATTGATTGCATTTGAGCTTGCTCTTAAACACTGAACTGCAAAACAATAGCTCCGTTTCCCCTTGGGTCAAGAAATGTTGAACAGGACTCAAAGATTCGTTTTAAGTTTTGCGAGAACTTAACAAGTTATGCTGTCTTTGACAATACTTTATTTTCAGCTACATAAACACGCATCATACAGGTGATATTGCAAATGGTCACAGCTGCCGTTTCAAACAAGGCGAAACGATAGCAAGAAATTGTACGCAGGGAAGGTTATTAAATGACATGTGATTATAGAATTATGCTACACTGACTCCTTATTGAGCTGCTTTGATTGCGTGCATAGAATTGTATGCAGTATTAGATTTCCCGTGGAGAACACAGATCAAACAAGAAGTAATTGAAAGGTACAATCCTTCATTTCGATGGATGAAAAAGCACGTTAATTTTATAAATGCGTTTTACGATTATTCTTTTATCATTCTTAACTGGCATCCAATAAACGATTTTTCAGGTCATAAGAAATTCGTATCTAAAAGTGCCCTGGTCCGTCCTCTCAATGTGGCCACACCTTGTGACTCATACGCCCGGAATTACAAGGAGCTGCCGACTCTCTTTACTCTAAACAGCGTTGAAGGTCAAGGTGAGGCCAAATTTTCCCATTCTGGTATCAACAAAAAGGTTGAGTTTTGCTCCCGATTATCTTGCTGTTTTTCTTTATGACCACCTGTTCAATGCAAACTGACATTGCATAATGCAGCGAAAGATTTGTAAACTGCTTTTTGACTCCCCTACTGTTTGCAAGTAAGAGCAATCAGAAGTAGACTTCTGAGCTGCATTGTTGAACTTAGCTTGGCGTAATTGGCTGGACTCTGCGACAATGATCGACACATGATTACACGATCCCTTCTATTAGCTATTTCCACTGGCCTTTCTACAGCTTTCCTTATAAGCCAAAGTTGTCAGCAGGGAGTGTCACGTGTCAAGTCCACCATTTCATGAAGATTTGACTTGGTTATTTGATTGGGTGCCCTTCCGGTCACCAACCTCTTTCATATGCCCTTTCTACCATCAAACTCTGTCTTTCGCCTTTTCTACACGCATGGAAGATGCGCTGGTCCTATTCTACTACAAAAACTATAGAGTTATAATGTGTTAAGACATTGCTAAGCTTTCTAAATACTACTGGCTTCTTCCATAAAGATAAATCACCGTTGTGGACTTTCAAGTATCAACTTAACATCTTAATGATTGTTGACATCTTAATGATTGTTAAGATCTTAATGAGTCTTTTATGGTGGGATACCCTGTTTTCATTCCCCATCTTTTTTAATCGCCTTCTATGACGCACAGGCACTATTCCTTGAGACTGACACATGTGGCGCTGGATTTTCTTCTAATGATAACTAGCTTCTTCACAAGTTTTCAGAGGCCAAAAATATCCAGTATCATTCAAAGAACTATGGTGAACTTTGTGCCATGCGAAGCATTGATGTACCAAGTGATAATACAGGTGAGGGGGTATTACCAGAAGAAGGGTAATTGTTAGGATAGTCATAATGTATAATAAGTTGTTAGAGTTGGGATATGGGTTAAGCATAGTACAAATCGAAAGAGGTAGGAACTCGGTAAGGGATGGAAGAATGTTGGACTCAGCATAAGCAAATGGGGTACAAAAGACTTCTTCTCTTTGCTACCTTTGCTTATACAGCATATGACTAGCGATTTAAAAGGGTAAATCTGCATGTAAAATATAAAGAAAGACTACGAAAGTGTTCGGGAAAGGGAAGATCACCGACGAGATAGACTGAAATGCCGTATGCCGAACACCGTTTAAGCTGGAGAAGAGATATCAGCGAAAAGTTTGCGAGGCCTCTATCGGAGGTGTGTTGCTAAGTGAAATCGTTTTTTAACAGGCAATGAATGACACCCAAATATACACCAGAACTGCCAATGTGTCTTTATATCTTTTTATACAGTATCACATAATCACATAAGCACATAAGCTCATAGTTAACCAAAAGATTGCAGCTCGGCAAGGCAAAGGCAATTATGATTGGTCAAATGTGATCACTTCAATGGGTTTGCACTGGAATTCATCATAGTCAAGTACACAGCACTGATCTAAGGGTTTTTATTTCTGCCCATCCTTATCATTGAAACAGAAGGCTGACAGCAATTTAAAGTATTTTCCATGGCTGAAATACATTGCAGAGTGGCATAGCAAAACATCCACGAACATCGGATCTGCTTAAGGTGACCCGTGTCTTCACCAAAATAATTTGGTATCATTCTTTCAGAATTTTATAGTAACTTAAGCTACCACTAGTATCCTGCAATAGAATCTAAAGAGACGCGTAGAATACGGGAATAAGCTTTGAGCTCGTGTCTCTGTTGATGAATTTTGTGTTTCTTTTTCGGTCGTTTAGACTAAACTCATTCTTACTTCAAAACAAACCTTGAAATTTCAGAATTAACATTCTGACATATTTCATCTAACGAACGGAACAAGAAGATACATGTTGTTCACTAAGTACTGCTGAAAACACAATACAAAAACCAAACTTTTGTTAAATTTAAACAAGATATCATCAGGCTATTGTGAAAGAGGAGCGAAAATTGTTAATGAATGGTACCAAAAACTATGATTTTCATGTATAGCAATGAAATCAAAGAGAAATATTTAAGTTAAAATGACATATTATTTTTACCATAACGAATTCTGAGTTCTTCGCCGGTGCAGCAGCTAGTTGTTATGCAGTGAATGACATTCCCGGAGCATTGAGGAAATTCAAATCCTAAACAAAAACACGATCGATGCACCTGCCAACACCAAACGAGCGAGCGACGGGTATTTTCACAAAACAACTCTTCATAATGCGCGGTCTCTTCTGGATTCCTTCTATCCTGCCACACCCACTGATAACATAAAGTCCAGCTAAATAGCAGCAACAAGATCTTGTACAAGACAGTAACTAGTTTAGATTTTCAACTTCCTAACGGCGTGGTTTTGAAAATTAATGTCAAACATTCCGCGAATTTTCGTCTTTTAAAAATCTAGGACTCTAAGAATGCAGCATTGAGTATGAGAATGCTTTTTATGGGTCAAAGTAAGTCTAGCAAGCGAAACTACGTTATATTAAGTTTATGATACTTATGCACTATCTAATAATTTAACTTCATATTCTTTCTCGTATGTAGCCCGATTCCCAAACTGCATTTGCATACGGATGCCGTAAATTATACCCATCGAGCAGTGTCTTCAGTTCGACTTAATGTTTCATTCTTGTAGCCGTAGAATAGCCTTTACGTTGCAAACTCACTCCAAAGGATCGACCCAGCAACTTTCATCTCAGTTGAAACTAAACAAGGTCATATTGATATTGCAGATGCATTTTCAGCTACACGGACATCACGGTTTCATTTTGTTGGCAATTTGTGCTATTCGAATAGATATCTTTCTAAAGAGAAAAAGGTTGGCTCAGACTCTTCCGTCATCGCTCGATGTGGATAGGACGGCCCTATTCTCCGTTCTGTTAGCCTTTGGGCAGCACATCTGTGCAAACATGTTGAATACTACAGTTCTGGGCTGGACGACTAGAAGCACAGTGTGCTTACATTTCACAAAGAACTGAGTGCTAAGCAGGGGAGCACTATGTTCTATTTTTAGGGTTTTTTATGACTCGAATGGGCCATCTGACCTCCTGGCTCTAATGCATTCAAAATGACCACTCCAGCACTATTCCATTGACGAGGTGCGTAGTCACTGGGCTGTGGCAAATGCTGCTACGTGTTTTATGCAAATTAAAAAGTCTGAAGTCATGTCTACTACTCTTCCAAACTTCTACTCAAGGTAACTGCAGACGAAATCTAGAATGAAGTCTTTTGATCCAAGAGCAGGTCAACCTCTAAGAGAGTGAAAAATCGTAACTTATCTGATAGAATAACTCATTGTAAGTCACTTTCTGACAACTGACTTCGTAATGGGTCATGAAATGAATGGAGAGGCACTTGCTAGTGATATCAAACACTCTTTAAAAAAAGAATAATTGTCGAGTACCATTGAAGGGCACCTTGCAAGATGTGTACCATCACGAGCCACTTCACTTTGAGATAACATAGACAGTTCCTTCCTTGCCGCATAGTGTCCCTACCTTTATACTAGGTGCCAAATCACTGCAGGCTGGACAGAGAGAGGGTGTCAAGAAACGGTAATGAACATGCTAAAAACCTGGGAGTTTCGATGCAGTAGACATGTGGTCTAACCATTATGCCGATTACTCTTATTTTAGCCAAAGTTAATTCATGTTGGCTAAGAATTCTAAGCAATAATTGTAGTATAATTTCGCCTGTGACTATGGTTGATCAGCTTTTATCTTTTACCACAGATTCCCTTACATGATAGCATCCGATCATTTGGTGATGTAATGTTACGATATTTTTGACCGAAACATGAGAGATGATTCGACGGCCACAGACGTCGATAAAACGAAGGACAATTGGGCAGCTGCTCTCAGGGTTTCTTCATCCAGAAATAAATAGCTTATCCTAATATTGCAGGTTTCGTTAAAGGAATTCTTAGAGATCAATTTGCCTCCTCGCATCAAGATGTCTTTTTCTTGTTTTGATTCTTGGCTCAGAGAATGCTTAAGGGCCACCGATCTAACCACGTTTTCGATATCCTCTAAACCAATTACCCTTCAAACGGTTTTCTGCTTTGGCGAATTGGATTGGCTGGTTTGTGGCCAATGGGGTGTCACTGCATAGCAATAATGCGGGTATTAGCGCGAAGAATATCATTTAAAATGGGATAGATTTCCACAAGAAATAAGATGCGTTTAAAGGTGTTTGGAATATTTCCTGAAAAGTCAAAACAGTCCTTTGAATAACTGCCTCTTTTGTATCTGATGCTTCATAACAACATTTTGCCATATGCTTTCTGTAAATGCATTGTACCGTAGAGTAGGGACTGAAATGTTCTGGCAACCCAGGGATTGCAGATTCCAATCCTGAATGGTTAACAAAATGCACACTTTCGGTAAGAAACGCTGGGGAAACTCTGTTATCAGTTTAAGCTAAGCTTGGAATCAAACCTATTATGACATTTAGTTACGGTTATACTTTTCCTACACGTATTCACCTGTTAAAACTTTCGTTAAGGCAGACTCAGCGTTTTTCCTAGATTCTGTTATACTCAACATTGAGTACGCCATGCAATTATGTACATTTATAAATGTGCTTGAGTGATGTGCTACTCGGCCATTGACCGTTGCTAAAGGTTCTTAATCCATGGTCGCCGCATCCTTACATCAAAACAATCTCTACATTCAGCGCGGAAACTTTCTCGCAGGGATTACCTTTAGTAGTCCAAGTTTTGTTAAGGATGAGTTCATTTTGAAATTACACTTAAATGACCCGCCGCTGTGAGCTCTTGCTACAAGGCAAGTGTCACCTTAGGCTATGCCCTTTTTCAAATTCAATAAAGTATTAAAACAAAGAGTAATTCAGCACTTACACACACATAATTATAATCTACAATGGGAGCCGGTACAAGGATGAAACGACGATTATCAACATATACACAGTGAGGAGCTCGACCCAGCTTTCATCCGGTCAACAAATCGAGTAAATACACCAAGGGTCACCAATATATGTCATTGTTCTCATGGTGCTACTACGGACATATGTTTTTACAATATATGTTTTTTCCTTTTGACCCAAATTAATGACAACTTTGCTATAGGCATGTCTTCTTCTTATAATAAGCAGAAAAACGGAAACATAGATTGTTTTACTGAAGATATTTTCATCGTATAAGTATAAAATTGCGGACAGTGGCCGAAAAAAGAGCACTAGACGTATGCCCAGAAACAGATTGAAGCATCAAAAGGAAAAGTGTTTCGCATCCTTATGAGTGTCGGGTGAAGAAATCTTCAGTGCAATGCAATTTTTTTCACTTCTTTTTGCGATATTTTAGTTTTGTAAATCAAAATATGTCACCCTCCTCATTCAAGATACCGGCCTTGTTAACGAAGAACTCCGCACAGACATGTCAGACAGAGAATTATGGATAAATTATGTGGATTCGGGTGCGCCCGGCTGATGATGATGATGATGAAATCAAAACATAAGCGACTTTTATCCCACTTACGCGGGGTCTCAATTTTGGATAAGCATCGGCATCGGCATCGGCATCCACATCTTGTGTAGCCTGAAGTAGAGGTCGCCTCGTTTCGGTCTTATTCCTTTCCCATCTATCAGTAAAAATTGACTATTTCTTGTGGATATTTTCAGTAAAAGCAAGGTACTCAGACTGCTAATGTATTTCTTCTAACTAGAATGCAGTTAGAGGTAGCAAAAGTAGTAAGCATTTGAGTTTTGCACATTCATCTCAATAACTGTCATCCCCCTGTACTCTTCATCCTCTTCATCAATGACCTGCTCACCTCCACGTCTTCTAGCATTCACTCCTTTGCTGATGATACCTTCCTAAGTTCCTCATTTTCATTCAATCCAAATGACCATGCTTCCACCGATATCCAACTCCACAAAAACATTTCAGCCTCGCTTCTCTCCAATGATCTGACAGTTATTGAGAAGTGGGGTAGAGACAACCTAGTTTCGTTCAACCAAAGCAAGACGAAACAGGCTGTCATTTCACGCAAACGTAATCAAGACTTTCCTCCTGTCTTCATGAATGGTGATGAACTGGACACTTCAGCTTCTTTCACACAACTTGGCCTTTCTCTTTCATCTAATCTCACTTGGAAAACTCATATCCATTCCCTTGCTAAACATGCATCTCAAAAGCTCGGTTTCCTCGCCAGAGCCCGCGTGTTTTTCTCATCCTCTCACCTTCTAACTCTTTACAGGTCCCAAGTCCGTCCCTTTTTAGAGCACTGCTCCCACGTCTGGGGTGGTGCTCCAAAATCTACTATCTGCCTTCTCGACAAAGTCCAGTCCAAAGCCATTCGTCTCATTAATAATCCTAACCTCACCAAATCTCTCCAACCTCTTTCCCATCGTCGTTTAGTTGGAGATTTTTCCATCTTCTACAGATACTTTAACGGACATTGTTCTGAGGAGATCAAGGATATTATTCAAGTCCCTCTGAGGCGTGTCAGGACCACCAGAAGCTCTACTCATTCACACCCTTTCCAAGTTTCACTGCCTAATCCACGAACCCTGTCCCACAAATCATCATTTTATCCCTAGAACATGCAACTTATGGAGCGTCTTGCCTTCCTCTTGCTTTCCTGAATCTTACAACTTTCCATCTTTCAAATCCAAGATCAATAACCTTGATCTGATCTCTCTCTCCTCTTAGCCTTTCGCTTCTTTCTTTCTTCTTCCTTTGCTGAGGCATTGTATAGGCCACCTTGGCCTTTCCCCAACATAACTCATTAAAAAAAAAAAATTCAGTTAAAGTCTCATTGCATAGAAATACAAAATATCACTTATCCAAAGATTCTAGCCCAGCTCTCTTTACAATTTTTTTCTCAGAAGTAGAGACGATGGCGAAACTTCTTGACGTTTGTTTATAGAGTGCGATGATTCAGGGCAAGACTAGACATCTGGGCAGACGAGACACCGATGTGAATTTGTACACCTTTGATTCAATCGCCTCAGCACAAGGGTCTTTCAACAAATTCAGGCTAGTAAGTATTTTTCCTTCATTCACACGTGATTTTCACGTTCTATTTAATGAGTCTCGTTCCAGTGCCGGCAGTATGCAACTTCAGAGAAATCTAAGTTTATGCAGGCCCTAGTCTTTATCACGTGTTAATTGGGTAGAAAGTTGAAATTTCCTGATCCATCAAAATCCATGCAAGCTCTGTATAATAATGTTATCTTTAAGGGAAATTGCATATTTATTGAACATTTTCAAACCAACGCAAGGAAGTATATTTGGAGTTCGATGTAAAATAGGAGAGTCATCCGTTCAGTTGTTTAAGAACGAAATGTGATATTGAGGAATAGGAGCTGAAATTCATCGCAATTTTATCAGATATTGGTTTACAAAGAAATGCTTTCGGCTGCTTTCATTTTTGTGTTTTAAATGCATAAACAGAGGTAACTGGGAGGAGTTTCAGATGACGTTGGCAATTGAAAGCGTCAAAAATCAAGTATTTCAAATGCCTCAGTTACGGCAAATGCAGTTCTACCTGCTATGAAAATTAAACTCCTCTGACAAATATAGTTGCAACAGAATAAGGAACTTCTCCATTTGGCATCCCTTTAGTAGAGAAACCTTTTGAGGGAGAAGGAAAGAAGGATGAATCAGAGCCGATAACGAGCTCTCGTTTAAAAAATGTGTTACACAAGAGTCTGCATGAGAATGTTTAAAGAAGAAGACAAAAGAAGATAGATTATTTGAATAAAAAAGTGAGATGATAGGAGAATCTTCTAGAAGCACAAAGAATAGACCAAGACAGAGGTAAAGATGATGCAAGTAGTTACTTCAAGCATCTGATTGGTCTTGCCTGGCCGCACAAATCCATGCGAGGACAAGAATGTGTTGTAAGCAATAAGTGTCAACATCGGTTACCTATATAACCTATGACTTCACGGAAGATTTCGGATTCTAACTCTTTTCAATTTTAACTTAGGCATCGCATCTCGCTCTTACTTGAAGGATGAATAAAAATATTTCCATTAGTGATTCAACCTTGGTTTGTTTACTACAATCTTGTTATCAAGATTTTATTTGGTTTTTGTTGAATCATGATATTCGCTTAGCTCTCTCTTCTTCGTCTGCTTCTGCTCTTTCTTCCGTTGGCTTTATTCCCACTAGTTAGGGTCACTGGTGCAAATCATTCCGTTTGCACCATGTTTACTTTGGCTTTGATTTTAAGGCTGCACACCTTTACTGCCGCCACTGGATGGTTTAGTTTGCTCTCCTGTGTGCCCTCGACCGAATGATATGTCCTACTGATGGCGCTTGGCAACCCGAAGTACACTTCAACTTATCGAGAATTCAGCTTGCGTGTGTTTATACACTAGCCTGCTCCTCCATGACATTTGCTTAGTTCAATGGCTGTGTCTTCAGTCTATGGCTCGATGAAATTTTCACATTCATTGATTAATTTCCTTGAGTATCTCCTCTTGCCCTGGATTGCGCTGCACTTCCTACCTCCAAGCTCCTTCTTCTGTATTTCTCTTTAACCACTGATGTGCAAAGGAATCACAGGCAAGGTGCTGGCTTCTTCTATGGGACTAAACTTGAATTTGGCTGCCGTCTCTGAATTCTGTGATTCTTATGAAGGACCTGTCAAGAGAGAAGCATTGAGACTTTTCATACAGTAGCGAGAGTACAGAGCTTGTTATAAGGGTCATGGACGAGTCCTATCAATTACAATTGGGTTGAGAAGAATGAATGAGTTGAAAGAGTGCAGTGGAATATAGCACCGCCAATATTCTAAGCCAAAACCATCAATGTGAAGAAAACACATCCCACCTGGTAGGTGGGTGGGAACGCAGAGCCAAATGTCAGTGTCTCTGGAGAGACCTAACAAGAAGGAATTGATCATCAGGCATGATGGACAGCAAACAGTGTTTGTACCATCAATCATACTATTTACGGGAGCTTAGCACGATGACATTGTGGCCCTAGTACGATAAGGAACTGAACTTTGCCTTCTTTTTATTGAGTTATATTGAGGAAAGGCCATGGTGGCCTATACAAAGCCCCAATAAAGGAAGAAAGAAGAAAGTGAAAGGCTAAGAGGATAGGGAGATAAGATCAAGTTTATTGATCTTAGATTTGAAAGATAGCAAGTTATAGGATTGGGGAAATGAAGAAGAATGCAAGACGTTCCATAAACTGAATGTTCTTGGGACAAATGATGACTTCTTGTATAGGGCTCGTGGATTAGGTAGCTGGCATGTAATAAGCAGTTACTGAGCTGTATATATTAGTGCTATGATAAATTTCCCGTCATTTTTGCTTACCGTCACTTAGAGGGAGGAGATTTATTAACTTTCTTCATCTTCAGGTGCAAAAATAATAATGCTTAGGGACATTGTGAAGAAGGCTTGGGGTAGTGGCCAACAAGCATGGCTTCTCATAGGTTATATATCTATTCTAGAAAAAAGACTCTTGGAAATTGCAATTCATCGTAAGTGCAGTATCTCGATGTCTTAAATGATGCTTTTCTATGCCACGCAGGAAGCAGTAAGTCTGCAAGACTGTTTGACTTTTAGGCATTACTACCAACTGCGGAGGAGCATCTCTTCCTGAGAAATGACAAATAGGGATAACCGCACAATACCAAGGTAGTGTCATTGATCTCTCTCAGCAGCAATGGCAGATGAAACTAAAATTATCTATCACATAGATGATGAGGAAACACCGTATTTAGTTAAGATACCCAAGCCATCAGATCAAGTAACATTAGGGGATTTCAAAAATGTCCTCAACCGGCCGAATTACAAGTTCTTCTTCAAGTCGATGGACGATGATTTCGGGTGAGTGCTACGGCCTAAGTGGTGTCATGAATTTCGTTTGACATTTCAGAGCCGGCGGTCAACTTCTGTTTATTTACACTTAAGCCGATGCATGTAGAATCTGTAGAAATATTTGCTTCATATATCGATTAGATTATTGTTTCATAATTGTAAACCTGTTTTTGCTTTCGTTCAATGTTTAGATGTGAATGTCTAAGCGTGAAGAATGTAGAGTTGCAAAAATTCTAGAATAATACTGCCACTTTGATGAAGATAGTGGTATTGCATTCAGGCAGGGAATTAAATTTCTTTTACAAATCAAAACATTTTTTTATAATTCTTTCCCTGCTGCCCTTTGTCATGAAATTGATTGAAATCTCTCATTGAAACTTTGCGAATGATGAACCTTTGGTGGCAGGATCGTCACAATATCGCTAAAAAGATTTCCAGTAAGCCATAGATTCTGCGATCAGAGTCAAAATTCGTCTCTCTGTGCTTGAGTTTTTTTCGATTCAGCATGAATATGTGAAATATATGAAGCTTAGGTTTTCACTAGATGTAAAAGCAGAAGGTTGAGTGACTGTAAATAACCAGCGCGTACCAATGGGTAATGTTGGGCTTGGTTCGACCATTCAAATGGTCACGATCATCCCCGTTTTTAACCAAAATTTGGCCACCTCTCTCTCAGTTTCAGCCCTAAGCATATGCTCTATAACTGTTTGTAGTTTTTGATTTCCTGTGAATGGAAAATTGAAAGTGCCCTGTTGAGCGTTTTGTAAACTATCGTAAACTACGAGCCAGCCTATTTTGTTGATTTGATTATGTCACCAGGTGCTCAGCATGATTTTCGTCCTTGTCTCTTGGAAGCGCAAACATTCACCAATGCGTAAATTTGATGCACATCTACCGCAAATTCTTATCTTTTCAATTTTAAACATGGTAATGTTCACTACATAAATAGTAAAGCTTTTAATACCGAAGGATCATGACATGGATTGCCTGAGCGCTAGGCACGAACAGTCAATATTTTCTTATGCGAATTTGCAAGACCCCTGCTGTTTATATTCAAATATTGAACAAAAACTGGAGTCATTTCCCCTGTGCTATGTAAGTTTTCCGTTTTACATTCATAAATGTCTCAACCTTGCACTAAGTTCATGTGAAATATTACACGGACGTTGGTCTCCTTGTATAATCTCAAGTTAACAACAGTTTTGGCACCTGTCCTGAGATTCATTAAGCTCATGAACTTCACACACAGTCTCTTCGATTCATCTTCCGCTGCAGCGATCTGTGATCACTCTCATATGGCTGTATGTTGAGTGCCAATGGATTTTCTGTTCTCCATTTCAATATGGATATATGATACAGCCACTATACTTGCCAATGTTTCCCCATGACAAAACGCTAATTCAACCTGTATTCTTGAGACCAGTGCTAGGCTTTATATGTCAAAAATGAGATGTTTCCACCGGATTGGAGGTTAGGTAGCCCGTTTCCATACGTTTTATTCATTCTGTTGCAGTAATGTTAGTTGCTGTTATCAATTTATGGGAATCTCAGTTTTCTACACGGGTACTGCAACAGAATGAACAATGGAAAAACAATACGGCTACATATACTACTGTAAAAGAACAGAACAAGGAAAGGGGGTCGCCTAACCTACAGGATGAGACTGTTTCAATTGATTTAATGTTTTAATAAAGTTGAACCCCACACTCTTAGTGGGTATCAGAGAGCACCTTGCTAGAGAGGTACCATGTTGAGACATGACATTGTGAGGTAAGTTCCTTTCCTCCTCCCACGTTTCTAACAGCTTTATGTCAAGTGCCAATTTACTGCAGAATGGACAAAGGTGGTAGCCAATACAAATTTACAACTGAACATATGACATTTACTACAGAAGATTCATCCTCTAAATGCCATGCAACCTATCTTGACCATCATGAAATGTTGAAAGTCAGACCGGTTTCGGTCACGACAGAGGGAAGAGTTCAGTTCAGTGGGATAAGCGTTGGTGAGCCGCCAGTCCAGCTGCTGAAGCACATTTCTTTCCACATTGGCAGTTGAAGCCTCTGTCAGTTGCTTGAGCAGGGTCTTTCTGTCTGGTTCGACGGACCATCATGACATAAATGTTGATCAAATGCTCAAAGATCTTGATAGAATGACCATTTTCTACTTTCCGACAGTTTTTTACTAGAAGATTTTGCCTGTTTTGTGAACCATTGTGCATCTGCTAATCTATTTTCTGGCAGTTTTATTGAACTCGGTTGTTCTTTGTATATTTACTTTGAATGGCAATGACAATAAACTTTGTCAGGGTGTCAACTCCAAAAGACTTAGGTTCCCATTTCTAGTGAGTAAAATTTACTTTACCATAATAGCACAATGTTCCAAGTCTTTATTGAGTCTTTCCCTCAAATGTGCTTTGAGGGAAAATGGTTGCAGAATTGGTTATGAGCCGAAAAAATGAGTTGAGATCACTTTTGGCGGTCGTGGAGGTTTCTGCATTGTCCCCAATGTTCCAAGTATAATTGTCTTAGTAGATTATATGTTTCAAATTTAATTATTTGAAAATTGAGCAATTGAAAAAAATTGTGCTGATAGCCATTCTAGAAACTTTTGAATAGTAGTAGAGTGCTCACTTTATATGCAGTAGTCAGTATTTCAGCATGTATCAAAGATTCAAGCATTGCTGGTCACTGCACTTCCCTGGTTATCACTCACCACTTTGAAAAGGGTTTGGTAATCAAGTATAAAGTGCTGCCAGTTTTCCAGCCTGTACCTGTATATTTCTTCCTGCTTGCACAGCTGTGTGGCCTGAGGGCTAAATAAGTGTAAGTGGGTGCCACTTCCTTCACCCAATCAGTGAGGACCTTTGACCTTTGAGCAGTTCTAAAATGGCCACACTGCATGATCAAATATAGAAATAACCAATTATAACATCTTTCATTTTTCATTGGTTGGCTCTTCTTTGAATGTTACTTTTATTTTAAAAAAGGATGGTGAATATTCTAGTCATTGATATGGTATTAAACCTACATTTTGAATTTCTTCCAGTTACCCAAGGAACATGCATTGCCTTGTTCAAGGATGTATCCAATTATCCAATCCAAAGATCAGGATTCAACTGAATTATAGGGTATTAGTCTGGATTCCTCTCCTAAGGAAAAATTAGAGTTGAGTTCCAAAATGGGAGCAAATATTGGCAACACCTAGTTGGAGAGGTACCATCCTGAGCCACAGCACTGTAAGATAAAGTGGAAAGACAAAAAGGGCAAAGAGAAATGTGCACCAGGATTCCTGAACCCTAGATATTTCACACAAATAAGACATGCGTTTTAACTGCAATGCCAACTGCCCCCATACCTTTTCTAACACCCCAAAAAACTTTAACTACGTACCTTCCATCATGCTGATGTTGATTCTGTTGTGTCGCAGCTTGATTTCAACTCATAAGGCAAAGCTGGGAGCTCTTATCCTGCACAGTTTGCAGTGAAATTCCTATCTGTAAGGAAGACAGCAAGAAACCATTTATAGATCAAAGCAGAGTCTTGCCTCTGGTTTCCCCTATGTTTCAAATTGAGTAAGCTATGTATGCAGCAATAAAAGATGTAATATTTTGATACCAAATGCTAGCCAAGTGCTTATATTCATTAAAATTGAATTGAAGCAAGCTTGTGGTTATCTTTAGAAAAAGCCAGACCCAGAGTAGGTGAAGAAACTGAAAGGTGTTTCTTGAAGAACTTATCATCATTAATTTGCGTCATGAAAACTTAATGTTTCAACAAATTCTGTTTGCTCACCTTTAAGAATGGATAAAACATTTGTACCCAAGAACAAACCAATCCAATCACGTTGACATGTAATCCACAAAACCACAAAGATATCCCAGGAACAGAACTTGTAGGAAATGGTTAATTGTCTTTAAAGGGTTCATTAATTAATCTCCTATATATGGGAAATGCAGTTTATTTATTGAACTAGAGATGGTTCAGGTAACAGCAACCAATATAGCATGGAGCATAATTGGGGGAGCGTATGTTCGGTCTTAACATTTTCCGTCAGGGGACTTAATTCAAGTTTGGTTGAGTGAGGTCAATCTCTGCATGGGTTGCCTCTCTGAAGCCTGACCGTGCAACTAACCCTTCGCCTTCTGAACCGACATTAAACTTGCGGTCTTATGCCCTGATGCGGCATATACATATTGGGTTTAGAGGTCAACTCAAAATAGGGAGAAAGTTTTCCAACCTACTCAAGATATATCGATGAAGGAAAAGGAGGAAAAGAAGAAAAAAGAGAAAAAAGAGAAAAAGATCGCTTGAAATGTTTTATATGTTAAAGCACAGTAAGGCCTTTTTTGGCCATCACAACAAACGAAATGAATCTCATCGTCTCTTTACATTCAAAAATATGCTGCAAAAAGCACACGCTATTGCTAGGGGTTTTTGGCACGTCTGTGGTGCTGTTCTGACTCGTTTCTGGACAGCTTATGTCTTTCCACCTCCACCCGACAGTATTTGGGCGCATGGGGGCAATTCTGGAGACAGAATGTGGCGAAGAAAAAATGTTGCCATCCAACAAACAAGTGTGTTGTCTAGGATAGTACCTCTATAGCAAGATGCTTCTCTACGAGTATTAGGGCAACTTTTCTTTACTTCATCAATTTTTCCCAATAGTCGTTAGGTCGACTGTTTTAATAGAAATATATTTTGCTTGTTACACGAGAGTTCTACGATTTGATATTGTGATAATAAAGGCGAATCATTATTTCGTATGTGCTATGAAGTGCCTATGACAGGCAATATTTTCATCTTCCGTTGGATTGTTTGCTGGATTCAAAACACTGCTCGATTGTTTGTGATACGTCAATGCGCTCGAAACTACCCTTCACGGCAGCTATGCTAATCCTTGTGTGTATAAATCTCTTTACAAGTAGAGAGCCATGGATTCCAACCTCAAAATATTCGTGAATAGGACCGGTTTCCTGCTCAATAATTTGTCCAATATTCATCTTTTGTAGCCTTTTATAGCCTCTTGTCAAGGCCTGTACAGATTTCAATGCTGCTTATCGTATTTAATATGGAGCCTCTCGTGTATCCTCCTCCCTCGGTCGAGAGTAGTTCATATTTCAGAATCCTAAGGGCCTAATCCACGTCGTTTAAGCTCATGCCGTCACGCTTGGTTCAAACGATGGAACTCTTTGCATCCTCTTTGCATCGTCAATTGGACCACGGTAATCTCATAAACAGCAACTGTGATTTGATTTTAAAGAGTTTTTTCCAAACGAAACCCTAATTAATTCTAGCATTGCTTATGTTAATTCGCTAAGTTTCGCACTGGGTCAACGAACCTCAGGTGATGCAAGAACTGAACGGGCCAAAGGCTGATAGTGAGTGCAGGATGTACCCCCAATGCCTTGAAAACCGTCACTCTTATTGTTTCCAATTCATAGCCAGCGTCTCCTTCATCATAAATGCATTTTTGATTATAATGATTAGGGCTAGGTATCTGTCGTCGTAGTCAGATAGGAGCAGGAAACGCATTTCTGTTTACCTCTTGTAAAACTCTTCCTTTCTAATGTACGGGCGTAATTTTATTTATGTAGAAAACCTAAATATTGCAAAGAGAAGCGGAAATGTAATCGCGACAACTGAAGTCATTTTCATCAGACACTCATCATAGTATGTAACTTTGGGCGATGGCCGAAGCAAGACTATGGCGTTATATCCAGATAAGGATAAAAGCGTGATGATTGGCTGCCTTTGGAACCAATCATTTCCCTCCACCAAACAGGCAACCAATTCAATTTATCAATTGGTCATTGTAACACGTTTTTGTCTGCATCCAGGAGCAAATCTCATTGTCTTATTTCGGCCATGTCAAACGCTTCAACTTGTGTCAGATGAAAAGATTTTTAGTTTGACGTTATTATATTTCCACTTTTCGATTCTGTTTCTGAATTAAATCCATTGTTCATTCGACAAGAACTGCGTTCTTTGTTACATTATCATACCATGATGTTATGCGTGATGTCTTTATAGTTTGATATCATTGATGTCACACTGGACTGCATTTATAGCGCCATTGGTAGACACTGCATTTTCATTTTAGGGTCGTCAAAGAGGAAATAATTGATGATGATACCCTACTTCCTTGCTTCAATGGAAGAGTTGTATCATGGGTAAGTTCAGCTCTCTACCTTTATCAAGTTTTGTCGTTGAAAAGCGCCCTTCTAAGTAAATGTGATTGAAATTTGAAACCAACCAGCGACGTCATGTCTGAAGGTTTCTTTGGTCAGTTCAAGTCAATTGAACTCTTTTTACCATCCATACACTGTTTTAGGAAATAGCTAGCTTAATCTTACACGAGCACAGGTCTACTGTGCTGGAGGTCTGGGCTGGAGTCAGTCTCATTCCCGTTTCTGGATGCCCTCTATCTTTCCACGCGGCTGTAATTGGGAGCCTGGCATAAAGCCAGGGGCAATGTGCTTTGATGAAAGGAACCGGCCACCCCTCCCCAAAAATGCCATCGCCCAGGGCGGTACCTCTTCAAAGAGGTTCTCCCAGCACTCATTTCCAATATGCGACTCAACTTTACCTTTATACTTTGTACCTCAACTCAATATTAACTTCATCTCAGAACGCTAAACAATGCTTATTATGTATAGATTGTTGTTATGATCGGCCTTGAATACAGTTTTTTTTGTAGTTCTTTCCTTGTTTGTTGAATTGCTAATGGAAAAGTGTCGAAATGATAAGTGAAGCAGGTTTAGTTGAGATGTAATCCACGTCACTAACGTAATCCCTTCATTAAAAAGATCTGTCGTTTAAATAGATAATTTTAAGATGGCTTCGTGGAGAAATTTTGAAAAGGAGAAATCGGTTTCTTTCTCGTGCGGTGGTCCTGTCTTCGAAGAACATGGTAGCATCGCAATTAATGAAAAATTCTGATATACCACCCACAAATTCAAGGTGAACTGGCGGGCGGTTTGCTGTGTATGGCTTATCCAGTTACGCCTGCATTGTTAGTACACATTCGTTTGTGTTTTTCAGTGCATGAGAGGATTTTAATCTGCAAACATGTTTATGCCTATTTCTCGAGCCATTATTCTCTGAGACTGTGAGGTTTCAATTTCCTAGTTTCTAAGGGAATGAGTTAATGACGCTAACAGCAGAATATGCCGATGGAAATCTTCAGTCTGTACCACATTATACAATATTAATCAAGATTTTGCATATACTTGTGATGAGTTTTGGGCAACTGATGGTGGCAGAGGCTAGAGGCTGCTGGTCTGGAGGCCCGGGAGTGCTAGGAGTTGATGGGAAAAAATGATAAACCAATTGGATCATTGGATGCAACAACAACAACAACAACAACATTTTCAAAATGTTTTAAAATCACCTTCAAGATCCTCTAAACTCTAAACTCGTAAACTCGTGAACTCTTTTTTTGATTCGACACACATCATCATGTCAAACGTCAGGAATAATGATGAAATCTGCAAAATAGGTCGCAAGCTAGAACGGATTAGCCCTGTTTTTAAATCACTTTCAAGATACAGAAGGGTGGTTGTTGACCATATATCAAGTTGCTTAGAGTTTATGCTGAGTGTGAATCCCATGTGATTTCTGCATGGCAGTGAATTATTAAGCTTTTTGCATTGCTTGCTGAGTTAGGCAACGATGATATTGCTGTTGTTGCATCCAGTGATTCAATTGGTTTATGACTTTTCCCATCAACCCTTAGCTCTCCCGGGCCTCCCGACCAACAGCCTCCAGCCTCTGCCGCCAGTAGTTGTCATAAGCCATTTTCTGTAGGCCATTTTCGTTAGGCCATTTACCGTAGACCATTGGTCGTAGCTGTGTGGCGTATCACAAACTTCGATTTGAGTTTGCGTAAGACGAAGCCATTTAAACTGCTTCTAAGGCTAACGATAGGCAACGATAGACTGTTAGGCACCAAAGTCGAAAATATTTTTGTCTATACTGATCCACCCACAGACCTGGAATGAGGAGAATTGTGAAATTCAAATCAACTACTTCCAAATCGATGTACAAGAAGTAAATCGACAACTGAGTAGGTAACTGCTGAGGAGGATGCCTCTTCTCAGTGCCAGTCAGAGTATTACATATTAATGATTCTTTCAATGCGTGTTACTGTCCATTCACTCGTGCTGGTATTCCAACCATGGACATTGAGTTGGTGGTTGGGTTTATCCCTTGTATGATGCTGTCAAACAGACCGGCATTCATTGCATTCAATAAACATCACAACCTGTTGTAATGTGGCCAACATGTGCTCTCCGTTGCGTTTCCCTCCGCCCAGTTTCACCCACTACATCACAACATTGGTTAAGCATACACATACGTAGAGATGAGAATAGGCGTAGGCTTGAGTACTACGACCTGACTGAGTTCTGGCTTGGGAAACTCATACAGATGGCAATCATACCCAGGACTGGCAAGCAAAATCAGCATATGTTTCGCACTGTTTCTTGCTAAACTATCATTGTTGGTTGTCAGTCTAAATAATCCTTGTGTGTTTTTATGCACAGACGCTATAGCACTAACATTCAAAGTGACCTTCATCAACTGGGTTCAAGATAGGATGCAATTTTCGAACCCAATGTTATGAAAGGATCCATTGCCATCATTAGTCGTTTTTTTCTACAATAAAGACATTTCCATCTCGTAAATGACTTTTCACGCGTCAGTCTGTCGTCGTTGTTGTTGCTAATTGATGCCATTGCTTATTCTTTGCTTTTTGCCTTCAAAAGTGGAGAAATTCGTCTCAGAATTGAATTTTCATCATCACCATCATGCTGAATCGCCGTGCCATTTATTTTGAAGCATCTTGATCATTCGGAATTGTAGCATTTGCTATAGATATCGGCGACACTGTCGTTACTCCTTGGTTGAATTCTCTGGCCTTGACAATTCGTTGAACAGTTGCCATTTTAAGTTTCGTAGGAAGTAAATCTTTCGCCTCCACGAGACTTGAAATCATGGTAGAAAAGCCAATGATAAACTCTCTGGCAATCGCCATTCAGAAATTTCGAAGGAGGATTAAGGGCACTCAGGTGAAATTCTCTACAACTTCATAACATTCGAATTGGATGCGAAAATATCTCAGTAAGCCTGCTTCCTTCTTCAGTAGGCCGATTACCTTCCTTAGAATGGAACGCCCAAAGTTGAAAAATTCCCCAATATTTTGCAGCTCAAATCCATCGCGCTTGACTTTGTCTTACTCTTTTTGGTCCTATTTGCAAGTTTCCCCCAGTAGTGAAATTTTTTTTGAAATACCTTGAATGGTTTGCAGAGTACTTTGAGAATTA
This sequence comes from Pseudorhiza aurosa, assembly GCA_964026355.1. NCBI lineage: Eukaryota > Metazoa > Cnidaria > Scyphozoa > Rhizostomeae > Lychnorhizidae > Pseudorhiza > Pseudorhiza aurosa. Next base: position 1,508,452 of record OZ032129.1, on the reverse strand, counting down.
TTCACGAATACCTATCAAAATGTGCCGTATAAAGCACACTCAATAGTTCCCATGGGTTTTGTACTTCGTAACACATTAAAAAACGCAAGATGTGACGTGAGACGCGGCGCAAGATGCAACTCAGGCCACACCGCAGGACACACTGCAATGCATGTTGATTGCTTATACTGTTAATTTCACTTTAGTCATTTGTTTTCTTAATGTTTTCTTTAGGTCGTACCCCCAGATGATAGTGCCTCAGAAAGGGCCCTTTCAGATGGGCACTCTGTCAAATCAGGAGGCAAAGAATCTGGAAATATGTCTGGCAGTGAGAAGGCTTCATCTACCAAGTAGGTTTTGATGGTTCTCATTTCTACCTATATGTCTTTGATTTTCTATTCAGTGTACTTACTGTCCCCTGAAGGAGCTTTCTTCGATTAACCACATTATCCCGTTATCCTACTAACCCTACCACATGTCTAACCCTGCCACATTTCTAACCCCATCAAATTTCTAAATGTTGGGCTCAAGGGGATTATGATTTGCGACTTAAAAATGCGCCCATCACCTCCAATTCTCATCGTTGCCTCAGTGAATCTTTTCCTAACAAGAGCGATGCCGAATTCAGTCATCTTAAACTGGAATCTGATCAGATCAAACTTAATCAATGAACGGTCATGTATAGATCGATTTTCTTTTCAGAAGAGATTCTTTGTTTTGCACATGTTGAAATATGAGTGCATTGTTCGGATCAACGAAGTCCTCGATTGCATTTAGGAATTAGCCTGATCTCATAGAAGACCCTTTCCACATTGTCGACATTGTGCTTAGCTAGATTCATAATTTATATATTTGCAGAGTGCCTTTTCAGGCGTTTTGTTTGACTAGGAATCATATTCTGCTAAGGTCAGTGTTGAAATCTAAAATTACAGCAAAGAGGAAATGATTTCAAGGAGAATAATCTGCTTGACCAAGACACATCCCTCGCTGACTTTCGCTTGCATTCAGCTGCTGCATGATCGGATACCTTTTGCAACAGGCCTATTTTACAGCAGTTGTCACTCCATTCATGTTTTCTGAAAAATTCGAGAAAAATGTTTACGCCGATGTCAAGTTAGCGGATCGAATTATGAATTTCCGTTTCACTCAAGCGTTGTTATTTCAGTATCCAGACGAGATGATGTTCAACGAAAGTTAGTAACGATTGGTCGAAAGCCAGTTACGCGCAGCCGTACCACAGGCTATTTTGCTGCTCTTTGCTAACAATTTTCAATGGTCAATATGTTTCCTTAGAGAGCTAAATCTTACGATCATTTATCGATGAAGCTATTTTCAAGTATCGACGCATTTCATGTGTGATGATATCCTTACTTTTCGCGATTTGAAGTTTCATGCAAATTCTGCTTCGTGCCGGCAAGCTTTCAGATTTTCCATCTCTCTTGGTCAACTTCCTTGAAGCAAAGAAGCATTTATTTTGGATTTTTCCAGCAATGAAAATATTTTTGTTACAGGAAAGCTTTTGGAAGTCTGCCGTTAATGCTTGCTGACGTATTACTATTATTGTTATTGCTATTATAATTTTGTGGATATAGATTAAAAATACTTAAGAAATTTTCACCACTTCATGCTACTTGGAAAAAAAAAGATAAAATCGTTTGAAAGGGAATGGCCGGGAGGAAATAGCGGATCAAAAAGGCCTAATACTTCCCGCTGCTTTTTCATATTACTGTGCCGTAATGATAAGAAAGCATCAAAAAGTGGTGGCAGAAACGTAGACCATTCGCAAAAGAAAGAAGTCAAACACAGGTACTTTCCAGGGAATGAAATTCTGAGCGCGATGCATAAAATGTTATTGCATATAAAAGTTTCATTGTAAAGTAATTGTTTGTTTTGTCTTAATGCACTTTGTTGGCTTGTTGCTTGAATAGATGGTTTTGATATTGCGAATGTCTGTCCTCTCTCGAAATGCATTTTTACGGTTGCTTTTGTTTCGTATTTGTTATATAAGAGTAGCACCCAATCAGCGTAATCGAGCTGCTCTTTGCCCATATCGGTTAAGAAAGTCGGTACGAGACGGTATGCATCTGTTCCATCAACGAATCATTTGTGAGTCGACTCAGCAGATGATTTCTTGAAGGTTCATGCATTCCATCTTTTAAGGTGCAAGTTGCCAGTGCAGCCTAGAACGACTTATTCTGTCCTAGTTGTGATGCCACATGTATGATGCTCAATGTTGTGCAGTACTAGGCCAAGTTTCATCAAATATGCATCGGTGTTAAAAATGATACGAAGTTTTTCGCTTTTTAACTGACACTGGTCAGAGCTTGAGGCTTGTTGATCATACACATCATGAGTTCAATTCACCTGGCCATTATTCTCATGTATTTTGTATGAAAAATCGTTCATGAGTTTTCCCGTTAATCTGCTAATCCGATAAAGTGTCTATCATTCACCCATTCCTAAAATTGGTGAAGTAAAAAAGTTGAACCAATGAAACATTGTCAGATCAGTGGAACGATTTATTCGCTTGCGTTAGATTGGAAGCGTTCTGTCCGCTGGGGTGGAGCGTCACAGCTGCCGTAAGCTCCAAGGCGATTTATTGCACAGTTGAGACTACTCGAATGGTGCTGCTCATACAGAGAGTTGTTGAGAATCGATGACGAAACCAGAAGCCTTGTGTCCGTAAGTGAACGATCCAGTCCCTGAGAAAGCTGGCTATTTGTATTTAATAACCAGTTTGATGCACTAATGGCTGTTTTTTGTTGCAGGGGTAAAGACAAGGCTGGGTTTGAATCCGAGGCTGAATCGGTTGTATCAAGACGGAGCTCTCGACGATCAGCAAAAAAGACAGACAGCGAAAGTGAGGAAATTTTAGAACATATTGTAAATTGAAATTGAATTCCGAACTTCATATGAGAGTCTCAAGGGGCACTTGGAGGGGTAGGAAGGTGTATCATGAGCCATGCCATCGTGACACTTTGCCCCCAGCTGAACGCCAATTACCTATTTACTGCTTGGTGGGGCGACTGGAGGATTAACCCAGAAATGGAATCACTCATGATCTCAACCCAAGATTTATCGGCTCACCAGATAGGTCCTCTCGTCATTATGCCACCAACCCTGTTTAAAGAAGGAATATTTAGAGTTTATCTTTTGAAGGGTCGCGCTTTATTAAAAGTGAATCAAATTAAAAGTCGTTATTGGTATGCATTTATTCACTAATCTTGTACGAAAAAATTTTAAACAGTGGAGTTATTTTAGGAATCACCAGTTTCAAGATGTGCGCATGAAACTGGTCCTAAAAAGCTGCTGTTCGATTCAACCCACATGGACGATTCTTGCCTTGAAGTCTTATTTAACGTGCAGAGAACACGTAGTCAGAGAGACGACGAGTAGTGCTGTTGTGTTTGATTGACTGACTAACTAACGAACTAACTAACTAACTAACTAACTAACTAACTAACTAACTAACTAACTAACTAACTAACTAAATAACTTATTGAAATGAAAACATGTTTATATAGGCAAATAGCAGAGATAAAATGACCACACTCATCGATTCAGAATAGGAGCGGAAGGGTTGGTTGTGAATGACGCAAATATGATGAGTTGATGGAGAGTAGGACAGGATTTGATTTCACTGAGGTTAGCAGTCATGATAAAATTGCCAGAAAGGATTCACGACAATCTTAGCATTTGCAGACAGCACTTAAGAAGCACCTAGATAGCGCAGAAGTTTATGTCTTGCTGTAATTTCCAGAGATCTAATGTGCTGAAGGTCCTGGGCCGTAGTGGCCCGTTACTAGATGCCCTCTCTTTGGCCACCCTTCTTTGGCCACCATGCAGTAAAGGGTACCGGTCGTTAATCTAGGGGTAAAGTGCGACGAAGAAAGGAGATCACCACCCTGCCTCATATTGCCGTTTTTCAGGAGGATCCTTCTCTAGAAATGTGTTCTTCGACGCTTTTGTTGAGTATAGGGATGAAATTTATTGTTATTCCTAAACCAAGCTAACGAATATTAAGCTACCAATGTACAGTATAAGGTGACTTTTTGAATGGATTCTAACTGGAGTTTACATTGTCATTTTCACTGGTCTTTGTCATTTTAGGTGGTCGTGCTGCGCAGCCGAGAGTGAGCCGCAGAAACCATGGTGGCTCTGAGTACGATAGTTCATCTGTGATGAGTAGTGATCTTGACTCAACGAGTTTTGTTGATTCCGATGACGAGAGCAGGTAATCAACTTCTGCCAAATTTGCCATAGGCCATTGCTTTTTTCATTTTGCTACATGCAAGATTCATGTCATAAACCAATTTCAATTGAATTACTTTTGCATTCAACTAGTCATTAATTGGTTGATTAATTGCTCGAATGAAGTTAGAATATTTACTAATAGCTAATGTTGATGTGAGGATTGCTCAGTGGTAAGATTCCCGCAGGTTTATCATATTGCCAAGAGTTCGTACCCACCTCAAGCTTCACTTCCTCTTAAACCGAAGTGAGTTGCCATCTTTTTGTATCTCTAGACGTGAGTATCATAATGTAAAATCACAGTGAGAGGAAGAACAAGGAAGCCTTGATAAGCAAAGCTTCACAGTGTCCTACACTCTACCTGCTTTTGCTAGATAGATATATTAAGATAGGAAGTAATTTGCCCTAAAAATGAATTGCACAACTTTTTTGTTGTTTTTTATGATGCGCGGTTTCACTTGAATTGATTTGACCATTATCGAATCACCAAACTAATCTGAAAGGTGGAAAGGTTGCTGTCGGCCTGTTAGCTTTGAAATTTGAGTGTGGCAAAACGGTTCAAGCCTCTTTTTTGTGAGTGGAATCTCAGTCAATTTCTTTCTGTTTTACCGTTAATAACCACGCTACTGGCTTAATTGTGCGGCAAAGCTGTGAACAAGTTTGTTTGTTTGTTTGAAGATTGTCAAGTGCAACGGAAAGTTCAAGATACAGCCAAGGCAAGCACAGACGACGGCGCAGGAGGCACAGGATGCCCAGAGTAGAACGGGTACGTATTCGTTTGATTCTCATTGCTCACAATTGACTTTCGCAAGCACATGTTGGAGAGTTTCTCTCCTTTTGATGCAACAGTGCTGCCTGGGGTATGGGAGGCCCGCCCTTGGTTGACATTAAACTTTGAACTGGCAACAAAAAACGGTATTGGAGTGGCCAAAACGACTGAATGCAGTTTGGCAGCGAAAATTGGCAACTGTTTTGAGTTCTCTTGATGAAAATAATGAAAAAATTCGAAACAGCCTGATTTATTGTATATGGTTGTACAACGTAGGTGACGGGCTGAAAAGAGAAATTTTCTTAACTCCAAATTAAGGCTTGGTAGAGAGTCGGGTGTTTCTTTTGTTATCGTTAAGCGTTGTTGATCGTGTTGGTGTTAAATCGATTGCTGAATTCAAAAATTCGTGTATGATCTGGAGTTGGAAGAGCAAGAAGTCATTTTCTTCGAAGGTTGTCAGATGTTGTGTGAAAAGAAATTGGCCTGTTTTGAAAACCTAATAACTTTACTGGAACACCGGATTTAAGGTTTAGTTGGTGAGTTAGTACCTGCCTTAAAGTGGATACAGTGGGAATTTTAGGTCGCGTTATGGTTGGTTATCATATTGCAGGTTACCCACTTGATTCAGGGATTTAAATCTGGTATCAGCCATTTAATCGAATCTCTGAACTGCGGTTGAGTGCCATAATAGATTCGATTTCATCATAAAGCTTATATCGGATCTTTTGAGCTGTTTCTTCCGAGGGACTCTCTTTGGTGCCTGGATGTCTACAGTTTAGCGTCGTATAATCATGTGAAAAAGACTCACTGCCATTATCAATAATCATAATCGGTATGACCACCTTCATCAAAACAGCAATAACAGCTTTGTTATGGTAATCTAGTTTGACAGCAGTAATTATCATCGTTTGATATATTAACTGATTGACAAATCGATCTGTTGGTCTGAATTTATTCTACCATTATTGGTTTCTTGCTTTTGCAGTGTTCCTCTTTCAGTACCATTACGGAATCTACTATGTCCCTAAACATAATCACTGTCACACTCAATATGGGTAAGTAATTCTCAAGAAATACATGGCCACATATACACGGTCACAGATTCAGACATTCGTAACCATTCATTGCTATACATAGCCATACATGCATAGCCATACATGCATAGCCATACATGCATAGCCATAAAAACATACATGGCATGTATGCATAACATACATGCATAGCCATACATTCGTAACTATGCATACATACATAGCCATACATTACCACATATAGCCATACATAGCCATGCCATATGGCCGTATGTACATAGCCATACATAGCCATGCTATATAGCCATATGTACATAGCCATACATTACCATACATAGCCATACATAGCCATACATTACCACACATAGCCATACATAGCCATGCTACATGTCCATACCCATACATACGAGCATTTATACGAGCAGAGATTCCGCAGCAGATTTGCACTTGTTTGGCTTCTCTTCAGTTGGGATTGGAATGAATGGTTTTGGTGGCGCCGGTCTCCTCAAAAACCACGAAACATTTCTCTAGCTTCTGTCATTCTTTTGCAATCCATACCTGTTTCATGTCCATTCAATCCTGGTTGGTTCAAATCGTATGTATTTCTCGTGGATTCATTTCACATTTCTGCGTAATATTCGCATTATTTTTCGTACATAGATAAAATCAACTTTCTTGGAATTAGCATCGTTGGTCAGTCAAATAAACGCGGTGATGGAGGAATTTATGTTGGATCAGTTATGAAAGGGTATGCGACCATTTAAGAGCTATCTTTCCAGTACATTGCCTATCCTGTTGATTTTTTTGCTATTTTTATCACGGTCATTACAGTCTTTGAGGTGTAATCGCATTGATCAAGACCGATATTATGATAGTGGCCAAAAAGTGATGGGCGCCATGATCATTAAGTCTGTCATTATAGTATCAGTAAGAATGATTCTGATGATGACGATAATCTCCTTGATTATAGTCATAATGGTTATGATGATGATGATGATAATCACGATGGTTCTGATGATTATGCTTATAATGATAATCATGATGATTATAGTCGTAATTATGGTTATGATTCTGATGATTATGGTTATGATAATTACGATTCTGATGATTATGATTCTGATGGTGATGATTCTGATGATTATGATTCTGATGATTGTGATTCTGATGGTGATGATGGATATTGTTAATCTCTATTTTAGTGGAGCTGTTGATGCTGATGGAAGGATAGAACCAGGAGACCTTCTTTTGGCGGTGAATATTCATCCTTTCCCTTCTTTTTCTTTATGCTGTGTTATATTTGAAATGGGCGTGGTCGTCATCTTTTTTTGTTCGAATTGTAAAGAAGTGAACCAGTCACCCTAGTAGTATTTCTGAAGAGATAGATTTCCTATTACTTTTAAATAAAATTGTTATCTGTTAAGCTTTGGGAATTACGTTGTAAAAGATTGTCAGCCTGAGTTTTTAACAAATAGAAGATATTTATGATACAATAATTGTAGGAAGAACATTCCTTTTTATTTCTATATTCGACAATGGTCCGCTTGAATTGATAGTTGACATGGGGTAATCCCTGGTATTTGCTACCTTGTTGAATGCTGCCACGTCTTTTAGTTATAAAGAATCATTTATTCATCTTCCTGAAACCCTGAGATTCAGATCACGTCTGTTAACCGTTGGCCGTAGTCTCCTCTTACTGATTCACCCGCAGATCCTCCCGCAGATTCACCCGCATAAAATTTAGACCATCCCAATGGTGATAGATGCTTTTGTGAAATCGCTTCTTTATTTTTATCATTCCTTCATCGCTTCCTCCAAACACCTGTTTCAATTAATTCCGCATAATCCATCGGTGCGAGGATCCTTAGAGGGTTGTGCAGATAAATAAGTAAGTAAGTAAGTAAAGTATATCCATTGCTAATTTGCGACTTCCCAGAACCATGTACTGCCAATCGGCTTCTTTGACACAGCTTAATGAAACTGTCTCAACACAATTTGGATCCCAGCCCTTTTCATTGCCGACATAGTGTGATTTCACTCTTCTCTGCTCATTTGAAGTAAGAAATCGTGAATTTAGATGCTCAAAGTAATCTAAGTTAGAGGAGAAATGAATGATATTGCCAAATCTCTTTCGCGTGCAGACGCAAGGCCCGCATAAGATTATTGAAGTTGTTTCTAATGCACAACTTTTGCGGAGAAAACTGTTGAGCATAGAGGACAAGTTTCCGTTCCGTCAATTCTTCTGATAATGCTAATGTAAAATGAATAATGTAAAGTTCTTCCTTTTAAAGTATTCTTAAAGATTTCTGCAGTTTTTTGCATTCAACGCTGTTCACCAATCAAAACTTGTTAATCTGTGAAGTCTGGGTACTAGTGGTGCTTCTATTTTCTCTTTACTCAAAATTCTCCCATCAATATGGCTGAAGTGTCAGACGACCTCTGTCTTTTTTTTGACTCACGTTCAGAATGATACGATTTTTATCATGAAACTGAGTTGTGACTTTTTTAGTCGTTCATTTCATCTGATGTCATCGTTTTCGCAGGTCAATGACGTCAACTTTGAGAACATGAGTAACGACGACGCAGTTCGGGTATTGCGTGAAGCAGTGCACAAACCAGGGTGAGTCTTGCTTGCCATTCATGTGGCATTAAGCCGTGCATGAGGCATGGCATGCATGCTCAATCATTATAAAGCAGGCCGCCAGCAAAGCAGTGCCTACGTGTGATTTGATTTCTTCCATCTGTTTCTGCAAAACTTACAGAGTAACCATCAGTAGATGGTATTGTAGAAATGTAATGGTGTTATGATGACTCAGTGGTTACAGCGTTCGATGAAATTTAGAATTAGACCACTATGTGATGATTCCAGGCGTGTAGAAATCATACCGTGGTCATATCGAAAGAAAATACGTAGATGCTGCTAGATAAGCATAGCCTCTCTCTGTCAAGACTTCTGCCTTAAAAACTCTGAATGCCAGGATGATTGCCATGACTTCGCAGCAAAGGAAGGACCAGGAAACTGCTAAATAAGCATAGCCTCTCGGCAATCTAAAGCGTGCCTCTGAAGTCACGAATCATGGAAATATTTGAATGACGTCTTATTGTGAGAAAGGGCTATAGCTTTTCAGTGCCATTTAGTCTACCGTCGGATGTTAGGTAGCACACATTTAAAAGAACAATTGAAATTATATCGACTCAATCCTGAGATCAACTTGTACGTAATGTTGCTCATCAGGTATATGCAATTGCGTAGGTGATGTCAATGAATCATAGGAAACATAGATCTTGAAGCCTATAAAATTTCTACAACGCACTAGTAGCAGACAGCAGGGGGGGGGGAGCTGCAGCGAGGAAAGAATTGGCCACTCTAATTTAATAAGATGCTTCTTTGGAAGAACTCTGTGAGGTGCACCCTGGAGCTCGTGTTGAGTATGGGAATCAATTTTAGAGGAATGTTCCTGCTACATTGTGTTGTGTTATATCATAGGTTGTTATTTTATGCTATTTTACGCTGTGCTCTGATAAACTATGTTATGCAATGGCATGCTTTGCTATCATATGTTATGTTTTATCGTGCTATTCTATGTTACACACCATGTTATGTTATGTTATGTTATATTGAAATTAACGGATCCCCCTTTCTCTCACAAAGTGAAGGCCGACTTTTCCTAATGCAATAGCTATACGTATGTGATTATCCGTGGGAATATATACTGTATATGTATATCTTTAGGCCAATAACTCTCACTGTCGCTAAATGCTGGGATCCATCGCCTAAAGGATACTTCACGGTGCCCAAAAGTACGTACAACAATTCAGTCATTCTCAGTTTCTCCATCCTTATAAACAAATTTCTTGATGTTTGTTAAAAGTCGAATGTCCTTCCTACATCGATTATAAAATAGATCGTCTATGTTTGAAAAGCTTCGTATTTCTCCATGTAATCAACCTTTTCCCCCACAGCTGTGAAGTAGCCCAGTAACGACTGAAGTTAGGATTCTTTACACTGCACGTGTTTTTCAGTACGTTCTACTTCCGTGTAAAATGTCCAAGCAATCCCCCGAAATTTCATTAATGCCAATTGAATCACCTTATGTTCCTATGTAGTGCAGGGGTTTCGGAACTCCCTTTTGCTTGTGACAACATGTTTGTTTTCATTTCTACGTGTTTTGATGTCTATTTTTAGATGACGATATTGGTTTGCCTTCCATAGGTGGTGAGTTTGCCCTATGTTAACTTCCTGCCGCTTTTATTAACACGCTCATTATTGTGAAATTTTCATAATCAACATAGCATCAAAACCAATGCCAGTGCTTCGAAAGGGAAGCACATCTTTAGCCCATCGGATATTCTCAAGACCAGTTACAGTCGTAGCTCGATTTGCAGTCATTTGCATCTTACTGCTTACCAAACGCATGTCCCAAAAACTGGTATCACCGGGCTGGACTATCAAGTATCATCAGTAAATTAGTAGTTTCTCCTCCAATCTGCCCTTTGCAAAAGCTCTTTTTCTGAGTACATCAGTCAAGTCCTCGTGCACACAATCTTCCCACAATCTTCCCACAATCTTCCCACAATCTTCCCACAATCTTTTCAGTCTCTCCTTCCTCTGACCAGCCTCTCCTTCCTCTTACCAGCTTCTCCTTCCTCTTACCAGCTTCTCCTTCCTCTTACCAGCCTCAATCTTGTCTGTTTTGTAACTCTGTCATTCCGGCCTCGCCTTCAAGACGGCTACCTTGGGTTTTTTGTCGGATGCCTTCCCTCCTTAAGTCTCTTTCGGTTGCCTTTTATGACATGCGGAGGATTTTCCTGCCCTATTTCACTGTGAGAACCTTACAAGCGGTGCGGTGATATACAAAGCATTCACTCAATTCCATATGTTGTTATTTGTCAAACGAGCGTATTTGTTGCCCCTTAGACGTAATGCTATATTTTACCAGCCATCAATTATACCATACCAATGCTCTTATCCCCATATTTTGCTTTCGTATTCACAAATGGCCCTCTCTACTTAGTAGAAGTGTTTTCATGAAACTGAGATTAATCAGTTCACACGGACCAATACTTTCCTGTTCTTAACTGCTCTTAATATTAGACTGGTCGAATCCGCTCCATGAGCGAAGCGTTTAAGCATGAATTATTGAAAAACAAATACATAGAACTGTTTTTCTCAGTATATTTAGGCAGTCCAAAAATCCCCCATTGCATTCGGGGACGCTGGTGGTGTCTTCAATCAACACTTAATCGCAGTTAGATACTAATCAACCCGCCCCTTTTATTCATCAATTCTAATCGTATTTTTAATTGCTTGCTGTGATTGTTTTTTTCAATTCTCAAAGTGCAATTTTTGTCCGTCGTTTCCCGGATTGTCCGCCCCTTTTACCTATTCTTTCTTCTCGCTAATTGTCTCGGAAATCGCTTCTCAGGTGGAATTGTTTGTTTGAGCGAGAATGTAGCACGCTTCTGCGAATTTTTTTTCGTTGTTTCGAAATAATTTATTCTTGGAAATGCGTTTCTCATTTTTCTGTTCAATTTCTTCAGATGAACCAGTCCGACCCATCGACCCTTCTGCTTGGATACAGCATTCGGAAGCCGTTAGAGGTATGACATCTTCTTATCACATTTCTATCGCCATCTAAACCAGTATAATACAGCTAATTATGGAATAAAAAATGTTGCTTATTGTTGATTCTCTGTCAGCCGGGAGGATTCTCTGATGGCTCATAGCATAAATATCTAACTATGAGATTTCAGCGTGAAATTTCTGGGTTTTCAGTAATACTGCCATGTCTTTTTGGCATTTATTGACATCATCATCCCTTTTTACCCCGAAACGGGTCCTGCAGAGCGACAGCACTTTTTATTTTATGCATTGAATCATTAAGTCGTTCATTATATCATTTATATTGTAGTATCTTTGATTCATGGGTTAATTCATTCATTCTTTGTATACCTAATCAAAATATTGCACAAATTAACATACTATCTAACACTACTTTGAAAAATGCTTACCTACATTTCAAAGAGGATTATGTAGAGCAATACTCAATGACACCTCGGAAGCCATTGCTAGTGACTCCGTCTGTCTCAAATTAAACATTTTTGAATGAAGGAAATATAAACTCGCAAAAACGAATGCAAGAGATAAGTAAGGGAAAATATACGAGAGAGAACTGACCAATTTTGTGGCAGTTTTGTGAAAATCTTATTTATCTATCAGCTATTTCATTCATTGATTTATTCATACTTTTTATAATTCAAGTTTGCGATAAGCCCATTTGCAACGCCGAAGACTCATTGGAAAACGCAACGTAAAACACTGATCTGAAGCCAGTTTGAAATTAAGCCAATACAACCAGCTGTTCAGTATCCAAATCTTGTTTTGAAACAACAAGTTAAGATATGCAGTAGTTTGAAGGGTGTCCTCCTCCTCCGCAGCAGAGGCTCCATCAACTGCTGACACCATTAACTATATAGGATTAATTGGGATGGCGTCATTATTGTTATTACCAATGACATCCTTTTTGTTATATAGTCCTAAATATTATACCAGATGGTCTCGCCCAACGTTTTACTATGCTACCTGTTGCTGTCTTTGATTTGAGGTCGATGAATCTGGTTGCTCTGTGAGCACATTTAATTTGTGCGTTTAGCAGTGTCCTATTATTTCACCGAACGATGTACATGAATGGGCAAAAATTGTGGTTCAGCGATGATCTTGGGCGTTACGAAAGTGCTTGTCAACGAAGCTAGAAAGTTGCTACATGTTTATCTGCAAAGTTTACGCGGAAGAAAAGGCGGCACAGAGTAACTGTCCATATAGTTAAAGCGACTCAGCTATCTAGTTGTTTTTAAAGGTGATTTATGCATGTTTGATTGATATGTTCCATGCTTTGAAGACTTCTTGCTTTTTTCAGCGGCTGGTGGATTGTCAAGTAGACCTCAAGGACCTGGAAGTCCCTCCTTAAGCAACATGACATCTACAAGCTCTTCGCTTACCAGTTCCATACCCGAAGCAGACCGTAAGTTTCATCTGTTTTCAAAACCTTTGTTGTGTTGATACAATGATTTGATGCAATGAGTTGGGGCCACATTTATCCAGTTAAGTTGTTGACGTCGAAAGAACATGGTATGGTATAGATTTGCATGATGACGAAGTAACGTATCGCTCGTCCCATCAATCGGTCAATTGATTAATCAACAATTCCTTCGCAATGGAAGCTACGAGGAACTCAGAATGTTAAATATTTTACAGGTCTACATTTTCATAATAGATTTTCTGTTGCCAATCAAAGACGTCTTACATGAAAAATGATGGAATATAAAGCCGAAACTAACGTCAAAGTTAATATGTTGTGTTCGAATCTGTTTAATTTGTATTTTATGTAAAGACTAAGTTCGCCTTAAAACGCACGAAAAGTTCTCCCTTCCAAATTATTTAATCAGCTATGGTTGAATATTTTCACTGGAAATTGAAGAAAGCAATTGAATTAATTAGAACAATCGGCTGCGTTTTCACAGGATTTTATAAGTTTCACCTGAGCAAATTATGAGCCTCGCTATCATCCTACAAGTTGTGGGAAGCAATGCCCTTTGGGTGCAACTTGTCATGGTAACAATCTTCGCTTCATAATGACAGCCGTTTGACGCACGAGGCGATGGCGGCCCTTTTCAAAGCCATTGTCAGCCATGCTATTTATGGACATTCATTATATTTAATTTGTGATGACAAGAGAAGTTTCTAAAATAGTCGCCATAACTTGTAAATTATTATAACGAGATAAATTGGCCTAGATTGGAGTTAGAATGAATCCAGAAGCTATGACATTGAATAGGTGGTGATTTTACGGACCCAAATGACCAGATCTTCAAGTTGTTAGTAGGGTAGTTTTATTGATAAGTCGTTTTTATTAGGTTTTTCTTATTTTTGATAGTAAGAAACGTAGCATCTTAGAGAGCATCGTTTTGCTTGACACTAAGTAAAGCACAATGCCTCGGAATTCGTTGAAAAAGAGTTTCATGTAACGGTCAAAGTGTAGCTTTGCCAATGATGTCTTGAAATGACGTCACATTATGGGGAAAGACCAATGAAGTGCTTCATAAGCATAATTTTCAAAGACCGTAAGTCTGTCTTTGGATGCTAAGTATAATGCGTAGAGCTTTATAAAGGGAAATGCTAATTTCTTATCTAGAAGGGACAGAGTGAATTCCCCTGTCTTTATATGGGCAATGCTCCATGGCCCTCTGGCCTATGATTGAAATTTTGAACCAAAAATCAGCTTCCTATGGTCAGCGCAAGAGATGCATGCGCAACAAGTCATGGAATCGTTTAGAATTCAATGGTTTGCTACAAAATGGAACGTTTTTGTACATTATGGTATAAAGAGGTAATGCTTTATTTTTTACTGTGGTTGTATGGTGATTGAATGGTATGTCGTGGTATGCTGCGCAGTGCTATGGAATGCATACGGTGCTCGTTCAGAATGGTGTGGCAGTGGTATCCGTATAAGGTACATACACTAGTGGAACGTGCTCGACATCATGGATCAATCTTTGGAAGTTCTCAGTTGCTATCGAAAAGACTACAAGACAACAATAGGTTTCCATCATGCTAAGAGAATTACCCACATTTCAACTATTCTATTATGGCCGGTTCATTTAAGAGTATTACCAAGCTAAGAATCTTAATATTATTTAACCCTGTGTTCATCATTGTTGCATTTCCGTTCTCTATTCTCATTGGTTAAATCACTGACCGCATTTTTTTTTACCTAATTCATACATTTTCTCTGATTTCATTAGTAGTCAGACTGATCAATTTCATGAAATATTAAAATGTCCTACCATAAACCGAGTCACAATGGAATGCCTACTAACGAGTGTCCTACGCGACCCATTCGTGGTCTCGTCCCTCGTTTCCGATCTGCAGACGCGTAATCAAAAGCCTGCAATTACTATGTTTAATATCAGGGGGTTGTGTCATTGCCACTCGTCTTGAGATTGAGGCCTGCTCTGCCGAAAAACCCAGGATTTTCAAGTCGATTGGGTCAAATTATGCACCTAGAAATTAATAACTGGATTCGCGTTTTTCTATTTGCTCCACCTCACGACACACTGTGAATGTGAAGACCAAAAGCGCATTTTCAGAAATTGAAAGCGATGTTTATGTAGCAGTAGTATCCTTGTATTTCCTCTAGATTTGACCACACCTCGTCATTGTGACGCCTGGGGTTACAGGCAATGGCACTCCCTACCCCAAATGAAAGCCGAGCACGCAACCGACACAAGCCACTACAATACAGCCCTACCACTAAGCTCTCTTCGATTTTTCCAATCCCGTGTACCCAATCAGTGTTAGCTAGAAAAGCTTTTTTGAAATCATTTTCCCCTGTTGCCCAAAATGAGTCTTGCAGACGTGCAATTATGTCGCTGTGGTAGGATCAAATTTTCACACAGGAAATTGGTCGGACATTCATCCAATTTCATACATAACGATCTGCTTCAGTGAGACAACTACTGCGGTCTGAATCTACTCGCTGCTTTGCGAATTCTCTGCTGCTGAATGCTTTTCATTGCATCCGAGAAATGTCATAATTTCATTTTCGATTCTTATTTCAATGCCAGAACAGAAAATCAACTTTTCTCATTCATAATCTGAGCAATCAAATAAAAAATGATTAAATAGACCAAACTTTCTAGTGAAATACAAAAGAAAGACGCATTTCGTTGAAATTTAATTGGCATTGATCCGCCTGCTTGAGGTGGTCAGGCTGTCTTATCAAGCAATCAGCCTGTGTTTTGCCCTTTTGCACTTTGAAATGGATGGTTCTGGTTCTGGTTCTGGTTCTGGTTCTGGTTCTGGTTCTGGTTTGGGAATCTTGGAATGGAAAGGGAGGGGCCGGGCTTAGCAGAATGGCAAAGGCTCAGGGTGGTTGGAAAAGGACTGTTTATGATGGGGTGCAGCCACGGCCGCCCCGGCTAAGGAGCACATGTAGAATGCATTTTATGACCTATTATTGCTGGATTATTATGAATTGGTTTCATGCGGCCTTCCCCATCGATGTCTTGTTACTAGAAACTTAACCCCTGTGTGATGAGTTGTACGAATCTTGAATAACACTCGAATGCATTCTTCGTCATTATCTTGCAAAGAAGTTCAACGTTAATCTTTTATGTGTTTCGGGAAAAAGACATCCCAAGATAAGGCAGAGGATGGTCCTTTTCTTTCCATCAACAATATTGCGCGTCTCGTACAAACAGAGTTTCTTTCCTTCACCTGTGTCTGTCGCTTTCTTTGCCGGCTCTTCATCCACCGTTTTGTTGACTGGGCCAAAGTTAGGTAGCGACGCGAGAGTGGAACTCTCTCCTTCATATCTCTTCAATCTTTTTTATGAATTTCAACCATTCGTCCGTGTCGAGATCATTTATGAAAAGAATGAAGAGTTCAACGGAGAGGATAGAACCCTGGGGTACACCAGCATTGATCGAGGGCAGATACGAGAGGAAGCTACCAATCCATTTATTGAGAGTTTGTTGAAGACCTATCTATCCATATATGCCTATCCATCTATCTGTCTGTCTATCTATCTGCCTATCTGTCTATCCATCCATCTATCTATCTGTCTGTCTATCTATCTATATATGGCTATCTATATATGGCTATCTATATATGGCTATCTATATATGGCTATCTATATATGGCTATATATGGCTATATATGGCTATCTATCTATCTATCTATCTATCTATCTATCTATCTATCTATCTATCTATCTATCTATCTATCTATCTATCTATCTATCTATCTTTATACCTATCTATCTATCTATCTATCTATCTATCTATCTATCTATTTATCTATCTATTTATCTATCTATCTATCTATCTATCTATCTATCTATCTATCTATCTATCTATCTATCTAACTATCTATCAGGCAGTGACGCAGAACTATAGATAAAATGCGGTAAGGAAAGGTATTTGCCACCCTACCTAATGACCTGACCCTTGGATGATGGTATCTCTCTAACTCAGTGCTTCCCAGTGCTTATATTGAGCATGTGAGACTGACTATTTTTACCTGCAATAGGCATCCTCGCATTCCTTTAAATGCGTGTTGCCTTACGTCACAAGAGGACATGATTTAATCAATTCCTATAATGTCATTGCCTCGTAATATTCTTATTTCTTCCTTACCTCTTGATGACGATGCCGTCGATGGGTCACCGGGGTTGCTGTTCCGGTAATTAGATACCTAAATGATCTTTTATCACCCTGCTTATCCTCTTTAAGTGACCTCTTGTGTGACTGTCTTTGTCTTGGCCTGACCCCCGTGTCCGTATCTTTGTGGCCTCTTAATCTATCTACACCTAACGTACACACTGCTCATCATGCGTCAGTTATGTAGGTAATGAGAAGCACGCCAAACTTACACGAGAAAACAACTCTTGAACACGGAAACCAAGTGAACGGTTGTGTTGTCATCAAATACCAAACTGAACCGAAACGAAACGAGGGCATTTAGTGAACAGGCATGGTGTGGAATGTAGCAATGAAGCACAGGTCTCGTGAATATGCTCAACTCAGGGAGATGGAAGTTTTCGACGAAAAAAGCCTGAAATCGCATTTAAAATTCCTCACTTTGGTAGCTAAGCTGGTAAAAGCAGGTTTGATGCTTTCATAATTCTATTCTATTTTGCAATCGTCAACGTCTTTTCCGTGTCATCCTTTTTATATACGTTATGTGGCCGAAGTGTCTATGCATTGGAAGTTTCCATTGGTACCCCCGACAACCCACCGTAGATCCCCCGCTCTTTTGTGTTACTAATAAACCCTTCTTTTTTGTTACACACGGAATCCTGACGTCAGTGCATATTTGAGCTGTTTTAGATTTCGAGTTTTTACTTCTGCCTGATTTTCATAATTGGTCTGGGATTACGCAGTGGTTGGTTTGTGATTGAAATGTACTAGTCTCGCTGTGAAGAGAGACTCTACTGTCAATTTGTTCAACTTCTCCTTTCTGTATCTTGCATACCCAGCACCTGTTCTTTCCATTTAACGGCATGTAGACATGGTCGCATTATTAATATTGGATCATTAATGAAGAAATTAACTTAGGGTTTATCTGGTCTCATTCGCATCAAATTGATTGTCGAAGTCGTGAAATGGCTCGCACGCCCAAGTTGTGCTGTTTTACGGGAGCCCCCATCATGTCACTCTCTGGTTATCAACAACCTCTTCTAATTATTTACAGCCTCTCTCTCTCTTCGTCTTTCATTGGATATGGTTGTCTATGCCATACTGTGTTTTGTGATCCAGTTGTCAGTAAAAGCATTTGGTTTAACAGCCGAAATTTGCTTGGGTAAACTTAGACTTTGACTCGCAAATTGCTAGACCCTAATAATCAGAGGTAAGCAACTTTGAATTGTCTATTTACCCGCCCCCTATTTATACATTAATACCCCGCCCCTAAGAGGCTCTGTTTTTGAAATTAGGCTTGGTAGTTTCTTTCAATAAATCCGGGCTGCACAGTTCGTTATATGTTCATTAAGAAACGATTAAAAGAACGCATGTAACATAACATTTCTGGGTAGAGCTAAATCAATCTTTTATTCGTTTCTATTTTCCGCCTTTGAAATAAATCAGCTTTTTACTGTGCAGTGATATTTGTCGTTCTGGATGTCCTTATTGGATTTATAAGAGAAATTGAAATGATATTTTGAGGCTGAGTGGATTCCTATAACTGAATACAAACGATTTCATGTGCTAGGCTGCGGTTTCTTATAAGACAGTTTCTTAGTGGCGGGTTTTTACAGCATGACCATGTAAGTTACTTGGAGTAAAAATTGAACCTGCTCTCAGTAGATACGGACCATACCGCACTATTATTCGCTGGATTTGAATTTTCGCCTGGATGAACCGAAGAATTTGAGTTATTTTGGAAGCCGCCATTAGAAATGACTGATCAATGTGTTCAAATTCTCACGTTGAATGACGTCAGATGACTATTAACCTAACGGAAATGCATAAATCGTGAAATTTTTACAATCAACTTAAAATACTCTTGTGGTCAGGACATTATCATTCAAAAAGCTTCTTTGGTACGTGTAGCACCCAAAAGTAGTTTTTAGAACGCTGTGAATCGCCGATCCAGTCTTTCTTCCAGGCGCGATCATAGCTCATGGCGCTGACGTCTTGAATCTTAAAAAACTAGTATTTCTCCCCCCTCCCCCTTTTTAAGTGAATGTGAAGTCGTTCTTCGCCGAGGATGACCATGGGGTCTGTAATCAAACGCCGTGGCCATTGGACTAACCTAACACCTCCCCTTTCCCACCCTCTCCCCTCTCATCTCCCCCTTCATGCATTAGAAGTTCCAAAGATAACTTCATTCTTCGCCGTATGCTATTAGAAATTTTCAAAATTGAATGGTGAGGATATTTTTTCATAATTTTTCAATCGATATTCGAAATAGCAGTCAATCATCAGTCCCGGTCGGGAAAGCACCAGCCTCGCAGTTGTCTTATGTTGTCACAGCTTCAGAGCCGATAACCTGTTTCTTCTGAAGGTGAGGGTCGACCAAGTCCCATTAATGTTCTAACAATGCTTATGTCTCTTGATATCACTTCTTCGATTTGAGGGCACACCACTATGGTTGCCTACAACAAACCGCTCCGCTGTTTCTGCCGACCAAGCTTCCTTGTCTGAGCAGTTGCTGCATTTCTGCTGATCTTTGTCGGCTTTCCGTCGCCTGTCACCATGGCAACGGCTCAGATTTTCGTGATATTGGTTTTCTATTCCTTTTTGTCTTGATTTTCACCTCTGCTGACTCAGCGGTATTTTCAAGGATTTTCGACTCATCCCTGATGCCATCGTTGGTCAATTTATATTTGTACTCATGACGGAATTTGAGGTAGTTGTTAGATGGTATTTTGGCCATGCAAAATGTTAAGAATTGGGCCGTGCTAGGTCTCATTTATTGGTGCAATCTGGCTGTCCACCCGACAATAACCAGGTAACGTGGCTCAGGATGGTGCTTTCCAACAAGCTGCTTCCATTTGTTCATATCGAATATGACATTCAACTTCATTTCTCACTTTGCCATCAATCTTTCCTATTTTCCCATCTTCGTCTCTCATTTGTCAGTTTCAACCTCCAAGTTTTGATCTGATCTGATAAAAAACTAGGTGAGATCGTACGCGGAATTGTGTAAAATTTCTACATGGTTACGACGCTTGTCACAGATCCAATGGTTGGTGGTTGAAGGCTAATACCGAAATTAAGTTTCAAATAAAATTGGAGAGAGTGACTAGCTTTTTATAGTTCTAAGCATTTAAAAGTTGCGAAGTAATAGTCATCATTGATCATCCTTTCATTTATTTATTTATTTACTGTTGGCTAGAAAAAAATACCTAAACTAATAAAGGCCAGCATTTACTTGGAATTGAATTAAACCACTAAAAACTGTAAAAACGTATTGGATATCTACAAACACCGTAGATTATTGCAGTTCTTCCTACACAATATTGAGTTGCAGTTAATGAATTTGTGTTTTTTCCCGTAAATTCTGTCAAAGTTTGACGTATGACTAGATATTATTATTATTATTACCATATCACCACCAAACCAATTTGGTTTGGATCTCCTTCTTCCTTCTGTGAAATTCCTACAAAGGCAAGACGTTCCATAAGCTGCATGTTCTTGGGATGAATGATGATCTGTGAGATAGAGTTCGTGGATTAGGCAGTGAAACTTGGAAAGGGTGTGAATGAGTTGAGCTTCTGGTGGTCCTGACACGCCTCAGAGGAACTGGAATAATATCCCTGATCTCCTGAGAACAATGTCCGTTAAAGTATCTGTAAAAGATGGAAAGATTTCCAACTAAACGACGATGGGAAAGGGGTTGGAGCGATTTGGTGAGGTTAGGATTATTGATGAGACGAATGGCTTTGGACTGGACTTTGTCGAGAAGACAGAGAGTGGATTTTGGAGCACCACCCCAGACGTGGGAGCAGTACTCTAAAGAAGGACGGATTTGGGACTTGTATATAGATAGAAGGTGAGAAGATGAGAAAAACCCGCGGGCTCTGGCGAGGAAACCGAGCTTTTGAGATGCATGTTTAGCAAGGGAATGGGTCGTGGTTGGGTCGTGAACGTCAGAAATGCTAGGCTAGGCCACTATGAAGCTTGTAGAGATTGTGAAGGCGGCCGCAGGCTCTTCGTTCTTGACGGTGAGACCACTGCGAAGGAGCTCCATGTAAAGACACATTTGCTGGGCAGTGTGTTCAAGAGTTAATCAATTATTGACATTCCTGGCGCCTTTACTTTAACCAGTCAACAAAGCTTCCATTTATTTGCACACCTTAAATTATACATGGCTTTTATCGATTTTTGTGACGCTGGCAAGGTGTTAGTTATCATGCTGTGAGTTGCTGAATGACCTGGCTATGAAAGCACGAGACGTTTTCGATTTGTCAGGAGTTCTCTATCGATCTTTTGAGCATTAGGCTATCTTCAGCCCTTTATTGGCGAGTGACGCTGTTTGTTGTCCGATAAGATCTTGGTGAGAGCAGAATAACCGTAAGCACTATTTGCAGTCAGCATGAACTTCTGGTCCCTTTGAAATGCTTTGAACTTTTGTTATTGATTTCTGCTAATCTTGGCATAGACATGCTTTGCAGTTCAAGTTAACATTTCTCATATCGCTAAGTGTGGCTTACTTGCGCCATTTTGCAAGCGTTCCCCCTGTAACCAGAACGATGCCAGGTCGCAAAGGAAGCCTGCCCTGGTCAGGGCCAGGGCATGAATCATTGCAAGAATGCCATGATCATTCTGATTCATTTCATATACCAAATTCCATACATAAAGGGTTTTGTCTCCAACTGGATATAGCATTCAAATCAGGGTGCCAATCCAACGTCACCAGTGCTCGCGTGATTCCGGATTAAGGCGACTACTCGAATTACGAAATTCAAATTTCAAAATAATCTGTCTGTTATTCGACCTATCGTCGGCTCTTATTTCTTGTAATTAAAAACTTAAATGTTTTGATTTATAAATTGCTATTTGTTCCTCTGTGGAATTTTTAGTTTTCCTGTCGCCGACTCCCATAGTGCATCCACCATATTTTGTATAGAAGGTGTCAGACAACACTTCGGCAACTGATGGCTGCATTAGTCTAAATGACATTATCCATTCATCAGGTAGCTTTTAATCGGGTTTGAGAGATGGGACTATTACCAAACCGTAACTGTATCGATTTGACCCCAAAACCTTACTGTGTATGCTCATCTCAACGTCTTCAAAGTTAACATTTTAGATGCAAGAAGGAGAGCTGCACACAAGTGGGTGAATTTGCCATGAATTCTCCACCGTAATTCCTGCATACCCTTTTTCATACCACACAAGTGCACACACAAGTGCAAACAACGCAAGGGGTTATGGGTTTACTATAGATGCTCTATTAGCGACAAAGACGACCTAAAACAAACTCTAGGTAGTCCACTTCAGTCGAAAAGCCCTTTCTCTTGTTTCTGCTTCGCTCGAAATCGATTATACAGTACGTGTATACCGACAGATGCTGCATTTAAATTGTTACCCAAATTGAACTGAACGGTTCAATTAAGCTATCAGTTGAAAAACACCAACCTAGTCCTTTTCGTTTGGTCAAATTGCTAGGACTGCCTTTTTGTGTATTTTGTTTTGCTTTGGTTTTCTTTTCATCAATACTTTATCCTTCATATTTCTTAGAGCAGTGTAAGTGGTATGGGTGGTAGAAACCCGGTGACCACGCGTCTTTCCTCCCTACTTCAATTCACGCAGTATCTTGCATTAACTTTGTGTTTTTAGTTTCGAATTTAAGATTGATGGAAATATGTCTCAGCGAGATTTGCATTCTCTTTCAGGATATTTGGACAACCCCGATGGTTCAATAGGACTCGGTCTAACAACAGAGACTGATATGGTTACCGTCGTTAAAGCCATGGCATCCAGTGATTCCGGCCTAGATGTCAGAGATAGAATGTGGTTGAAAATAACGATTCCAAAGGCGTTTATAGGTATGTACATGCCATACTGTAAAAGGATGAGTTGTAATTTCAAATAATGCAGAAATATAATCATATTTGGGAGCGGTTTGAAGTTAAAAGTATCGGTTAGATAGAAGGCACCCGGAAACATCAATGAGCATACCTGGAGCCTTGAACCTTCAGCATTGTATACCTGTGCCACCCTGCCAACTACCGCCTATCAAATTTAGAAATGCTCTTTGTCAGTTTTTGTCAGTTTTTCCTTTGAATATTGGACCAATTAAGTTTCTATGATCTCCTGGGATAACATGTGCTCCATTAAGCATCAGCACCTCTCATGGCCATCGTTGATATTGCCATAATTCACATTTTTGATGCAAGCCCATCTTCTTGTAGGCTCCGATTTGGTGGATTGGTTGTACACCCATTTGGAAGGATTTCAAGACCGAAGGGACGCTAGGAAGTACGCATCAAAATTGCTCAAGGTATTCAAATTTATTGAAGCTTCAATATTCATTTCATTTTCAAATCAGCCATGAGCTTTTTCAGCACTTGATTTTGAATTCTCTCGTGACGCCCATTCTTTAATCTCGTATTCGTCCTCATTTTCATTCTCGTATTGAGTTTAATGACCGTTCTAGTTCAAGTGTCTGCTGCAAAATGTTTGCATGAAAGCCCTTGACATACCCATGTCTCTGAAAGTTTTCTATTTTTGCCAGAAATTAATGCGATGATTTTTGCTATGAAATTCTTCCTCGGCTCCTTATTATAGTCAATTGAACGCCATATTATGGTTTACAAAGTTGACGAATTTCTTTAAGGCCTTTGGGCTGTAAATCTTTTAACAGACTTACTAATATTTTCTGGGATGATAAGAACGGATTATGTTACATTGCATTTTAGGCCCGTTTGATTCGCCATACAGTCAACAAAATTACATTTTCGGAACAGTGTTATTACGTGTTTGGAGACCTTTGCGGCAGTAAGTCTTTGGTTATTTACAAATAGATACGATCTCGATTTTATTGCGCATAAATGTTATCCTTTGTTTATATATGGAAACCAAACATATACAACAGGTTCATAGGCTAAAGATTTTTCATCCATAGGATGAAACGCATTCCACGATCAAAACGCCTATTTTTATCTCTCTGCCTTCCAAATGATTTTTTGCTTACGTATCTTTGCATCTATTTTTTGCCATGCGGTACATGCTTACAACAAAACCATAATTAATGTGGGCTAGTAACAGGTCTGTTTGAAATTTGATTGCCTGAAGCTGTGCGTGATTTTTCAGACATGGCGTCTCTCAATATTCATGACATCGAAGGAAGCGATGATCAGGACACACTTGCACCATTAGCATCACTTGCTGGAGGCAGCAGCCAAATAGGATGGATGAACATGCCACAACCAATGCCAAGTGGTTCACAGGTGGGACAGATCTACCCCCAGATGCCCCCTCCACCAAGCTATGCCCAAGTGCAACAGCAAGGCTTCATGGTGCCTCCGGATGTGCAATATTCGCAGTATGCCCAATTCATAGCGCAGCAACAGGGCATCCAGATCGTCAACTCCAGGGCACACAGTGTCAGTAGCGGCAGTGGTTCGCACAGAAGTGGTTCACAAAAGAGTGGTCATCAGATCGAGGTTGATAGAGAGACCGTTCGTAGTAGCGGGTCGTCAGAAAGAAGCGCGGCAAGCAGCAGGCTTGAGAAAGTCGACGATAAAGACCGAGTCAGTCTACGGGACGATGTAAGCGTGAGTGGAAGCGAGATGGGCAGAGAACTTGCGTCTGTCCCATCCAGCATTAGTGGAAGTAGGCAGAGTTTCCGTATTGCCATGGTCAATCCTTTGAACGAATTTTTCGTAGATGTGATGTAGTCATCGTTTGCTGGGTTTGAAATAATCGAAACCTTGCCCTCGTTTCGAGTTATTGCAAGTGGAATGACACGACGAAATACTAACGTCTGTTCATTTGCTCAACAGGCGTTGATTACTGACTTTTGATTCCGCTTGTTTTTAAAATTAACGAGGTTGTTTGATGTGTACAGTGCTAATCGACGTCACAGTCCTGCCAAGTAGACAATTTATCCACCATTTTTTGAAATGTGAAATCCTGTGACATTTCTCATAGCGGCTCCTGTACATTTGTGTGGCCAGTTTTTTGCCCGAGGTGTTGCACAGCCAGGAGCATTGTTCTGAAAAGTCTTTCGACTCCGCAGTGTTTTGCTCACGGCACAAGAGTCATGTGGATACAGTGACGGTTCCATCATCTTTTTATCGTACTTCTTTAGAATGCAAAGTTAATTCTATGCTTTTCATTTTGTCAATCAATTTTTGTAACTTGTTACAGCATTGAATCCTCGCTCCCACCTTCCCGTTCTTCATTTAGGTAACCTATCCTAATAGCATTGTTCTCAATGCTATTTTAAACCCCCGGTGACGTTTCTGATTGATCAGATTTTCAAAATATGGGACGTCATTTTACGTTACCAGTGAGCTCTTGATAACTGGAGATTTACATTGGTCGCATTTTCGCATAATGCTTTCACACCATCTGAACTCAATTGCTTTGGTTGATAGGAACCTTTTGCTAATTCGAGGTATGAATAACTTCTATTTGGCAATTTAAGTGTTAAAGGCGCGAGAGTGCGAAATTTTTCATCTTTCACCGTATAAATTTATTTTTTTGCTGTTTCATAAATTGATTCAATCTTTTTGATGGGCAAAAGATGAAAACAACGTTGCTGCCACTATCTGAAGAGCTCTTGCGTTTTGCTACTTTAAGATAATAAGGACCGAAATTGAAGTGAATATAATCTTCATGTAGAGGTATGCTTAATTATTTACGTTAAGAGTGCTAGTGAATGAATTCTTTTTTTACTTAGAATGTGCAGGTTTTCATCATACAATGTTAATTTTTATATCAAAAATATTGTGTTGCCATTTTGTTAACCATCGTACTGGGAAGTTTGCATTCATAATCGATTGGTCTCGTTTTTTTTTCTCTTCATCAGTAATGCTCGCAAAATCCTCCAATACCGTTGCATAACTATGGATTAACCCAATCGATTGTCTTGGTATTTCTCTCCACAATGTACTTCTCCACCCTCGCCCGCCCCCCTTAAGCTGGGTTGGGCTGAGCTCATCATGTTTCCAGTGACACTGACATCTGGTAGTTTTACTCATTCTCCGCTTAACAATTCTGTAGCATACTTCACTCAGACCTTAACAGAGACCAAAGACGGGCCCCTGAGTTCTGTATATAAGGGGAGGTGGAATTTTATGAGCTCGTTTCCCGCTGCCTTTCCCACCGGTTTGAAACTTGAAGGATTCCAACCCGCAATCCCCGCAATCCCTGCATCCCCTGAGTATGCAACCCGAAGTCAACATACTGCGGTCTTTATGAATCAAGACAGTGTTGTTTGCAGTTGTACTGTTTCGGTACTTTATTATGTTTGGTGCTGCAATCTCCAACATGAATTGCCCCATGTCTAAGCATAACGCTGATATGGCTGTTGGTCTGTCGACAGTAGAATCATGATAAAGATTTCTAATTAAAAAATATTCTGAAACTTTACCAGGTAGCAACTGCTTTTTGTCAGATTTTTTAAAGCGAATCATCTGCGATCATTCTTTGGTTTTCTAGCCTCTTCTGCTTTTTTTCGACAGATAAAATATTTCTTGCATATTGAAAATTCGCATTGTATTTTTGAGTTTCTACAGACTTAGTCATGGCTCCCGCCACAAATGAACTGCCCCAACCCGAAACGAGGTGGTTACCAAACCGAGCTCTTCCATTAATAATCAGGCGATTTCAACATCATTGGTATCTGTAAGATCAATAGGGACACACCCGTCCATCAGTCACGATTACCCAATCTGACTAGATCTATCAAGGGATTTGCGTTCCCCAGAAGGTTTTGTCTCAATCTGACGCACTCCTCAGAACCAACTGCTCCCTCCCATCGTTTAAGTTGAAGGTGCTGTCATATTAAGCTCTAGAGAATTGAGTAAGTGCGTGCAACGAATCCTTTATGGTGAACCAATTACTGGCCACAGCCCCGTGTGATTGGATTTGCAATGTCAAAGGAAGCCAGGGGAACGATAGGATTCAACCAGTCAATTTTAAAATGGGATATCTCTAATCATAAAGCATTTACAGGTGTGTTTGTGCATAGCTAATCAATCAAAGGTAGTAAATCAATTTAGTTTAACGGAGTTACAAGGAAGATATTTCAATCCACGATTGTACGAACCTGCAACCTTTGTTTATATTTGAATGTCTCGTTAAATGGCATGTTTCATTAAGCCACTGGTCACCGTATATCAGCACTCAGGCACCAGTGATTCTACAAGGAATGGCAGCGAATCAGTTTGTGACAATTCCATTCAGTAAGTAGATTTTTGTTCCTCATTGATCATCAACCTGGTCGCCATTATTAACACCACCCGCTCGTCTTCGTGCTTGAGTCACCTGGGAATTGATTTTAGGTGTGGCAGTCTATCTTGGGGATACTTCCTTCTTTAATCTAGAACTTCCTTGGAGCTATTTCAGGTGAGATAGGGGCCAACGCTCGTGCGATTTTTGCCTTATATCGATATTAGGCCATACCGACCGATTCATTTTCCTTGTTTGCATTTTTGCTCCTTGCTACCTTTAAAAGTAACAATTTCACATTAGAAGTCATATTTCTCTGGATTGGTCAGAGAAGGGGCCGAGGACAAGGTTGGCAGATTGTGTGCAGGAGGCCACCCAGTACAGGGTCACGAGGAGGACACTTTTCCCAACCAATGATCGTAAATAGGTCGGTACAAACTCGTGAAAAATTTCACAGGTTGGCAGTCTGCTTAAGATGTCCACTTAATTAAGAAGGGAATGTAGCTACATTTTATGATGTTGCCCTAAGTGCAGGCGTTCAGACACTCATCATTCGTACTCCCTGCATCAGCTGTTTTCTGCTCTTTTTCTTTTAATCACTGCTCCGGCAGGATGACACTGCCTTTCACTCTGTACAAATCGTTGCTTTCTTTTTTCCTTTACTTGGCATCCTAGGGCAGATTTAAAGACAATGTGAAGCATTGAATATCGAACAGCACCCTTGGCCTTCCTAAACCTCGTGATTCCTACTTCTGGAATTACAGAGAGCTCGTCAGTCTACTCCAGTGCAATTTTAGTCCATAGTGTCACTCAACCACTGACCATAGAACCGACTGCAATCGCTTTAAAACTTATCTATCCTTACAGAGTCAACCGCAATTTTCAAAGGGTAACAAGATTCTGAAAGCAGGATTTTAATCCCATTACATCGTTGATATTTTAATGTGACAAAAAATTGCCATATTACATATTGTTAGCCTTTGCCGTCATCTTCTTCAAATCATGTTGCTATGTGAATGTCTTGAGTAGTGGGAGAATGCTTATTTCCACAAGCACAGAGACCTGTCGAGCTTCATTTCGCTTTGATAATCAGCGCAAATAGAATACCAGCAGAACCGACGAAACTGCATTAGTAAAAACAAATACACCTTTGGAGGATCATACTTTGCATGAAAAGATCATATTTCATATCATGTCTCCTTTTTGATGATAGACTACCACTTCCCAGGATGCTTTTGCACCGATGCTCTTGTCATATTCGGTCTGCCAATCCACTGCGGCCATTGGCAAGACCAGCACAAGAGTCTTCTAATCCTGGGAGGCTGATCCTACCGTTGCAGATGATAATACAAAGCCTTTGAAAGTGGTAAGTGCGTTAAGATACGTGTGGCCAGTTCCTCGATCATTCTTCTTTAGCTCATTGGTCTTGCGACCGACCGCCATATGCTATCAAGTCAAGACAGTTTCTACGTTGCTTCAATTTCGGACTGCTCCAATCGAAGCCTTCCATGATATAAGATTTTACTCAAAATGCTGATAGGGCTTGATCTTATGAAATTGCGTCCTTATTTCTTCCATTCCCTTTAGTCAAGGGCGATTTTTGACACAAATATGTTGCTAACCTGATCCGACCAATTAATTGCTGGTTGTTTGAGCCAGTAATTTGCCGCTGATTAAAATCTTTTTTCCAGGAACAATATTTAACGTATTCTTTGTTGAGCTTCACATTGGCGTTTGATCTAGAGAGAGGTTTCTTCGTCAACTACCTATCTATTTACGTACGAGACATGCGCTGTTTGGGAGCAATATTTTTACCGAAGAAGTTTGCTACTCCTATTTATGGCTATGGTGCACTATTTAGATAATATCGTATCAAAGAATATTCACTTTTTCCACCTGCTTTTATTGCAAGTTGCTTCCATGCTACTGATAAAACAAAAGTCCAGAAAGGTGGTTGTATTCGAATGGAATAGCCAAAGTTCTTAAAAAGGAACGCTTGTTTCCTTTTCCGGTATCGGCGAAACTTTTGAAAGGCCGACTTCACTTTCCAATCTATGAAAACCAGCTTCCCTTCGACTCCGTCCTCTTTTGGAAGCCTTTCAACTTTTTCTTATAGCGCTAATCTTGGACAGATAGTTCTAAGTGGGAAAGTCCAGAACCACGTCTTCTCATTCCACGATCAACTGTCACTTGCATTTTCTGCTATCCCTGGGCTGCTATTTTGCCCTTGGCAAAATGTCCTTGGTATTACTTTGTTGTTCCTATGACTACCTCTCTAACTTAGTTGTCTTCAACTTTCTACAGCCAATGTATTTCACGATGAAGTTTTGATGTGCTGATTTATCTTCCCACCGTTTGAAGTCTTTTCTCAACTGTTTGCCACACCACGAAGTACTTGTTTTGATTATGCAAGAAAGTATCCCTTTAGTTCTGCGGAGGAGCGATTAAACACTCATTTGTGACTGCTACGCGCGGGGATTTATGGTGGAAACTTATGGTGGAAACTTATGGTGGAAACTTATGGTGGAAACTTATGGTGGAAACTTATGGTGGAAAGTTATGGTGGAAACTTATGGTGGAAACTTATGGTGGAAACTTATGGTGGAAACTTATGGTGGAAAGTTATGGTGGAAAGTTATGGTGGAAACTTATGGTGGAAACTTATGGTGGAAACTTATGGTGGAAAGTTATGGTGGAAACTTATGGTGGAAACTTATGGTGGAAACTTATGGTGGTTCGGGTCCCCTTTTACGTGAAGATTTCAGCATGAATGTGTTTCACTTTAATCAATCTTATGTTTTACCTGAAGTGAAATCATCTAAAGTTTACTAAAAACTTGCCAAAAATGTATATTAAGAATTTAGGTAAAATAGGCGCTTTGTTTGACAATTTGCTGGAGGCCACTGCTTTGGTGAAACTTGAAAAAAAGACCGTCTCGGGTGAGAAAAATGCAGTTTATCTCTTATAACAATGATAATGGTGAGTGATATTTGAAAGGTCGACTTTGTCTGCAGTAGTCCTAACAATGAACTGACATATACAGTATGCAAGCCTGATAAAAATATAACGCGAGTTTCTTCTAGTTGAAGAAGGAAGCATTTCGGGCGAACGCTGTCTCCATCATTCATGGAAATGAGATTAAGGCATGGAGAAAGTAAGACCAAAGATATGCCATTGATAGCGTTTGAAAAGGAAATGAGATAGAATTCAACTGGATGTGAGGTCAATCTGCATAAGCGAGGTCGTACCTTAAAACTTGGAAACAACTCAAATCGTTGGATAATTGATCATTCAGACTCAAGTCATTTCCTCCTGCGCTATGGTGAATTGCATTCAGCAAATAATCTACTCTGTTCGTGAAACGAATATCTACGACCTTAAATTGATTGTCGGAATGTGCGAAAGCTTTCATGTTAATATACTGCATAAGTCTCTTCACAGTAGTTCAAAGCTTTGCAAACTTACGATGACCATTCGATGCCAGAAAAAGAAATTTATGAATAGATGGTATCTTTACTACCCCCTTGAACCACTCGTCGGTGTTTAGCTGCTGGGACTGAACCAGACAGGCTGCCCCTTAGCAGCAACAGAAGGTTGCACATTTGATTTCATACTTGGTAATTTTCAATAAATTTGCTTTGCCAGCATATTCAAACGCAAAGAGCACACAGTATTGTTTAATGACTCAAGTTCTGATTGTGTTACTGCATCCCTCATTTCAAAGTACGCAACAAAGAACCTAGTTTGACCCTTTGACAATCACAAACATCCTTAGTCTCTATACAGCTAATCCACGGACTCAAGAAGGAGGCTCAATGTGGACAACCCTCATGGCTATCCTGATTGTGACGGTTGACGTCGATTAATGATTGTGATAAAGACGATTGCATATCCGCTTTTCGCATCGAAGTTAGAGTCATCATATCAGTGGAGAAGTTGAAATTTTGGTTGTGAAGATTTGTTGTTAAGAAAAAAGATAGCTGTCCTGCGCAAAAAATGCTTCGCTGAGCTGCTCTTTATCTTGAAAAATGATATTCATTGAATATTTATTCCATCCATAATCTGAGAAAGAAGTACAGTTGGATTATAAATGAGCTAATGATTGATGCAAGTATCTTTATACCCGGTTCAACACTCCTTAGAAGGATCCGAGAATCCACACTTACCTGGTCCACAAAATCAGCGTAGATATTTTGAATATAATGCTCTGCATTGGTTGCATTTCGCAGTTCAGAGCGGTCGAATTCTTCTGATCATACCAGAACTAAAATGGTGGATTAGAGCTTGAGTCATTTGGATGTTGTCTTGTTTTCAGTGTAAAGTCACAAATACATTTGCATGCTGCAGCTTGCATCAAGTGGAAACAGAAGGAGGCGGCAGCTGAGATCAGACATTTCATTCAGCTGAATGCAGTTACCAAAAAGGCGAAAGGCGAGTTGCTCAATCCTTCGTTGCTACAATTTTTCTAATCAACTAATTAAGATACACGAAAATCTAAGCTGGACAACGAAGTTAACTCTTTTTTTTGCAAACTCAGATTCTTATGTTGGTAATATTTGCAGCACGTGCCAACAGGAGCTCGCACTTAGAGGTCAACAGCCCCCATTTGCAGAAGCACTTGGCATTTCTCAAGCCCCGTCTAATTATCTTGTCTTTGAAAAGAATATTAAGGAAATTGGAAATTGCAAGATAGGCTCTTGTTCAAATTTCCAAATCACGTTACGCTAAATTTCCTTAGCAAATACCGATAGATAACGAAAAACGACATGCGAAAATTGAACGCGATTTTGCGATGTCCATCTACAAGAATCTGTCTGCCTACTTGTGATATCCAATTCTCAAACTCAAATTTGATTACTCTTCTACTTTGAGTTTCTCTCCCATGAAATCCTGAGCTGAGATTCAGTGCAAAAAACTCCCTTTGAACTGTTGAATTCGATGATGACGATGTATTTTGTGAAGTTCGATTGACGGAGGGAGATTCAATATGATGGCTCTGTCACTATGCTAGCAATGGTCATTGTTGCTAGTGATGACAAATGATGATTGATGATCAGTAGTACCAATAAGTGATGACAATAATGATGATGATTGCTCATTTATGACAGCGGCACGTCTTCATTGACAACATGGTTGATTTACACATTGACTGCTTGTCTGGCCAAAAAACTTAGGGTTCACAACAAAAGGGGTTTCTCTCATTGATGCCTTTTTCCCTTTGAAGCAAGGCATTCACCCAATTGATTCTGGCAACTAATTTATCCAAGTTGAGAGATTGACTCCAACAATTAGCACTTCTATTTCTAAACATCTGAAAGTGATGCTGGGAAATTGTTAATATAATTGTTTCCTCCCTTTCCGACAAGATAAATAATTTGTTCCTCTCTGAAGCTCAGATTATTTCAGTCCTTTTGCGTGTCCACTTGTGGCATGTAGAATTGTCAGCAATTGTTGGTAATTGCGCTGAATTTCCTTTCGATTTCCTTTACAAAAAAGAGTTTTCTCCATTTGAAATTAGAAGCTGGGGAGTGACGATATCTAACTGCAAAGCATGCTGGAACCTGGTTTAAATAGCAACCATAAAAGCAGCTGTCTGAGTTGCGTCATCAATAGTTTTCAATAAATTTATAGGCATAGGCTAATTATAACCAAATATAAACTGCATGGTAATCTCGAATTTGAATCTTAGTAGCAACCAGGAGAAAAATATCGAGAATTTTCTAGGGAAGTTGAATTTCATGAGGTGATAGACAGCGTTTTATGGCGAAGCGTGCAGGATTCGAATGAAAATTCCTTGTGTTTTTGCTTCACACACTTAAGTCACTTCAAGCTAAGATAAGAGGTGAAAAATAATGACGTCTCAGCTTTGAACTCGATGTTTTCGTGCTGCTTTAAGCACAGTCAGTTTTATTTTGATTCTGCAACTAATGATAATAATAATGCATACAAAGGTACAGAGCATTGGTCGTGTTCATGATGCACGCAACATAATATTCAGAGAGTGAGTAAGAGTCAGCTAGACTCAGTCTGGCCTTTACAAACAGCACAAATACTTTTTGTCCTGGTAGGCAAATAAGGAGCTGTGTTAATTTGGACACCATGAAAATAGTCACCAGAACCCATAATGATCAGAATTCTTCCACAAGACGCACGTCTATCTGTATTTTCTATCTATTCTGTCCTCATTAGATAACAGTCAAGCTATCAGTTTCTATCGGTTGATCAAAATCAACAAGAGCCACGAAATAAGTTTTAATTGTTCCTTGATGTATTAATGGTTCAGATGCCATCCCCTCAGATCAATCGCACCAATACCAAATTCCCCAAAGTCCTTTCTAAACAAGTACTTAAGTATTAGTTTATGGGATTGAAAAGATGACGTATTTCTATTTGATTGGATTCGAGGCAAATCTGGGCTTCGGCTCCCCGTATCTTACATGCCAGTAGTTTATGAAGCTGTTCCCAGCAATAGCTTTACAGGGGGCTGCATATTGTTTGTAAGAAGTGCTACAGTCTCAGTCGTAGGCGGCATTTCACATAAACATGTTTCGACTTGTGGTTAAACTCGCAATGCATCTCCCTTTGTTTGCTTTTTCAGCAGAGATAGCAGTTCTCATATTCATTATTGACCTTGAGTGTTTTCTCGCCCATTTGTTTGAAAACATTGCATTTTTAACTTTTCACTGACCATGTGCTCTTTGGAATGTTGTACAATGAAAGGAAATTCCTGTTTTAATTACTAACATTCAAGGCTTTACAAACTACATAGAGTATTCTTATCTGATAATTCACTTGTTTCACGAATATTACGATAACGACTAGTCTCGACGGCCTTTTTCCATTTGTAAGTTTCCTTCCTTTGACCTTATATAATCGAAACATTCTTGGTATCTTATATTCACTTGATCAAGGTGAAGCTCCTAACTTGTGGACCTCAGTTTCTTCAAAAGATCATAAAGAACTGGCTAAGAGAAATTGTCAATATTAGGTGGAACCAATACGGTTTTTGGAAAGGCAATTCGACTATATTACCAATGTTCAGCCTTAGAATCTCGAAAGAGAGACAAATGGGGTACAAAAGAGATTTTCACATGGTCTTTGTTGATTTCAAGAAGGGTCGCAATACCGCCCGAAGAGACTGACGTGGTACTGCTTGAGGAAAAGAAGAATCTCATTATATAACATATATAATAAGAAAAACATTAGATAAACATTATTAAGACATTCATGAAAACTGCACCACCCAAACCATGATGACCTACAGAGAATCTGAAGAGATTGACATTTCAGTAGGGATCTGTCCCAAGCCCATTTTCTTTTGACTATCATTGAGCTTTTCAGTTTGATGTTTAACATGAGATACAGACGATGAATCTTTCTGGGCAAAGCTCTTTGCACATAACCTATTTCTATGTGGTGAAGACGGGAAGGACCTAGAGGGTAGGCTAGAGAAATCTAGAAACAATATGGAGAGAACAGGACCGAAATTTAGAAGATCAAACACTTGGCACTTCCAAGATTAAATTGAAACCTACAATGATGATCAAGAACAGCTGCTAACGAAATTTGCTCAATTCAAATACCTAGGTAATACCCTTCACCAAGATGGAGGCTGCCAAAAGGTAGTTCAAAAGTGAAAATGTTACGTATGGAACTGGTACAAGATGAGTTGTTCACCTACAAAAGAAGGTACCTGAGAAACTGAAATTCTGATTTGCAAATCAACTATCAGACCAAAATTACTTCATGGCAACAAAATGCGGCCATCACATAAAAAGAGTCTGACAAAATTTGCTCATCCTTGATAAGAATGCTGCTGTACTGTCTCAATCAGAATCAACTCAGGAGGACACAAAAAGGCGAGAATGCAAGAAAGGAAGCAAGCATGCTGTCAGTTCAAAGACGTGATGAGAAACCGAAGGTTAGAATGGCATTGTCGTGTGTGCCTACGAGGGGAAACAAAGATATCAGAAGAGTTTTAAACACCCTCGTAGAAGGAAGAAAATGCCAAAGCAACGATGGAGCTACACTATCTACTCGAATCTGAGATCGCTCAACCTCATAACAAGGGGCACAATCGAGCGAAAGAGATGCAATATGTTGGTAACCAAGGTTAACAAAAAACCAGCTATCTGAAAGACATGGGCAGTGAAAGGTGAGCAAAATGACCAAAGAATGCGAGGGATATTGCCCCCCCTCCATTTATGCAAAACCAATGTTGGAGGAGATTATTCATGGTGTTGATACTAAACCCTGGAGCACGATCTTAAAGGTAATGATAATAAGAATAAAAATAAAAACAAGAATATTGGATGTGCTGCAAAATAACATTGCTAGAAACAGCGCAGATCATAAAGGAAGTCCATTCTATCGAAATGGTGTAGAGGCTCTCACATCCTTTGTATCAGTGCCTTTGGTGTGTGGGTTGCACTCAGGGCTTTCTCAAAGGACGCAGAAAGAAGCAATTCTATGGAAAGAGGATCGTGATAAATACAATATTGAAATAGAGGTCCTGGAGAATTAAGGAGGAAATGGAATTTGAAGGACCCTTGGTCATTTGTTATGAATCGCTATCTTTTAATATCTAAAGAGACAAAATCGGCTTTCGCAAGAGAAATTATTACAATTTTTTTGATTTGATAATTTCATTGAACATGATATCAGATTCAAATTCACGCACTTCAGTACTTAGAGGCAAAGTATAACTGGCTTGTCTGTATAATATAAAAATTGACACAAAATTAAAACGATACAAAATTATAAGACCATCAATTCCACGTTCGTTCATGCTTTGTTTCTTCTGCTAAAGATATGCATAGAGAGATGCGCAGTGCATTGCATTGCGGTGGGGTGGTAATGCATTTCTTTGCAAAATCTTGCTGCATTGACATGTCAAAGTCTGAAAATGATGATAATGATAGCAAATGATAATAGCAAACGTAATAATTATAATCATAATGATAATTGGTGAATAGCAATGACAAGCATTCATTCTTTTCCTTCAGGGATCTCCTGATTCCCACGGTATCTTCTAAAAACTCGGCTGCGTAACAATTTCACCCTGCAAATCAGTCACAAAAAGTATTCGACTCTTCCCTAAGTAAACAAACTGTACAACAAAGTCCAACGTTCTTGACTACAGGAAGCAGTAGCTTATGCCGGCGGATTAAGAATCTAGTCTATGTTATTATTGTGAGGTCTTTGTAATTTGACAATTCGTCGCGAACTGTGATATTGTGCTGGAGAATGCGATCACTCAATGTGGAGCCCCACGTGGCTAAGTCTCTCTTTTCAATTTCTATGTCAAGATTTATCAAGTTTCATCCTATGAAAAGACAATGTTTATGAGTTTGTCATATCTGTTTCCTCCTAAATTCACAAGGCTTTCACGATAGCAAGGATTAGTTTAATGGCTTTGCAATCCCGGATGTCTTTTTGGATGTGCAAGGTTTGCCTCAATGTCTTTTTCGTTTCTTCTCTAACTTTTATCTTTCATGATTTCATATAATTGCTATTGATATCTGCTTATCAGCCTTCTGTTATTGATTCAATACGACATTCATCACCGTCACTTCACATTTTAAATCGCTGCTTTTCCGTGTGAATAGATACTTGATGGGAAGTCTGTATCAATTAATTTCCGTCCTATTTTGTTATCTCGGACATTTGTCCGCACACTGTGCGGAACGCAAAGCAAAGCAAAGATTTTATCAGAATCAACCAAGCTCTTATGCGGACAATAACATTATTGACCTTTATAGCATTAGATCTTTTTACATTATTGAAAACAGAAGGGTATTTGACAACGTTAAACTAAATTGGAATAATGCAATGCAATTTATCGTTGATTCCGAAATAAGGGAAAGTTAGAGAATATAGAATTTTTGGTCCTGCTTTATTTGCCAGTTCTTAGCCACTTACTAATCGAGGCCACCTAGCATATATTTCTCTCTACTGTTAACAGCTGCAGGGAAACTGTTTCATGAATTGGCTTCTAAGACAATTTGCTAAGCAGTCGCAAGAGTGATTCGGTTTCCACAAAGATCCCATCACCTCATCTTGGTAGCTTCTGATTTTAAAAGGGCTTTTAATGCTAAGAGTTTAATTTCACGTGATTATTCCCTCAGTTTGTTTCCCTGAAGAGTGCAACATTCCCCTTTTAAATATAGTTTTTTCGATCCTTGTCTTGCTTCTCCGCTTCACCTCCTTACACTTCTAGTGGTCTTTGTGATCTGCTTTGGAGTCTAATGAAAGGAAAATATCCTCTTCTAACATTTGACAACATGCTAAGTGTATCCAAGAGACAACTTCTGGAATAATCTTAGTTTTTACCTTCTGAAAATTTAATATTTGAACTGAGACTAGTGCTGTTACTGTCTTCTCGGTAAGAAAATCTATAAAAGCAGTGTTCTATTCACTGTGCACGCTAGGCCTAAAGAAATATGAAAATTCAAAGAATTTCAATAAATTGTGTGTCGTTATGCATTTGTGAAGCTTGATTATGCAGAGGTCTAACATTCAACTTCAGTTCAGTTTCTCGGGACATTTGCGAGGAAGGTAACAGGAACCGCTTCATGAAAACCCATTCACCTTAAGAGGACTCGGGGTCTTGTTTTGGGTTTCTTCTGAGCTCAGAATCGAGAATGCCTTGCAGAATGTCAACATTTTTAATAAGAGAATAGTCGAGATCATGCGAATCAGCCACCTTAGCACCTTGAGACAAAATGGATGGTTTGGATAATTGGTTATTTCACGGACAAGTGAGCACTTACCGCCAGTAAAAATAATCTGTGTTTTGCTCGAATGGCACACAACAACCGTTTTTATTTGTTAATAAAAGAAGCATATTTCTAGTTGAATGAAGGTATGTCAAAGAATACATTGGCTCAAGTCAATTCGTGCTACCGATTGTAAGCGTCGATCTGTTCATCAAACTCTGGCATGGTATAAAAGTACTTAAACAATCGTTAATTTGAAGGGGAATATGAAATATGGAGAGGTTTGCTGACAAGTTGTATTTCTTTATGGTTCATTTTTTTTATAATTCATTGCTTTATATTTTACATATCATCTCAAGTGTTCTATTCTGACTCTCAATTTCAGAGCCGTCCAATTTATTCACTTGTATTTTTTCTAAAAGATACATCAAAAGTAAACAAAGAACTTTGACATGTGAGTAGGATTCATCCTTACAATAAACCACCTGCAGATCAAAATTTGATCTTTTGCATTCATAGCCAAGGTTAAGTTGGAACCCATGCTCGTAACATGCTTTTATTGGAGCACCCTGTTGGAGATTAGGGTTTTCCGTCTCATTCTTTGCTACATTTGAACCCAAGAATTCACGCCATATATCCATTTAATACTGGGTGGACCGACAGAGGAGATCCAGAAATGGGAACGAGCGAGGCTCGAGCCCAGGACCCTGAAAGTAGTAAACACGTGCTATAACCACTGTGCCAGATACACCTAGGGACATGGTGTGCTATTTGCACTATGGGAAGATGCAAACTTCTGTTTACGTTTTCCTCGTAGGTGTTTATTCTCAGTTTCAATAAGAAGGCCCGTGCTCGATTGTATTTCTTGAAACATTTTGTTTCTTTGTGAAACTTTCAATGCTTTTTAATGCAGTATATCTTTATAGAATTTCATGAAATACCACGTTCTTATTGGTCATAACCTT
Source organism: Pseudorhiza aurosa (assembly GCA_964026355.1). Classification (NCBI taxonomy): domain Eukaryota; kingdom Metazoa; phylum Cnidaria; class Scyphozoa; order Rhizostomeae; family Lychnorhizidae; genus Pseudorhiza; species Pseudorhiza aurosa. The sequence continues at coordinate 1,469,334 of OZ032129.1, read as the reverse complement.
CTCTCCATTATGCTGTTTTTACACAATCAAACGAGGAATTTAACTTAGGATTAAGAGGGATCTTGGTAATGTCTTTAGGTAATCAGTTTGCAATGGGCATCCCAGTACAAATCCTTTTCTGTAAAAACAAGATTCGAGATACGATTAATGCATAAGGCGACATATATTAATAGCCTTAGAGGTTTTTATCATTTCTTTGGCTCATGTCTCTAGAGTGTAAACAGTCTTAACTTCGCTCGTTAGAATATAGTCGGCATCCTGTTGTCTACATATCTCTGAAAGATGCCTGTTTTGCAAGGGTCGCGCAGTTCCTCGGTGCAACGATAAACAGCAGTTTTCTTGCACGAATGATAAAGGCAATCCCAGGGTAGCAGTGGAAATTTGCTTGTGTTGAAATTGCAAAGCTTTTCAACTCACATTAAATGCAAATTGTGCTTAGAATTTTTACTTTTTAGTGGGCCTACTGTAAAAGAGATGCTGACAATGCAGTTTCTCAATGCCCTAAAACTTTCATTTGGATGCTAAGCAGCAAATATGAAACAGAGCAATGTTGAATGAAATCTCCTTAAAGTCATCACAGTTATGAACTGCTTTCATAATGTAAATTTGAGAAGAAGCGTTTGCAAGAATAGTTTTGTGCAAAGTAGTATTCTCGGTGGTAGAATGGGAAACAGAGAGTGTAAGATGGGCAGGCCTCGTGTTCAGTTTGCATCGTGCAAGAACCATCCCTGCCATTCATCTGATAATGTAAAATGACGAATCATCAGATACACATGATAATATAAGTAATTTTAAGTTGAGCCTCAGGTGAGTGTCGGGAGTCGGGAGTCGGGAGTCGGGAGTCGGGAGTCGGGAGTCGGGAGTCGGGAGTCGGGAGGAGGGAGGAGGGAGGAGGGAGGAGGGAGGAGGGAGGAGGGAGGAGGGAGGAGGGAGGAGGGAGGAGGGAGGAGGGAGGAGGGAGGAGGAGCCATGATGGAGGTATATCAGCGTGAAGTCAAGGCATTGCAGAAGGGTTGCCAGTCCCTGTCCTCGCCGCAATTTACCCACATGTATATTAAGTTTATGCAAGGTACTTATTTCATGCTGCCTCAAGAAACGTAGGGCACCCAAATGCGGGAACGAGCATGGGACTTGGCATTGTGTCTGGAGCACTAAATAGACTTGAGCTCTTACTAATATGGCAACTATCCCTGTTTGCTCCAATAAGCCTATTGGAAAGACAAAAAAGATTTTTTCCGTTAAAGACTATTTACTTGCAACTAGTTAAAAACATTCCTCCCTTTGTTTCAAAATCATCTAATTTGACCATCCTCGCCAAGTCAGAGAAGCATTTAATTCTAGGTACAAGCCATTCATCTTTCACTTTTGAGCGGTAAATTTGAATAGCGCATCGTTAATTGACCAAATGTGACATACAAGTAGCTGTTTGCTTGTCTTTTCTGCCTGTCGTTTCGTCAAATATGATCGGTTCTTTTGCTCTTTGCTTGTTTACAAAATGCTCTGTTTCACTTATACGAAAATCCAATCGACTTAACAACAGCGAACAAGCGGCACTGTACAGAACAGAAGTCTTCTCTCAAAATGCGCCGTGCTTAGCATTACATCGGAAGTATTTTCCATTATAAGCGAGGGAATATGCATTTTGCATGGAAACAATCTCTGCTGCTTTTCAATCGGCTTAACGATTGCAATGTCTTACTGTTATTCCTGCGTGTACAAGGAAATCCTTGACGTCAATGAGATTTCTAGATTCTATTCATTAAAAATTTCCCGACCTTTTTCAATCTCTTAAATATTCAATTTTTTTCGTGATAATAATTCTACCTATATCTTGTTTAGAGCATCTAAACGTCATAATTAGCAATCAATATTCATCTGATATATCTATTCATTGACTAATAGGTTTGAATACATCATTTCCTTTCTATTACTCCTTTTATACATATGCGGAAATGAATAGCTAGAAAATAATGGATGCAAATATTCTTACACACTTTAGAATCATTAGTGTGCAAATCAAATTTCCAAACATTTAAGGCAACTTTTTTACCAGAACTGCTCTTTTCCTGTTGGTAAATTTACAACCGATACTCTTCATTGGTTATCCCATGACCTCCACTAGACCTCCACCTACCTTTATCTTGGACATTCTATCAAGCAAAGCCTGATACTAAATTTACCCGAGTGGTGGTGTACCCGAGTGGTTAAGGCGCAGTGTTTCGAATCTTGTAAGGTCTACGCGAGTGGGATCGAATCCATTCGTCGGAGCCACTAACCACAAGCCAACAGTCAACTCAGCTGCCCACCCTTCCAAGGTCGGTAAATGAGTACTCAGAAGTCACTATTTATGGCACACGTAGTAATTCCGCAGTCCCACATCGGCTTTCTAGCTGTCATATACCCAACCTGCGTTAAAAAATAAAGTTGCTTTACTTTGCGGAGGGCTACTGCACTGCCCAAGTGGCTGGCGATAATGTCATTGAATACATCGCTGTCACAGTCACAGAACTGAAACGATCAAGGCAAAGACGCAAAAGAAAGAAAATTAAAGTCTGTCTTCTACTGAATAGAAAAGGAGCACGAGAAGCCATCATGTTTTCAATTAGACGTGCCTCTCAATGTCTTCAATTTTCAATACTATTATCCCTGAACAACCCATCTTGTCTTCTGTCCTTTAACAACTCGCCTGTCCGTATGTCCGTCTCTAACACTGCTGCTCACTTTTTCGAACCTAATTTCTTTTAGTCGTTGACAAACTCTTAAGGACAGATACATTTTCTCTGGCTGACTTTCTCATAACATGACCATAAATTTGCCTTATCAAACGGGGATCAGCAGAGCAAATAAATATAGCGTATGCAGTGGTCATGGCATAGCCAGTACCATCAACCATAGCTTTAACTAGAGCTTACCGCGACGGCACAGTTTTTATAGCATCATGCAATAGCACGAGAAAATGGCATAGTATTTAGCCAGGGGAGGGCTCTTTTTTCTTGGAAGGACTCATATAGACTCGTTGTATTCCAAATTTTTGGCGGAGCTCCTGTCTCTTCCACAACCCCCGGGATTTTCCATGTCCGCGCCATTGGTAAGTTCCATTGCGTGACGCTATTGTTTCAATGAGTCCATAAAAGCTTCAACTACGATAGCATAGCCTGTGTAAGCACTTCCATTGTTTGCAGCACTTTGTATCTTTAAAGAATGAATCAATTCAGTTTGATCGGATTGTAGGTGGGAAGCTGTGAATCATTACCAGTTGAATCGTTTGCTTAAAAGTAAAAAGCCAATGGCGAAATGGTTTTGCTTGCACAACATTGAACTTGAATCATTCCAAAATAAGTCTCTTCACCATCCATCTGTGTTGTCTTTGGTGAGTTTCTTTCTTTCTGCTTTCACTCGATTCGTTTTTCCCACCGTAAATATTCATTCGACTCGTGATTCTTAAAGTTGATTCTAGGACAATGAGAAGCCATATTCGTCGAGTAGTCTCTCTGCCTTCCCCTTGATGTGACCACATCTCACTGTTCCTACGCCTAGAATTGCAGAGGGTTAGCGATTCTCCTCACCATAGGCGACAGTTAGGTTCAACGTGGAGATCAAACCCGCGGCTATTGTACCCATGAACAAGTGCTCTACCACTCAGCTATCCATGCAGTTCCCTTGCAACTTAGAATACTGGAATATCAGGAAGAAAGAAATGGCAGAAATTATTACAAGTTTATAAGGTTTGTATCATGATGAATTCAACATGATAAACAAAATATAAACAAAAAAGTAGACAAAATAGAAGCAAAATAGAAGCAAAATATAAACAAAAGATGAACAAAATTTCACCAATTGAAAAAGGGTATCGCTAGTAAAAGACGACTGACTACAACTGAAGTAATAAACAAAAAGGGAAAGTTTCTTGCCAAGGAAGTTTTCTTTAACTTTGAATGAAACGTCGGGCACTTTTTGTCTGATGATGCTTGCTTTAGCAATGGACATCGATTCAGGTTCGCTTACAAAGTCAAAGAGAAACGTTAAATTGGAATAAATGATTGGAGTGGTTCAGCTTCTGATTGTTGTTATCCTTGCAACAGGCCATTCATTGGTGGTTGATTCGTTCGTATGGTTGCTGTATGTTTGTTCTTCCCTAAGCATCTATGCCTTGCATTTCGTTCGTCATAAAACTACTATCCTTTTAATCCAACTCAACTGTCACTCAAGCGACAACGGTAGAATGAAATTAATGTCAACAAGGATGAATTGCATTCCATTCATCCGATTTCTATCTGAAGAAGGAATATTTATGTCAGCTGAGGTGCTTTTGCTGACAGGATGTGCATCACATACATAATTGATGTGCAAAAGTTCATCCCTGGGCCAAATGTTGTCATCATTTTGTGAGTCCTCTTCATAACTTAATCAATGAAGTCAAATGCTAAGAAGATATTTCTTTAATTCTTCCGTTAATTCTGCTCTGCTCTGCTCCATCCCTCTTAACATCGAATAGGACGCTTATTCATCTGCGTAGCTCCGTTACATAGATTGCAGTTACCATGACGATCGCCATTGCATTTTTATCACTAAGATTGGGACAATTTGCATCTTCGTTTCTAAGCTTCTTTTAATTGAGAATACTTCTGTACTTACTCACTAACTAACTAACTGAATAACTTGCTTATTTACTTACTTTCTTAGTTACTTACTTACTTCCTTTCTTATGTATTTACTTGCTTAGTTACTTACTTACTTGCTTAGTTACTTACTTGCTTGCTTAGTTACTTACTTCTCATACTGTGATGCCATGTAAGTGCTCCTATCATTCAATAATCTTTTAAGATAGATTTTATCGAAAGACAAAGCTGTCCTTACATCTAACGCACCATTTATTGCTTTTCAGTTGCAAAACTAGAATTATCTCAATGGAGTTAAACGAGGAAGAGAGAATTCATTCAGGCAGAGTCAAATTCAAAGCTGGATTTATAAGCAAATGGAAAACAGTCCACTGCAGTTTGTACCAGGATTCTTTGCTTGTTTATCACAGTCCAGATGATTCAGAGCCCATGGCCACTTTTACGAGTGGAAGAAGTTGGATTTCAGCGAAAAAAGCTAACGGAAGCAGTCTGTTTGTCTTGAATGAGACCGACCGCAGTTCCGCAACTACCAAAATTTATCTGTTCGACACAGAAAGCACCAGTCTGCTGCACTCGTGGCTGCTTGCATTTAAGTCGGGAGGGTGGACAGCGGCAATAGTGGGTGAGAAATTCCATTATCGCAAACAAAGCATCGACAGTCACTCGGCAAGAAATCGTCCATCAAAAAATCGCTCGGCATACCGAGATTTGGGATTTGGTGGAAGTTTGCGAGGAACTCGTTCGATTTCTGAACCGACGTTTTTTGTTAAAGATCGGTCTATCATAGGTAGTGATGATACTGATTTATTTAAAGACACGAAGGGAACAGGGATACAAGCATGGACAGATTTATCAACAATATTTTCGAAAATTGACATCAACAGGAAAAAAAACTCTTTCCAGCCAACCCAGTCATCGCTCGACGCAGAGAATTGTCTCGATGGGAATTCAAAAGAGATTGAAACTTTGAAGTCAAGGTCAAATACAGACGATCGACCCTCGTACGGAAGAAATGACGTTAAATTGACAGAAGAAGGCGCGAACGGAGATGTCGAATCAAAAGAATTTACCATCACGAATAGTGAGGATAAACTGGACAAGAACGTCCACGGTCCTAGGGTGGTTGATGTGAGCAAAAATGAAATCGTAGATGAAAGAAAGAAGAATTTCTACTTCGAGGGGAGTAAAGACAATGAAAAAATCCATTCATCTGATGAAATTGGATACTCATCTTTGCAATTGTTATTTGATGAAAAGACTCAAAAGAAGCGACCCATTGAATCCAATGTTACAAACAGTCCTAATAGAATGTCTAGACTAGGGCGCTTCGACCACTCTAAGATATTCTTCGATCCAGCCATATCACCAGATATGAAAGGGAAGCTATTGCAAGCTGAGTGCAGATCACGCAAAACCTCGTTGACGAGACAAGGTGAACATATATTGCTATCAGAGAAGGATGAGACAGACGTATTAGAAATTGCGTACGAAGAGAAGATGCTAGAGAGGAATAACAAGGGCAATGTATCAAAGCTTTCGAGCATGATCGAAGTTACAAATATCGACACTGGAGAGAAAAAGACCATTAGTGCACGTGTGACACCAACACGAAAAACTAGCAGCGTTGCATCAGAAGGCGATCTCGAAGCTGAGTCGTCGGTGTTCCACAATGGGCCTCCAGGGTCCCATCTTTCGTACTTAGAGAGTGGATACTGCTCTAAGGAAAGCCTTTCTACAAATGAAAGCTACGAGCAGCGAAAATCATCCTCGACAACCGAAGATGATGTGAAAAATGAGGTTGGTAAAAATAGACGATTAATTTGTAAATTTATGTAGACGACTTGATGCCCTGGATTTAGAAATAAGCATAGGTGCGTGTGCATTGGGACTGTGATGGAGCTGTTCTAGGTGCGCCATTGCGATAGGGTAGAAATCATCATGCTAGTAAAGGTTATGAAGATAGGTCTCATGAACCTTGGAGGTAGTTGCTGCTTTGTAGACAGATAGTAGGAAACTCACATTCTTGAGACCTGTGCATGCAAAGAGAAATTTACTTTCATGCAGAATAACTACGAAATATGTATAAATGTTTTGCATCAATTTTGAAAAACCAAAACAAAAAATATAACGTGCTCTGTGGATCAGAATAAAAAATTCTTCAACATTTTCGAGGTGAAGGTCAAATTACGGTAAAATGTGACTTCAGCCAGATCTGAAGTGTCCCTAATAGACAAATGATGTTGTCACAATCCATGGAAATCCATTCAAAGAGCCGATTGATTTTATAGAAATGAATATTGACCTAGGACAAGTTCTTTTTGAATCTGAGAATCTCGTCTTTGACAAAACATTTCGGCTGTCATTCTCGCTGACAAAGTCAATGGAAGTCATGGTGGAAAGTTTTTAAAAGCGTTAAGGATGGAAGAACGAGCAAGCTTCCTTGAAAAATCACAACTTAATTTATACCAATACCATATCATTTTACAATCACCAAATATAGGATTTTTCCTTTTGATAAATGGTGTTATGTATTAAACATGTATCAATTTTGGTGATTTTGATAGAAATCCCAATGTTTATTTCAGACGAATACAGACTTGCTAAATGAATGGGCGGAAATGGAGAAACCTTGTCCTAAATGTGAGTTTTTGTTTTTGTCTAATGATCTATGGATTTATTTCATATAATTCTCTACCCATTCTAGGTCATTTGCAGGACAAGCCTTAAGATGCAGGTATTAGCTATTAAAGGTGTTTCCCAGTATGAAAATGCTTAAGTGGGAAAATGCTTGCTCCCAGATACTAAGGTCAATGGTTTGGGTCCCACACTTTGACCACAACTATCACATACAACATGGAGGTTCACCCACTTTCCATAATCCAAGCATATGAATCACAAGGTGTAGTCATATCCAGTAGAAGGACCAGTGAATTGCTCAATAAGTACACCTTCTCTGTGTCCTAAACGCTACGTTAAATCTCGTTAATCATCGATATTTTTAAACTTCTTAAAATTGCCCTTGGGAATCATGAATCATGGCAATTTTGGAATGCCGTCATATCATGAGAATGGATAAGGACATTGCTGAGAAGATTTGCCCACGAGTGCCAAGTAGAAAGTTTAAGAAAGGTTTTTCCTGACATTCGGGGAGTTACCATGTGAGCTTTTTTCTCGATACACATAGTCATTCTCTTAGCAGAAGCCCAGGTTTTTACAGCCAAGCCAATAATTTTTCAGCCATTTTTAGGCATCACCAGGAAAATAATCTAATTTTCGCGCGTGCAATGTCATTGCTCTTTGTAAGGTGTTGCTTAAAAGTATTCATGTTAATTACCGAATAAATCTGCCCAAAAATGAGAAGCATTCGATGCTAACTAAAAGACCTTCATTTGTACTTCAGTTTACGAAGAAACACTTCTGACGTTCATGGGTTGTTGACTGTGCATAGTTCAAATATCTATTGTTCTCTACGTCCCAGGCTCCTCACATGGTCATTCCCTTTCCTGGATGTCCCCTATCCTTCCACCAAAGAAAATGAGTATCTGGTCTGTAACTGAAGGTTAAGTGCAACAAGAAAAGGAACGGCCCAGCCTACTTCACAATGCTGTGGACCAGAATAGCACTTCTCCAACAAGGTGCTCCCTAAAGCTAGTGCCTCGTTCGGGCTCCAGCTGTCGGTATATTCCATTTTCTAACTTCGTGAAGCGGACATCAGTTTCACTGAGTGCCAACTCCATCAACATGCATATTCACATTTGCCTATTTTCACTTTTGTTCCCGAATTTTCTTTGCAGTTCTATTTCTTCTCATACCTGCTTTGCCTCTCAAGATCTTTCCTGTCGCAACCTGAATGAGGGCGTGTATTTTCATCTTTTCCTATTGTCAAAATTCTTATCTTTACACCATATTCAACTAGTTCAAACAGTCTCTATTGATTGTCTTAAATTTCAGACGTTGAATGGGCCATTTGTGGTGTGAAAAGTTAACTTTTCTATGAATTATACACTTATTGATCAAGATATCAGTCGTTTTTGGATTGATAGATGACTGAGTACTTGATGGAGCCAAACAAGAAGCCACTTGTAGAATTGAAAGTCTTCCAACTACATCTCAATAAAAGAAAAAGACCGCATTTCAGCAGGTTCAGCTTTGTAGCAAAATTCGCGTTCAACGGCCTATCATTTGTTCTCAATTGAAGATGTTGACTTGAGAAACAGAGGAAAATATTGCTCCCATGTAACATAGTTGCCAAAGATCTTTCTGTCCACGTGCTCTTCAAACTCTTACCTTAAATCCCAACTTAGGCCTACGCTATACGCATCACCCTTTTATCTTACTCCTGTCATTCTATTCTTTCTATTTGAAACCGTACGCGTGTCCTGGATCAATGCTTGCTAATTCTCGCGTTGTTGTACGGTCAACTTTTCTCCGTTATCAAAGCCTTCTATGTTGATTCCGTCCATATCCAGAGTAGCATTATCCGTCAGATGACATTATTACTTGACTGTATCAAAAGGCTGGTCGGAAATGTGCAGAATTCTGGTAGCAGTACTCACATTACGGTCATAGACCTTTGCAAAGACAAGCTTAAAAACCACAGACATACCGCAAAAACGCGGACCAAAAACGTAGTCTTCAAGATCTCTCGAAAGAACTGAACGATGGACCATGTCAGAGGAATGCTGTCAACCTTTTTGCATGTTTAGTTTATCTGGCATCAATTATCAATCAACCATTCACTCAAAACAATTTATGAGGCCACTCTGAAGGAGTTTCTTGCCTTTTCTCTCACCTGTTATAGTCCATATTGTCAATAGCAGACAGTGTGGAGAAAGGCATAAGGCCTGTTATTTTCTCTCATCCGTAATGATCTACGGCCATAAAACGTAGAAAAAATAGCACCTTGACATTCGGACAGTCAAAAGTCTCTCTCACTGAATTTCTGGACACATTGCTCAATAACTCTGAATGCGTTGGTCTGTGGTCTGTAAAATAGGTTAGCTGTGCCACAGACTTTGGTACAGGGAAGTTCTATGTATGAATGCCTATGAGTTATTTCGATGGAATTTGTCGTTAGTGTTGTCGAGTAAGGCCGATCTCTGAGGGCAGATGGAAACTTGGATGCACAGATGATGGCTTCTGTACTTTACTCCAATGAGGATATCCTCGATTTCAGCTCTATTTCAACTCTGGGTGAGTCTAATTTCATCTTTACATTTTAATTCGTTAGTAGTGTCGTCACAAAATATCAACATCTTTCCCAACTTAGCCCGAAATTCCGGCTGCCCTTCTACTGTTATTAGGAAAGGTCTTACTTCGCTCGGAAAGGTTTCGCAAACCTTTACTCACGAATGATTCTTACTGCTGGAAAAATGAAGCAGAATTAGGTCTTTGAAAAGTGTAACAGTGTCACGGAATCAAATATCAATTCGTTTGAATTTATGGGTCGACTGATCTTAAGGATATATAAGATACTACGCGGTGATTGTATGTATCATCAAACTTTTCTCTTCAGGAGAAAACGTCATTGTCGATCAACCTTGCTCAGAGCCCTTGTTTATATTTCACGTGCACCTTTTGTTCAAACGTTTTGATCAAATAGCGCTCATTCATTGATAGAATTCTCCATTTCCTGACTGAAAGTGAACGTTCAGACACAGTTACCAACACAATTTTTCATCTTCATGAGGCGCTGCAGCCTAATACCAGCGGCTCGGCTGTTATCTCCGTTTGAAGCGCATGATTCAAAGAATGTTTAATGTTGTCTATTCTATGGTATAAACATATGGGCATTGTTGGGAATGTCATAACAGCAATATTTCATAATCATTATTATTATCATAATTATTTCTATGTTTTATTTCTTGAGGACTTTAACAGAACAGATCGAGTTCCAGTTAATGCTGGGACTAACAGCGGTCACCTATGATCGTTGTCTCGACCCAAGGAACCGCATTGGTATAAGACTGTTGAATGTGAATAGCTTTCTCTGGTTTGTGGACTAAGGTGGTGTATCCATTAGCACGATACTTGTTTCAATTAGTTTTGATAAACTCGTTCCAGTGGACTGTTGTTAACATGTGTTGTTTCATATGTTTTGCGTTTGCTTTCAAAGCCCACCTTCACTTAGCACTTCATATTTTGTTGAATTTTCTGAACCCGTCTGCGTCTATGGGTGTGGATTTGCCTTCATTCTCTGTCCCTTTCTGAACCACATTGTAAGGTTCATAGAGGTTCCTATCCATTGGGCTTTGAAGATCTGATATCAGTTTTGAAGCAACATTCTGCGTCAAAGGAAGTGTTTGGCTAACACAATGATGCGTTTGTGGTACCGAATTCCTCCCCTGTGGTGCATGTGTGACGAAGCACTTAAATATGATACTTCACTTGGCTTGGAACTTTGGACCATCTCAATTATGATTCTATTTTAATGTCCACCACTATCACCATCATCATCAATCGCCAATCATCAATCATTATCATCATCATCAAAAGCCTCATAATCAATATCATCATCATCACCATCATCATTATAATCATTATAATAATCTACATAATATCAAATATTGTATGAAACATTCTTGTCATAATCTTGTCATAATCATAATAATCATATTGGTCATCAAAATTCCATCAGTCGATATAATCATAATAATCAACCATCAGTATTCATCACCACCATCATCTCATTTGTATTTTTTAATCACAAAATCTTCGCCTTGTAAAAATATGGAATTTGTCATGAAATAACATATATTTATCATAGACATAAAAACAGATCAATTTATGAATGGATTTATATGAAATTTTTAAGTATGAATCCAATGGTCACAGATTTGTAGTGATAGAGGGTGCTTCAATTTTCTGACTGTTTTCCAAAATTCTTAAAACCAGGGTATATTTCCTCCAGTCCACAAGCCATCCAGGTACCCTTTGCGTGGTATGAGCGGTATTTCGTACACGACGCAAGACAAACATTAAATTGACGGTTCATTGTCAAAAATGACTTTAGTTTCTTTGATTAGAATCAATCAAGAGAGCAAATATTTTCCTCTTTGGCTCCACAAACGTGCATTGTTGTTTGTGAAAGGCATTCCTACGTTGTTTGAAGGCGCTTTGCAATCCATGTAATTGAGTCGGGAATCGCGTTAATTGGAGCTGTGTCGTCGGTGCATTTCACAGGAAATCTAAGTCAGAATTGAATTTCTTGTTTACCACGTAACCTTATCGCCTGGATGGATGTGGTCGGAAGGCGTTCTTTTTTTGTTCAAAATTCAAGGTAAATTGATGAAACTTGAGGCTTGGACTAAAATTGTAAGTTCATATAACTGTTTTAAACATTAGTGCTCCACTTGTCCCTATTTCCTTTGCACAAAAATCAATTCAGAGACCGACAAGGAGCGCATTTTCCTGTCAGTGGAGTGTTCTGCTTCTACGTCGAAAAAGCAAACAGGCTTGCCATTTATCATATGAGCATTCTCGTATCTTGAATATCTTGGTAGAAAATGTTCATGTCTCATGGATGACGAAGTACACAATTTAACCCTATGCTCAAAACGAGCGTTGGGGAACACGTTACAAGAGGGGTACCATCCTGAGCCACGGCATTTTGATGAAGGGGGCCAGTTTATTCCTCGCCCCCTTTCCCATTGCTTTGTGTCAGGAACCCATTTACTGCAGGATGGGCAGCCCCTCAGATCAGGGAATGAGCATTGCTCCATCCCAGGGTATTGAGAACAGTACACGTGCACCAGGTACTGTGTCAGCCATCCACTTAACTTCAACCCTGTGTCCCTGTGTCGATTCCATTCAAGTGCTGCCTAGCGCTTTTTTGGTCCGTTTTGCTGCAATTACTTCTCAACCTGTTAGCCCCCCCCCCCCACCTACTAATCTGCTCCATTTATCAATTTCACAAATTTTGCCACATCACAATCACTGCTGCACTGCAAACGTTCTAATATTGTCATCACATCACATTTAAGCGTAATTTGCATTGAAACAGTGGCACACCCCGTTCTGTTGTGGTGGTTTCACTCATAAAGAAGGAGGTGAGTTGGTACCCTGCACCTTTCCCAATAAAAACACTATTGGTGAGAAATGCAAGGGTACATCACTTCTTATAAATCCAACCCCTCCCAGTAAAATTATGACTTCCTCTGTCTATGGTTTCTGCCAAGTTCAGAGTGGATTTAAGCCCTTGCTCTGGAATCAATATTCCATTTGAATTCTATAAGGAACTTTGGTGGGCATTGAAATAGTCATATCCGACCCGAAATCATGATAACTGAGCAGGCACTTAACTGCACAGGGGCAGGGGACTCTGCCCCCAAAAGAATTTTCGGACAGCATTTTGCTCCCTCTGGTTAGAATAGCATTATTTTCATGCAAAGAATACACATTGAAACAAAAAGAACAAGCAAATTGACCAACTGATGGGGGTGTCTTGTTTAAAAGTCTGCCGCCCCCTCCCGAAGTAAGTTCTTACTTGAGTTTGCCAACCCCGCACGTGTATGCAACTGGGTCCCCTGTTGTAAGTGCTCTTCATTTTGGCCTGCATTTCCATATAAAAGTGGCACTCATCTGTTGAAAAACAATCCACTTTCTGCATGTTAACTGCTAGCCTTGAAGTGGTAAGTGGTGCATCCGATAGGTATGACCTGGTCATTATTATTTTGATCAGGTAGCCATGCCTACCTCCTGTAATGTCACGTCAGGTCAAGCGTTTTTCCGATAGCACGACTGAGGTTTCGATGTTCCCGAATGAATAACTTGATAGTCAGAAATTAAGCCACCCTGGCTTGATGATTTTACTATTCATCCATGGTCTATTTGGTATAGTGATACAAAATGGCTGATAGACGTTTGGTATGTGGCCGGAGTCGTGAGAAGGAAGCTCTTTGCTTTTACCCATGTTTGCTCTTTAGTCAATGAGCTCTTACTCGTTAATTGACCGAAGCTAAAGTACATTCCTTGATAAAGGAAATTATGTTGATGTGTCTAAGAGCATTTCTTATTTATAGTTGATAGTTATGATGGGGGAATTTTAACAGATATCCAGGCAGTATGACAGAGCCGGCGGATTTCAAACAAGAAACGTTTCCTTTGAAGCGTTTATAGAGCTGAAATTGGTTTGCTTTCTGGTTGAATGAATTATTAACATATCGCTTTCTAACAATCTGCAACTTTTTATCATCGCAATGACCAACTGACACCTTCAATTTCAACGTTCGAAGGAATCGTGAAGTTTTGAAAAAGAAAACAAAAGCCGATCGTGGATTACGGTCATGAAAGTAAAATGCACTTGACAATTAAGCTAACCTTGTCAAATATTGAAGGAGATGGACATACAATGTCAACTGTAAAACCAAATAGTTCATCAAAGATACAATTTACAGAGAAGAAGGAAGGAGGGAAGGATCTACACCAACTAAAAATATTACAAAGGATGCCTTGAATTGGCATTTTTTATTCTGCTGAAAATTGACCCTAAATACCTTGCGGAACAAACAAAGAAAAAGTATTTGAAAAAATGATCTCAAGTATCAGATTTTTGCAACATATTTCTGGCTCTGCCGCATCTTCACTTCTCTCCCGTGTTTTCGTATCAATGTGAAGCAAGCCCGGGTTTCACCACGAACAAAAGCTGCTTTTTTATTCGAAAATAACAGGATCTGATCAAACCGGCCTTTATTGTGTTTCGATAAGTAGATACTTTTCTGTATCACTTAATCAGGTCCTCTCATATGTGGGCCTTTTTCTGCCATTTCCGTACTTCAAATTGCTCAAATACTACTCATTCTATTCGCGAAATTAATTCATTTCGATGGTCTTTCTTCAACCCTCCACCGCTAATCTCCTCCGAACAATGGAAGGTTTTGAGCGAGAGACCTCATATTATTACAACACGCTGCATGGACTTCTGATGTGGAAAGTTTTTAATGGTACTAGTGTGATTTTGAATTATTAAGGATGATCAATTGTGATTGATGTTTAGGATTGGTTTATGATGTTAATGATCATGGCGGTGTTTTTGTTTTCGTCCATTTTTTTTTCTACGGTGATTCATGATTCATCTTGATTCTCTTCAGTGATAAATTCCAATTCACATTTTTCACACGGATTGAAATCATTCTTAAAGTTTCACACGGATCACAGCCAATATTGATTATGGCTCGTAAATCACTTTCCATGATTTTAGTGATAAACTTGAGGTTGACAAAATTGAAAATTCAAAAAATCCTCAAGGCAAAGACAACTCAGGGCTTCTGCTCTCTGCTATGCTCAAAGTCACGTCTGTTATGCAGTGAACATAAACTTACATTTGTTCTATAAACGCACTCTTATCAAAACCGACGGTCGGCGAAAACTTGGAGCCCGCTTCAGGGTTATTACTTTGCTTTAAGTCAAATATGTTGAGCAGTTCGCCCATGATATTAAATTTACGAGATTATCCAGGGTATGTTTCATTTGCATTGAATTGGACAAGTCAATATGAGAAATAAATGCAGTTACGGTTTGTATAGGATGTCACCAGAGCGCGCGCGACACGACCTCAATGTTAGTTGAGGTCTGTCGCTATCATTCCACCGATGTTCATAACTGCACGTTCCAACCAGGTGTGCATTTGGAATTCCAGAGTAAGGCAGTCGACATGGCAAGCCTTCGATGTTAACACTCTTGGTATCATACAGTCTTTTCGTTTCGAATAAGTTCCATTCTCAGATTTGCCGTCGGGAGCACCTTGTTGGAGGGGTCCCACTCTTAACTATAACTTTGTGAGGAAGGTTGGCCAGTTCCTTTCCTCGCCGCATTTTACCCCTACATGAATGCCACGTACTCATTGCGTACTTTGTGGACAGATAGAAGGCATCTAGAAACGAAGACCCATTGATCTCCAGACCCACTATATAGCTAGTCTTCTATTTAATTTCCAAGTAGACAATTTCTGAATTAATCACGTTCAAACCCAATGTTAGAAGGAAATAATATATGAGAAGTCGCTAAGTATTTACTGAGGATTTGAAATAAAGTGTTATTTTGTTGCAGTCCATGGGACAATAAAGCCAATGCCCTCTGAGCGCAATGCAGAGCCAAGTACGGATTCAAGATCAATGATCGAGGAAAATGGTGAAGTTGCTTCAGACACAGACAAAATGACAGCCTCATTCACTAATAGATCGCCGAGTAATGTGAAATTGGAAAAGAGGTCGTCAATGAGCCAATTACTTTCACAAATCAAAGAGAGGCTACATGGAAAGAGAGGCAAAGGTATGCGTGTTCAGTACAACTATTATTATTGTTGTTATTATAATTACGATTATGTCCATCGTCATCTGTCAAAATACTACATGAATACGCCCCGGTCGTAGATGCTAATGGTACATGCTGCCACCCGGCTTACCTCCCAGCACTTTGAAAAGGTGAATCGCAGTTAGACATATCGAGATACCAGTTGTTAAGCCCCAAGTTCTAGCATTTTATATGCTTACAAAGCTGCATGGTTGACTAAGGAAGCGGACATGGCGCAAACATGCTTGCCAAAACGGTGAAAGGGGGCACTTTGACTTTTGAATCAACCAGCAATCATCATCAGCAATCACTATGATCACTATCATCACTATTGTCAGAATCTGCAGATTTAATCATCATAAACATAATAATCATTTGTCATTAAAGCCAATCATTTTAAATCACTTCCCATACACATTTAGCTGTTAAAAATTCCCAAGATGAGTGAAGTTTTCGTGTTTTTAGCACTGAAGAAGCAATCGAGAAAGGACCAGGCTATGTTCAATGGCTCTGAAATGCTTCTATGGGACAACGAAGGCAAATGGAAGGAACGATGGTTCGCCTTCTGTGCAAATTGCTTGGTTCTCTTCAAAGATTCAGGGTGTGGTTCCCCTGATTTTGCGCTTGACGTGCGAAAGTGCAAATTAGAAGTACTTGAAGAGAACGACGAGCAAGGCTTCCTCAGTTTCAAGGTGAGGCTTACCCTGGAATTCTGAATTGTTTACCTAACTTTAAAACTTTTCCAACGGTCTTCGTTAAGTTCATGTAATTTAGTTAAGACTGTTCTTTGTCTGATGAGCCAATGTTTTTCAACAACTATCTCGCGGCACGCCTGTGTCATACCTTAAGATAATGTCAATTCTACCACCAAAATTACCAAATTCTGAAATTATCTTATTGGATTTTGCTAAGCAGAGCTTTTCAACCTTGACTGCTATGAAAACTTAACCTAATGAGGGACTGAGAAATTTAGAGAAGGAGCTTCGTGTCTTCCTATCGTCAATCTCTCCCGTGAAATCAGCAAGACGAGTCCAGATTTCGCACTGAGTGAGTGCAAATTAACCAAGAGACTTCTTTGTTTTCTTTTTCTTCTTCTCTTTTGTATTCTTATTCTCATTCTTCTACACGCTTCTCTCATGGCGTGTGGCCATTGGTGTGGACTATCAAGCACCATGTCCGCACCTTCACGGCGCTTGGCGTTTGCTTTGGCTTTTCTTTTACTTGTCAGATGCCTCTCTTATCACCAACCACTTTTAGTCGCCTTTATGACACGCAGAGGATGCGCGTGTCCCCTGCTACTGTGGAAACCATCTGGGTTGATAAATAGTTCTTTCTTTCATAAGGTATCCAAACAGCGTTATCCTGATTGCTTTAACTTTTCATTTGCAGCTGATTGAGCAGAATGGGAAGTGTCAGCAGTTTGCGGCGGTCACCGAAGGAAGTTACGAAAATTTAGTGACAATGCTTACAAGAATTTCACGCAGCTCAAGAGCATCAGGTAGCTCTGATTTCTTTCTCTTCTTCTTTTGTCCGAGTGCTCGAAAAGCTTAGCTTGTCAGTGTCCGTAGATTTACCTTGTAACCAGAAGAATTTTTGACATGGCGTCACATTATGAGCATCGGCCAGGGCGCTGCTCGATAAGCTTATTTGTACTTATCTTAAAGATTGCTAATGGATGCTAGACAGAAGCATTGAAAATTGTGTTGATTTTCCCTGTGTTACATACATGTGCATTATATACAAATGTTTTCATCAGATCCATAACACAGGATGAACAAGTCACCCTTCTCGATGTGAAGAAATTTATAGAAATTAAGAATTTCTTTTTTATTTTCCTGTTTAGATTGCTCCATTAGTTCTGCATATTCTGAGCCAGACTCATTTTCACAATTTCGATTTGATGATGCAATAATACCCTATTCTGAAAGTGAGGCATTTCTTGAAAGCGAAGCATTTGTCAAGGTAATCACGATTTGATCCAGTCGTTTTCAAATCTACTTTGTCTATTTAGTCAATGTAATGTTTGTCAGGATTTCGGCCATCTACGGCCGATAATTTTTCGTTAGCTTGCTCAGTTGATAGAAGAGGTACTGTAGTTGGCAAAGTAGTAAGAGCACAGACTTAAGCAGTTGAATGTTGCGGGTTCGATACCACGCTATCTTGCATTTCTCGGTGCCCTTTGGTCATTCTTATAGATTCAGGCAGTTATTACCAGAATTATTCAAAATATTCCTTCTTGAGAAGACAGCAGGATCAGATTCAAGTCTTCATTTTTCAAACTGGTGTTGCTTTTCCTCTTATCCTCGGATTACATAACATTTTTTATCTTCATGTTCAACTGCCGTTTTGCATCTTTTTCTGTATTTCCAAAGTGACCTCAGTCAATAGTTGTGCTTATTGTTTAATGTTTTTTTGCTAATAGAAAAACAGAATGTCTGGGAAGCAGGCTGACAAACAAGAAAGCATTGACAGTGGTACTGATGGAGACATATCTTGTCTTGAAGGAAGCGATGCTTCAATTGTTGGCATTGAAGATTATGCTGCAGGGTGGAGAAATAAGGTTAGTTCGTATTTTTTAGGTAGATTTTGAAATACTTATCGCCTTTCGATGCATCATTTTATTAGTTCATATACTTTTGGTTGAAACACAATACTGTTAAAAGTAGCATTACGATAATCTGAAAGTGATTATTTTACAGTGGCAAGAAAATTGTCATTGAAAATGTTTGGATTTAGTACTGATTTAGGGGAAGGGATGTGACATAGTGGTTAGGGCATATTCCGATAGTGTTCAATGTCCCGAATCAGAGCCACGCCCATTATGGTTTTTGATCCCACTGTTGGTCCAACCAGCCGGATATGGGTACTAGGTGTAAAGGTGGGAGTAATGTTCGACTTTGGGACAAGCTGGCCAGTTAACATCTGTACGGTGTGGTTTAGGGTGCCATTTCTATAACAAGGTACTCCCAGACTCTCTTACCGTATATCGTGTGCAGGGCTCAAACATTTTTACTTTTCTGTCTTATGGTATAATTTTATGAATGATGGCTTTTGATTTTAGTTTTTTTAGCAAATCATCAATCGCTATCGAAAGTGACCTCATATACCTTACATTCATTAAAATTCTCTTATTTGTCAAGGATTTCCGAAGACGAAAAACAAGTTCGGCGCTCCAGCGACCATTCATTGTCCAAACAGACGGAACTGATGAGAATTATGTGACCCACTCAGGAAAGATCCCAAAATCCAATGACCAGTTACCCCACAGGCCATTGGCGCATAGTGAATCAAGTCCCTCATCACCAAGAGGCTTCGGTCCTTCCTATCGCCAAAACCTTCGGTCTCCAGACGACAGAAGTGTCACGAAGCCTATAGATTACCTAAATGTTGATAAAGCCGATAAAAAGTTTGCTAGAAACCGCTACTCCGTACCTGATTTTGGCCTAGCAAAAAGTTCGCATAACGAGGAGTTTCATCGGCAGCGATTGTCCTGCTTGGAGGAGCTTTTGAAGCTGAAAGAAGCACACGAGAATAATCAATACCCCGAAAAGTCTGGGAAGACAAAGAAAAAGCGAGCCACGTCGTTGTATGTACGGGATTCAAAATCGGACCTTTTTGACGAGAATGGAAATCATCGGCAAACGGAATCATTGAATCGAGTACCAACGGGATCACCAACAAGTCCAAATGATTTACGGATGGATCAAATTGTCATTACGAAACCTTTGAATGGACATTCGAGTCAAATTAGTGTTTTATCTGACTCATTTAATACTTCGACCAGTTATAATGATGAATCCGATCTGGTCGATGAGTTTAACGAAGACAACTTACGAAAGCAAACACTGCTGATGAAACGTCGCAACTCGTTGCGATTGCAAAAGCAAGTTGTGAATGAAAAGGTGCAAGCGTTACGAGAAAGAGTGAATCAGAGCAACGGCACGTCGAAAGATCCCGAATCAGCAGAAGAAGAGGAAAACTTAACAAAATTGGAAGAAAAACTCAGCAATATAGACAAGGAACTAAATGAAATCAATCAGAATGTAGCTGTGCCGGCAGACGATTTCAAGGAAGGAAAGCGTAAAAAACAGCAAATATTTTCTAAATTCAAAAGCTCGCAAAAGGCTACGACTCCAGTCGGAAACCGAAAAACGAATACCCCCAAAGAAACAGTAACGAATTCAGAAAATACGATGATGAATATCTCAATTAGTCCTTCTGTACGAAAGCAATCATTTACTCGGAGTATTTTCAGACACCCTTCTACGAAACGCGATTCAGGGGGTAGTTTCATGAGTTTGAACACTGCTAATGCAGCAACAATAGATATTGTTCCAGACAGCAATGCAAATTCAAAAGAGACGGACGGAAAAAATTATGATTTAAAGAATAATTATGATAAAAAAATGGATCTTCAAAGGTCAAGAAAAGCCAGTAGGGCTTCTTCTGTTCAAGAATCAGATGATGTTGATGGAAAAAGAGCCAGTGAAAAAGATTTAAATAGAGAAGCTCTGCTAAAGATTGAGGTAATGATTCCTCATTTAGGCCTATAGTCATATTGAAATTTCTTAAGATTTTCTTGAAAGTGATGCTGTTTGGCAAATTTTTGTTACTATTCCAGCGGTTAGAGCATAGACCATATCTCAGAATGACACCCATCCAGCCATTACAATTTCATGTGCTGTGGCTGGGCTTGTTAAATGTGAACGGGGAATTTTCGGTGTTTATTTTCTTTCTTCTTTTTCAGGATTTTGAGCAATTTGCTGTTGAAATAACTGCAAAGCGTGTTGCAGACTGCATAAACGTTTAGCCTCCTTGTTAAAGCATCAATAATGGTATGACTGGAAGTCGGGTTGTTAATACTAAGTATATCGAAAGGCGGCGATCTGAGATGTGAATACTGAAGAACAAGCACCCTTTACCAGAATATTAAGCAGCGGAAAATCGTGTTCTTCAATTTCGTGGCATTCAAAAAGACGGTGGTCGCAATGTCTTGAATATCATCGGCCTTGGCCAAGAACCTTGTAGAATAGCAGCTGAAAGAAATCCGTAAAATATGTATCTGTTCTATATTTCCATGATCAAATACTGTTTTATAAGTATTGTTTTGAAGTATACTGAAATCAGCATTTGAATTGAAACTGTCGAGTAGTTTAAAGAAACAAATATTTTCTAGAAGTATGTAAATTTTTGTACATCGAGCAAAAAATTATGACGTAACATTTTATAAAACAAAATCATTCAATTCAGCATTAGTCAGCATCATATTATTTGTATTTTGAATCAATGTCGCATTAATATCAACTCATATAAATTGGTAATCTAGGTATATTTTGAACATTAGTGTAGCTAGGATCATATAATTGGGCTGGTGAGGGGCAAAATAGTGAAGAAACTGAGAGAGGAAATTGGTTGGGGGGAGGCTTTTCCTATTACATTAATTCGTCACAGCGAACAGCATTACTCATGAAAGATAGTGAAATGTCTGGTCAGTTATCAAAGTTGCAATAAGCCATAATCTAGGAATTTTTGAAGCATATTTTAGGATGAATCCTAAAACCGACGAACCAAACAACGCATGAGCAATGATATTTTCTTCAAAAATTATTTTTCCTGAAATATTGATGACCCCTCCGGATGTGCCGGTTTTATCATAGGGTTTCGACTTTTCTTAGATACAAAGGTTTTTATCATGCCGCTGCACTGCCTCTTTCCCCTGGCTACACTACATATTTTGACCAAAATTTGTCAACTTTAGGCCTGTTTTCAAAAGGTGCTAGATCGATTCAGACCCTATATTCGGTTCTATATTACAAAGAACCTTACTCTAAAATGAACATTTTTAATGTATCTACTAAGTTTTTGACCCCCATATTTAATTTTTGGCCAGCTCATACTCAGGTTTTCTAGAAGCTAGGCTGTGATTCCCCTCAACTTAACAACGAACAGGTATTATCCCTCTTAGCCGCAGATGAAACTCAATTCTTATCCTCTTATCTTAACAGGTTGCTCTTCGGTTCTAGAGCAAAGTTCATAAAATGTGGCCCGAATCACATATTTGTAAGCAAACTTTTATTGGGAAACCTAATTATTAAAGTCCTGATGTGGTTTATCACATTTGATGTCTTTAAAGCATCTTCCCCACTCTGATTATTTAATTTTGAGCAAACTTGTCGTTCTAGCCCCTTCTCTGACCCACTTTGCAATTTTCATTAAGCTTCCTGTCTTCTTTTTCGTGTCAAGCTTTTTTACTGAGGGTCAAAAAATGCTTTTGCACTGCAGAGGACTATTTCCTTGCTGGAATCCCAATGTACCTTTTCTCGTGTCTGGGATTACACGACTATCTACTCTTAACTGTAATGGTATTCTCAATTAAACTTAGCTTTGTTTATAGAGCAGAATTACTTTCTGACATTTGTTTATGCAAACCAAATGACATCGCTCAAACAAATATCGTATTTCTGTATACCAATATGTCATCGTACAGTACCAGAAGACTTCTAATTTGTCATTTTGTTTCAAATATTTCCTATCATCATGTTTATCCCAGTTAAACCCCCCCCCCCCCCCCGATTTTTAATCATTAGCCACGACGTTGTGATTCAGCTTGCGAACTCGTAATGCGATGGTTGTGAGCCGAACCCTGCACGTGCGCTGTAAAAAACACCATTAACAAGGAAGGCAACAGCCAACAACCTGAAAATGTCAACTTCCCAAGATAAGCTCAAATTCCTGTGTCTGATTTCTATTAAGCTTAAAATTGGATCTGTGGTGTAGCCCCTTCTTAGATTTAGTTCATACCTGCAGGTACAGTTAACTATAACCACGTGCATTGCCTCCTTCATCCCGAGCAAAGCCAGAAAAGATTCCTTTGCACAACCTCTGCATTTTGCATAAAAAGGAGTTTGTGCTGCAAATCACTGATAATGCTCTGCAGTTTCAGCGCTCACTATCGGGGGTTGAACATTGGGCAGTAGTTGAATTGGGGAGCTTTCCCCGTGGTTGCACAGCTGACCCTTCAGTGACTACGAAATGGTACTGTTGCTATGAGCGTTGCTACGAACATTGGTGCTGTTGATGCTGTGAAATGTTGTTGCTGTCATTTCGAATTAGTTCAGGACTTAAAAAAGAGAATGAAGCAAGAGTGCTTTAATGGCGTTTGAAACGAGTTACTCATAAAAGGTAATACTTAAGGATTTCAGTAAAATCACGCCGTTGAAATCAGAGGTAAAGACAGAGAGGGCTTTGGGTTCACAGCCTAGGTCAGGTGATCGTTGTCATGTCTATGGGTCTAACAATCAGTTTTTGTTTTTAAACTACTTAAATTCATATTGAAATTAATCATGAAGAGACAAGGTGCTTTGTTGATTCTGTCAGAAAGTCTGCTTTTCCCCCTCTATCCACCTTTTTATATTTGCTTTTGGTTAAAGTTATGATGATTCAAATTCATACCCCCAACTAAACTTGCCCACCCAAGAATATTGCAGTAGTTTGGCTATAGTAAATCACCACGAGGGTTGGTCTAATTAAATATCACGGCAAATGAATTACACTAAATATTTTGATTCATGAAGTTTTATTTTTTGAAGCCATTGTGAAACTGTGTATCATTTTCCTAGTTATGAATGGAAATGATACAGGGAGAAATCATGCACTGAAGAAATTATTCACGTTGTAGGAATGAGGCCATCAATTAGCGATGTGAGAAATGCTATCAATGTAATCTCTCAAGTTTGTTTGAATTTTCTTCAAGCAATTAACACATCAGGAGTGCAACAGCATATTTAGCTTATGTTCGCAATGATTTCATTCACTTTAGGAATTGCTGAAGAAAAATGCCAAAGAAATTAAAGTTTAAAGTTGTTCATGTATCTGGATATGATGATGGATATGGGCCCAAAGAACTGGAAGTAAGTTTTTGCATTGCCTCAGCATTCTTGATTTTTTAAGTTGAGACAACAACAGCATGTTTCATCTTCAATTAAGAAATCATCTTATTTACTCAGCAATGTAGCATACTGAAGCTTCTTCCCTTTCTAAAAGGCCAATGTTTCTTGGGTGGCTGCCCATAGGGCATCCAGTCTGAATATTTATCAAATGCAACTATGATGGATTGTCAAGGCTGCATTTATGAATTTGAAAATTATGAATAGTGTAAGTTTACATGATTTTAAACAAGGTATGCTGTTTAAAAATGTCACATTTTAAAGACATGTGTGATAGATCTTGTCAATATATTTGAAATCTGTTGAGCAAGAAATATTTTCTTGAAATTCAAGGCTGTATGGCTTGTTAAATGCTATCAATTATTGATCAGTCTTGCATATGATAAGATTTTAAATGCTTTTGCAAAGTAAAGTTGGTTTTATCTTTTAGACTGAAGTGGTAAATGATTTATGGAGGCTTTCTTCAAGATAGGATTGACCCCATTGAAAATGATTTTGATCTTTGTAGATTCACAGCCCAGTTACAAAAGGTTGGCAGTCTCAAAGGTTTGGTTTTGTTTTTGATTTTCAATTGATTCTAGAAAATTTATTTCCTTGAGTCAGATAACATTTTTCTAAGTTTTGAAGCAATGGAGACACTATTAAAATGTAGAGCCTTTTGAAGATTTTGTGGTTATGAAAAAGTTATTCTTTAATGGATAGGGAATAAAAATTGGGTTTCATACAATGGATTCAAAAAAGGGAACTTAATTTCAGGATATCAGCATAGGTGTGATGTGGTATGCATTTGGGTTACACAGTGGCTTGGTCGAGGATTACAGACCCAATGGACAATAGATTTTGCATAGAGCAGTGATGCAGCTAAAGAGCAACAGAGAAGGGGTCATAGATCCTTAGAATAAAGTAAATGTTCTGTAAGAAGCAGGGATATAATATAGCAAAATGTTTGGAGCCAAATCATTGCCCTGGAAAAGTGCTCTACCAATTTCTATGTTTGGAACACTGTATAGGAATATGCATGTCCCCTCATGGTCATAGATTTATCTAGTGATGCTAGATTGAACATATGAAAAATGAATGCAAAGTTTATGTTAATTTCTTTCCCCAATAGAAACAAATGTTTAGGCTGCCATGGCCTCTCCCCAACATAACTCAGTAAAAAGCTAAGGCAAGCCCTTTTGCCTTTCTTTTATTATGTATCTCATGCATCATGGAACATTCTAAAAGTGGGGGGGGGGGGCTAAAATTGAGCGGTTTCAGAAAGAATGAGGGACTGAGGGCTTGCCCCAGAATCATTTTTAAACCGCGCCCCCTTAACAGTAAAATGAATTGTCATTTTCGAAGATATGCCATGTAAAATTTTGCATCCATTCTTGGTGTTAAGAAATTCAAATCACAGACTTAAAAAACGGATAATTTGACATGCTGGTAGAAATCTGGAAGAAAAAAATTATCTTGAAATTAAATGTGGGGGGCTATAGCCCCCCAGTCCCCTGTTCTGCAGTGCCTGTATCTTGAAGAATCACCAAGAATCTTCAGCAACTCAATCGGACAAGGCAGTCTTGAAACGTGCTATATCAGTTATGGGAAATTTTTTCAAACAATGTGATTCCTTCTGTATATTATTTTAGTGAAATTTTTGGCCAATTTTCAATTGCCTTTAAGTAACAGCATTCTTCTCCATCAATGGCAGCTAGTTTGTAAAACAGGCCAATCAGACTGAAATAGCATAACTGTGACTTCTCTTGCGTTTCAGATTTTGCATTTATCCACAAGAAGTGGTGCTACAGCTGAATGAATCAGCTCACATAAGAAAGCTGCAAATTTTGTCTCATCAATACCTTATTGGTATGGGTGATTATTTTGCTGAGCTTCTAGATTTTATGAATAATTCTTGAGGGTTTACTTGAAAAGATTTAACTGTGTCAGTATAAAGTTAAAATTAAAAAAATCACAGCTTGTGATCAGAAGTAGCTCTTTGATGTGCGGCATACTATAATCAAGACATTCCTTTGCTGTATCAAACTTTTCTTTTTTCTTCAAATTACCAGTCTATGACTAAATATAACTTATTTTCTAGCCTCGAAGATTGAGATTTTTGCTGGACTAGCTGAAGATAAAAAAGCCCCACCATTACTTGATTGCAAATTTAAGCGACTAGGGTAAATCAGTTGGTCAAATTCTTAATTTCCATTCAAAATCTTATTATCAATCTGGTACCATTTTTGTCTTCAATTAGCATGATCTTTTTATTACCACAACTGAATTTCAATCTGCATTGTTCTCAGAATCTAATTTATGCCTCCTATTCATAGATATGTATCTCTTGCTGATAATGAGGCTTCTAATCATAAAGTAAGTGTTCCTGATTTATCAAAACTTAAATTTGTTTTTTAAATGTGATTTGGTTGTAGATGTTTGAATTATGTCTTTAATTTCTCATGTCATCTAATTCTCATTCATTTGTTGAATTATTTTGAATTAAGGACTCTAAGCAGCCATACTTTTTGAGCAGCATCCTTATATTTCCTTTTGATATGACTGCACATTTTATTCCTACTTGCCTGGAATTCTAGAGAGCTCGCAACTCTCTTTACTCCTATGATGCTTACCTTTAACTACACCATGTGGTATGTAATCAACTACCCTAACCCCTGCACCATCCGTTCCCACGCTTACCTGAAATATTCGTATTTCAGACAAGGGAATTGAAATCAGTCAATTTGGGGATTTTTTGTCATTTTGTCAAACTAGTTGTTCACAAGAATTATGTGAATATTCACAATTTATACAACCAGGTATTACATTATTCAATATTATTACAATATTCACACTAATTATGGAACGCCTTGCCTTCCTCTTGCTTTCCTTAATCTTACAACTTGCCATCTTTCAAATCCAAGATCAATATACTTGATCTGATCTCTCTCTCCTCTTAGCCTTTTGCTTTCTTCTTCATTCCTTTGTTGAGGCATTGTATAGGCCACCATGTCCTTTCCTCAACATAACTCACTAAAGAAAAAAAGTAAATTTGCATCATTAGTTGCTAACATTTGGTTCATGACCAGCCTTTTTTCTTCGTGGTGTATGGAAGATTTATTCATGTTATAAGGATTCATATATGCTCTGCATGAAGTTTCCATAGCTTGCATATGGTACGCATTCAAAAATATGGTAAGCATTCTGAAACATGCTATTGCTATCAATGGCATCAGGAAGAGTCTTTGTCCCCTATGCTTCAGTCAAGCTCTACTCCCGAGAGTTGGCTCTTTCCCCAAGCCCTTTTAAAGCTTTACCTTTCCAACAGAAAAGAGGAAAGTAAATGATGAGGTGGAAATTGAAAGTTAGATTTCTTCAATTTGAATGAAAATGCTTTATGAGAAATATTTTCCTTCAT
This sequence comes from Pseudorhiza aurosa, assembly GCA_964026355.1. Classification (NCBI taxonomy): domain Eukaryota; kingdom Metazoa; phylum Cnidaria; class Scyphozoa; order Rhizostomeae; family Lychnorhizidae; genus Pseudorhiza; species Pseudorhiza aurosa. The sequence goes on along the minus strand of OZ032129.1, from coordinate 1,442,083 downwards.
TATTCAGGTCAACATCATTGCTGTTAATTTAATTGGTGATCCTTTGAATGAAATTTATGCTGAATCAAACAACACAGCTATTGTAAGACATCTTCTACAAGCTTTTAATTTGGCAGGGACAGCATTTGACAAAATTTGCTTGTATAGAAAAGATTTCACATTTTTGGTGATTTTCAAATGATGGCATGTTGATTTTATTGGATAAGAAGAGCTGGATGATTTTAAGAAAATTTTCAGTCATTAGAAATTGAGGAGTTTGTTGCCTGCTAATTAACCTATGTTGCAGTTAAGGATCTTAAATATGTCTAAATAACTTTTATTAAGTATCCAAACAGAAATTTTTTCCATCTAGCTTATTGTTTCCATTTTGTAGCAAACTGGCCGGGGCGTTGAAGATCTTGTTGAGCATTATCTCACAGGACGGAATTTTGCAGAATTGCAAAAGGATGTTTTAGAAGGCAACCGTCCAGATTATGTCTCACCTCTAGACGACTTAGCCTTTGATATTTACCAGGTTTATTTTATATTTCATTACCAAACATTAATGGGTAGATTTTCTTGCTAATTAATTTTGTTCACCAACTACCTTATGCTTCTTTATTCCAATTTGACCACTAACCACAATCCCCCGCAATTAAAGAACGTCAGAAATTCTATTTCCTAGATAAATACCCTTTATGCTTTCTGCCTAGCAACCAAACTTTTATTGGATACTGAAAAGATATGTCCATAAAGCAATGTCCTGGTCCTTTCTCATTTTGTGATGTCAATTCAAGACTCCTAGAGTTCAGTTTTCTTGAGGTAGACTTTGGGGCATTGGGCTATGCTTATAAATCAGTTTCCTGGTTCTTCCTTTTGATGTGACCAAACTTTGTGATTCCTACACCTGGACTTACAGAGAGCCAGAGTCTCCTTGCTTCTAGTGGAAATCAATCCCCAGGTGGAGCTCAAACAAGCTTGATAGGATCTATTTGCAGGTGCCTTTCCACTGAGTTTTCCTTTCTCAGATAGGATCTCTCAGACTTTGAAGTAGGGTAAATCATGGACCGTTTGGATCTCTTGAAATATGCCCTCCAGCAATGCACATCACTCCAGTGAATCCATATTGGGTGCTTTGTTGTGCAGGTCAGGCAATAAAGTATACAGGTCTTTAAGGGACATGATCATTGATAGCAATACCATTTGAGGAAGCAAACATCTGTAGCAGTCTCATTGTTAATAATACTGTTGAAAGTATTTTAAGGCATAATTTTGATGCTAGTAATGAGTGGGTATCATCATGTTCCATCTTTAGGACTCGGAAACAGCACGGTTAATTCGGAAGCTCGATTCAAAGAAGCAAGATGCTGTATTGGGTGAATGACTGTCATAATATTAACTTTTATCACTTTTCTTACCTGTATAGTTAATCGCTTTGCAGTGGAATCTGGTGATAATTGCATTGGAATTAGGGCTTTTATATCGCATTGGTGATTGTCTGTTGCTTATGATCGATTGATGACTGGTGTTGCTGGATTAGCAGCCTACTCAAAGAGCACCTCTTGTATGTGCTAACGTTACAGAACAATGAATGTGTCTTTTGTATTGTCATTTTTGAGAAAGATGGTCTCTAAGGAGATCACCACAAATTTGCAAAATCATAGACAATATTTGTTAATTTAGTGACCTCTTTTTCTGCTAAATTTTAGAGGAAAGGTTTGACTACGCGAAGAAACTGAAACAAGCAATAGCAGATTTGCAAAAGGTTGATTTCATTTCAAATCATTGCAAGTTGTCACCTCTCGTTTCACTATGAGCCCATAAGTGACCTGAGTTGTGTCGAATTACAAGTAAGATTGTATCAATGAGCATAATTGAATTTACAAAGGACACATTTTCATTATCATCGTTGCAAACGGTCACGTCTCGGTCACCATTAACTGATTTCATAAACTAATGACTTTGTGACTGCGCTGTGTGAATGCTGGTATTTTTACTGTGATGATGCTTCCATCCTAATGTGCTCCCAAGTCTGCTAAATATTGGAGCGCAATATGCCGATGGATCTCCTTTTATATTGGAGTTACTTCACTTCCCCATAATAATTCATATTTGTGAAATCCTGGGCTCTGACTTAAGGAAAGATAGTAAAGATTCCGACTGTCTGAAACGATTAATTTGAGAACCATTTCAGAAAATAATTTCGTTTTCTTTCGTATCAAATGATATTAATCAACTGATGAGTTTTTCTTTAAATGCAAAGGTTGGAGAGAAACTGGGGAGGTTTGAGGTGGAGAAGCGGAGAGCCGTTGAAATAGAAGATTATGATTTAGCAAAAGCAAAAAAGGTAAAAGGATTAGCAATCACCTTGTGAAATAAAGATTCAACAATATTAATTTGATTTTGCGGATTAACGCTTTTATGTCCAAAACTCTATCATTGTTTCAATGAATGGAAATTTCGTTTTATCCAGCTGTCGTCACAGTCTAAAACGTCTGATAATGGCAAAAATTGTTTCACCCAAGTGTTGTTCAAAACGTGTGCAAGTTAGCGATTGGTGATTCAAATGATTGGTTGATTGTTTTTGACCAATTCATTTCCCATCACCTTCACGTGGTTAAAGAGATAAATGTAAAATCTCTTTTTCATGTAAGACAGAGTATTTTGTTTTAATGAAGAAAGGCCCCGAAACTTCTAAATCACATGACTATCTGTCTCGATCAATTGATTTTACAAAAATTTGTGATCATTGTGTGTTGTGAGGCATTCTGGTCTCAGCGTTAAATGCTGTCTTGTTGCCATCGAATCATATTTGGACGGATTTATAAGTTTAAATTTAATTCACCTAAATCGATTTTTTTATATATTATAATAGGACAATTGATATACCACAATTTCAAATTGAAATTGTAATTGCAGTAGCAATGTTAAGGAGGAGATGATCTTAATATAAATGAGCTAACGAGATAAAGCATGGGATGAATATTTTGTCATAAGTTGATGTAGTGCATTATGATTCTCATGCCTGCAGGTCATACTGCGTTCTCTGATCGAATTAAGTTAAATTTCCGTCTAATTTGTTTAAGCTTCAAGCAGATGAGTATCGCCTTCATGTTTACAAACAACTCGACCTTCAAGATTTACTTGAAATGAAGCAGGTTTTCTATCTTTTCTATTCCCTACTTGCTTCCTCTTTTTAAGTGCATTGAATATTAATAACTCAATGGTTTAAGGATATTTCAATGTTAAGGCAGTTTCCTGTTGAGTCTCTATGGCCAATGGTCTGAGCTCATTTTCAGCTTACATTTCACTTGAGTGTGGACGGTTGCTTGCTGTCTGCAGTTCTCTGCATTGTAATCACGTGGTTTGATCACATTATGAAGACTACCAATCCACTGCTCAATAATTATTCCTTCACAGTGTCCTTAGATTTACCTGAAGAACTATCAAGGAGCAAGTTTAGTTATAAGCCTGGGATTTCATGTAATTTTTTGCCTCATTGAATCATGCATTCTTTAGTCAGTGGCATTCATAAAAATTTTGTCTTTTCACTCATGCAAACTTTACAATCAATAGGAAGAACCGAAGAAATATCACCAAGAAACCCAGCAAGGTAATGCTCGTTTGCTAAATTCAGGTTTGCACCTCTCAACCTCAGCACAGTGTAAGATAACGGGGCATCTTTTTTAAGCCAAACCGTGTAGCTCGTTTTTTTCCTTAAGTATTCATTTATTTTTCTCTTGTATTAATTAATGAGATCTTAATCGTGATAACGGGCCTTTCTTTGTAGCAGGCGTTCCTTTTGACGCTGATCATTGTTAACTTTTTTTTCATCGATTGCTTCTAGTGACCAATGACGTGAAGATGAACCGTTCTCTTCCGCCTGTTCAGAACGATTCCAGATCACCACGAAGAAACATCTCTGATTCGCCAGTTCTTCCACCAATAACTACCCTAGCAGTGAAAACAGCCGAAAGAGCTTCTCCTGTTTACGTAAAAACAATTGAGCAAGATGCTCAAAGGGAATCCCCAAAAGTAAGTCAAACGGAATCTGAAAATTAGGTCAAATTTACTGATATTTGCTGTAGAAGATGGATGCTGTGAATTCATGTTTTACATGCATCTTCAAACTCCTTTGTTTGGATTTAGATGGTGCCAAGTTTCATGCTTTCATTACTTCTCTGTTGTGATTTGATTATTAATTGATTTACGCAATTTATTAATAGCCTTCTGCAGTTTAAGTTAAGTTTTGTAGCAACTATGGCTATACATAAAGTTTCAGTAAAATTCCAATAAAAGTTTCCCAATAGGCATTTACGGTGTTTTGAACATGTTTTCAGCCACAATTTCAAGAAGATAGGCCGATAGCAGCTCTTAAAGGGTAAATGATTTGGTTTCAAACTTTGTATCTTTTAATAGGAATATAAATCCTCATTTAGGAGCCAATAATTTGCGTACATTTTGTCAGTTCAAGAACGACTTTCTTCAGTATCATTCAATTTCAGTGAATTTGAATTTCAGAAATCTCAAATTCGATGAACAAATTGAAAAGGCTGTCCAAGGTACGTGGTCTTCTTTTCAAAACAGTAATACTCACAATTAAGAAATCATTAAACTGCATAGCATGGTCGATTTTGAGATTGACAGAATCAGAGATAGAGCTCTGAGTTTTTTTCCATGGCAGTGGATTCTTTATGAAGTGGTTTCCCATTGCCTTCATCCCTCGCAGTTTTTTATCGTGAACTGTGTAGGGTGCGACTGACAAACCTTATGTTGTGAGCTCTTGCACTAAAGCACTTCATTACGGAGCCATCGGCAGACAATGTTGCAAAATAACTGGATAATGTGATGGAATGTATAACAATTTCAATTAACCTAAAATCAGAGCAGCAAAATGTTAGCAAGAATTTGAGTATTTAAAGCATTTCCTGCCTACAGACACATTTGTATTGCCATAGGCTAATGCTGAAGCTTGTGGAGTCATAGCGTTCGTTGTGGGTTCAAATCCTGTATGATTCAGAATGAAAAAACTACCAATGAAGAAGACAATGGGAAATGACCATATTGAATCTACTTCTCTTGAAAAAACTCGTGACAAGGCCTTTTGTTTTTTCCAAGCTTGAAATCGAGTACGTTACGCATTTACGTTACGGCTCTCTATCAATTCGTAATGCTTTACTGTCTCTCAGCTGATACTCTGTTATCACTATAGAAATATTGACTCTCAAAAATCCTTTTTCTGGCTTTGCTTATTCATTCTCTTTTTTTCTCCCTGCAAAGTGGCCTTCCTGAAAGCTTCCATCACCAATAGTGTTCAGTTCTCTTGGAAAATTTGAGAGCCATTTGCTCATTCCTTCGGCTTCATAAGGATTCAACTATGAACCAAAAGAAATTCTAAATCATACGATAATCAATTCAACTGTTATATTTATTCTTACGTCCCATTACGCCGTGCAACACATGTTTGATAAAGCTTGAACTGGCCATAAAATTCCAGATTGCTTATCATCTTATTTGCATTTGGGTTTCTTCTTAAATTTCCACACATTTTTACCATCTCTCTATGATGTATTGTTTCCTTTCTTTTAAAGGAGAGAAATTGATTGGAAGTGAGGGTGGTAGGTATTTCATTGAGAATACATTTTGAATGCAAAAGGAACGCATCGAAGATGTTCCAAGCCATAGCATTGCTTACAAAACACACAAAAATGACTTAATACAACGGAATACAGTTTCATGTCAGTTTGGAGTTTTGGCTTGCCTTCTCTTCTTTCTGCTTCTCTTTTTCTTCTTCACCCTTTTGTCATCATATCGTCAATGCTCCAGTCCATAGAAAAACTTCCGTCTCCCTTCTCAATAGTGATTTGATAATTATAAGAAAATGTGGGTAAAGACGACCTAGCTTCGTTTAATCAAAGCAATACCCCATTCACTATCACTTCAAGTAAACACAGACTCTCCACTTTTTCCATGAATGGTAATGATCTGGACATTTCAACCTCTTTGACACAACTTGGTCTTTCTCTTTCATCTAATCTCACTTGGAAAACTCACAATCATTCCCTTGCTAAATATGCCCCTCATAAACTCAGTTTAATCTCCAGAGCCATTGGGTTCTTTCATCGTATAATTTGCTAACCATATGCAAATCCCCAATCCGTCCTTCTCTAGAGTGCTGCCTCCATATCTGGCGCAGTGCTCCTAAATCCACTTTCCATTTTCTTGACAATGTTAAGCTCAAAGCCATTCATCTCATGAACAGTCCAAACCTCATAACGTCTCTCCAACCTCTTTTTCTTTATCGTCTAGTCACATATCTTTCCATCTTGCCCCATTTATGAATCTAAAATCAATAAAGTTGACCTGATCTCCCATGTCAGCTTTCCGCTTTCTCCTTTCTTCCTTTGTTATGATTTTGTATCGGCCACCATGGCCCTTCCCCAACATAACTCACTAAAAACAGTAACTTTAGTGAATCAGCCTTTTCCGTTCTTGTCTTTTAACTACACTAGTTTTCCACAGATCTAATGCATAACCACAGTTTAAATCTTAGTAGCATTTTACCGTGCGAGAGTACCTTTACTGGCTGATCATGTTCTGCCAGATTCTTCGGCTAAGGCAGCGTAGAAGAATTCTAACTGGTTTCAGATTTATCGCTTCAACACCTGACCTACTAATTGTTACATTTATTAGGGATCAATCAGTAAATAATTGGATAGAGAAACAATTTGATTGATTTACCGTTAAATTAATAAAGTTCTTAGCTATTTAATAAAACTAGATTTGTATGAATTATTCTTATGTTTTATGGTCTGCGTGAATTGATTGGATTGATTGTATCTTAATTTTTGATTGTGAATTTCAGAGAAACCAAATGCGCTGAGTGAAAAAGATGAATCCGAGGCATCACCAATTATTGATGTTTATGGAATGTACCTTGTAAGTATAATAACTTTGTATTCCTAGGTAGCTTCTAAGTGAAGTATATCTTTGTTTCTCAGACCAACTATGCCAATAATAGTGACCATACACTCTTAGTATAAATGGCATGTCAAGGGGCTGGATTGAATCGCACCATGTGTTGAATTATCTGAGCTAATTAGGAAAAAGACAAATAACTTGTTTTTCTCTTTCCTCTTCTTCTTCTTCCTCTTCTAGTTTTTCCATTTGCGTCATTGGATTGCACAATGTAGGCTCTTCTCTACAAAGTTCTGCCCATCACATCCTCTTCTATTGCTCCTACCATCGCCGTGCTGTCTTTTCAGTAGCCTTAATCTCCTACTAGGTCTTCCCATCTCTTCTTCTTCTTCTGCCTCTTCCACGGCTTCATTCCCATTCATCGGGGTCGCCGGTGCGGATAATGCTTCTCCATTCTTTCCTATCAAGAGCATCTTCCTCCTTCCTTGCTATCGCTCTCAGGTCATCGTCGATGAAGTCTTGCCATCTTCTCTTTGGTCTTCCTTTTCTTCTTCTACCCACTACCAGGCTCCTCATTCTTCTCCCTACGTATGATCTTCCTCTTCTTATAATGTGGCCCAACCGTCTTAATCTCATTTCTCGCAACTGCTGCCCCAGTTTCACCGTGCCTGCTCTACTTCTCACTTCCTCGTTTCTAATTCTGCCTTTTCTGGTTTTCCCTATGGAAAATCTTAACATCTTTATTTCTGCCACTTCCATCCTTTTCTCTTGTGTCTTAGTCACTGCCACTGTTCCATACCATATAGCAACGCTGGTCTCACCATAACCTTATTCAACCTTCCTTTCAACTTATCTATCACCTTCTCGTCACACATAATCCCTGTGATTCTCTTCCATGCCATGCCCCAGCCTGCCTGTCCTCTCTTCATCATTTCTTTCTCTGATCCTCCATCTGCCTGCACTGTCGACCCTAGGTACTTAAAGTGTCTCACTCTATTCAGATCTTATCCTTGTATTTGTATAGTTCCTGCTGCATCTTAGCTTGTTTATCTAAGCATAAATATTCCGTCTTAGGTCTGCTCACTTTCATTCCTCTATTTTCCATCTCCCTTCTCCATGTCTCTAATCTTCCTTCTATTTCCTCTCTAGTTTGTCCACATGGGACCACATCATCTGCAAATAACATGTCCCATGGGGCTTCCCTTTGGATATTTCCTGTCATGCAGTCTATGATGGTAGCGAACAGAAATGGGCAAAGAGCGGACCCTTGATGGAGGCCAACTTTCACATGGAAGCCATCTGTGTCTCCTGCTGTACACCTTACCCTTGTCTTTCAGTTCTCCATACATGTCCTGTATCATTCTGATATACTTTTCGTTCAGTTCCTTTAGTCTTAGGCAATTCCAGACCTCTTCACTTGGAACTCGGTCATCAGCTTTTTCTATATCGATGAAGACACAGTGTAGGCTTTCCTGACCTTCTCTGTATTTTTCCATCATGTGTCGCAGTGCAAAGATAGCATCTGATCTGTTGTACTTCTTCCTGGCATGAAACCGAATTGCTGGTCTGAGATGGTCACTATCCCTCTCAACCTTCTATCGATTACTCTCTCCCAAAGTTTCAGTTTATGGGATGTTGGCTTAATACCTCTATAGTTTCCGCAGTCGTGGATATCCTCTATATTCTTGAAAATAGGGATCAATAAGCTGAGTCTCCACTCATCGGGCATGCGTTCTATGTCCATGATTTCCCTGGACAGCTTTGTCAGTATTTCAATTCCTTTTCTTCCCATTGCTTGCCATGCTTCTATGGGGATGTTATCCGTTCCAACCGCTTTACCTCTTTTCATCCTTTTGGCAGCTGCCAACACCTCCTCTTCATTTACCTGGGGTACCTCGGTTTCTTCTGCTGGGTTTACTAATCTTCTTACTCTATCATTTTCAGTATTCATTAGTTGTTCAAAATAATATATCCATCTTTTCTTTATTTCTCCCTCCCCCACTAGTACATTCCCCCTCGATTTCTTTATTAATTTGGCTTGGTGCACGTCCTGGCTTTCCCTGCTCCTCTGCTTAGCCATTGTTATTGCTTTCTTCTCTCCTTCAGCACTTTTCAGGCTTTCATATATGCTTCATTTTTGGCAATGGCAACTTCTTTCTTTGCTTCTTTGTTCGCTTTCTTATTTTCTCTAATAGTTTCTTCGCAACGATAAAGATATCTGTCTCTTTTCTTCTTCTTCTTGTTCTCCACTGCTGTCTGGACTTTCTCACTCAACCACCATGTTTCTTCTTTCTTATCAGCCTTACCAGAGGTTTCGCCTAGTATTTCCTTTGCTACATTTCTCAGGATATCACTTACTGTTTCCCATGATGTTTCTTCCTGCCTTTGCTCCATTTTATCATTATCTGTCCTTGCAAAGTTCTTCCCATGTTCTTCCTCATTTTGTTTCCACCACTTTGTCTTCTTAATCTTGTTTTCCTTTCTTCTATACTTGGTTTGAAGCTCTAGTCTGTTAACAAGATTCTAATCTACTCCTAGCTATTTTAATGTACAAGACTCACTTCGAAATTTGAAAGGCCACTGTAAGAAGTTCGTCGAAATCTAATTCGAAGCTACAAAATATTTCTAGGTCCAGTTAGCATATTCAAAGATCTGGAAGCACCGACAAGAGGCCATGGAATCAATTTATTCTGAAATCACCCTGGAGAATGGAAAATTGACTGTTGATAGCGATGCAAAATCTGTCGTCAGGGCAACAGCACTTTTGCTGAAAAAGATTTTACTAGACAATGTTTTCACGGTAATGAAAGTTCCGCGGTAATAATGTTCTTCGATTTTTATGATCCTGAATGTAATAGCTTTGGCTCTCAGGTTTCGTTCTAATTTCAATAAATCTTAATTTTCACTTTCCCCAGTACGCTCCTCTGATACAAGACTTCTTATAAGGAGATTGTTTGTTCAATATTATGAAGAAAATGCGAAGTTACCATGGTCTCAGAGGCCTTAAGAAGATCGTTTTAGTAAGATTGATGCAGTATACGATTGCATGTAGCCTGCATAAAAGAATACGAGGAGAAATGTGAAGACGGGTGGGTAGCAAGTTAGAAGTCAAAGATGAAGAAGGTAATTAGGTAGGAAATAGGAGGTCAAAGGTAAGTAAGAGGTCAAAAGTAAATAGGAGGTCAAAGGTAAATAAGAGGTCAAAGGTAATTGGGATATGTCTTTTGCAAGTGATAGGAGCAGAAGAAAGTATGCTTAGCTCCTTGGAGAGACATTTTTCAGAATTGATTTGATCGGACTGTCATAGGTTTTTTCTATTTACAAGTAAAGTCATTATCTCTGTATTACAATTTCATGTTTTTTTTCTTTCAAAGGGAATTTAGTGAATCCTGGCAAATACTTTTGTCATTTTAGGGTTCTTATGTTTCTATCACGTGGGTTTCTTTTTTATTCAATTAGGTTTTCAATGAAGCCGTCAAAGTTGAACGAATTCTTTTGACCGACTATATACCACGTAGGAAGTAAGTCCCTTTTTTCTTTCTCATCTTTATCATTTTATATTCTTGTTCCGTTTTTCTAGTTTTTCATATAATGGTTTATATATTCTTATTTTCTATGAATTCAGATGTCTATTGTATATTGTATATTGTATATATGTGTCTGTATGTTTACGTGTTTTTTCAAATTTAGTTTCGCTTTACTAGCTGCATCTTTCCCATTTACCAATATACAGTACTGAATTCTAGAAATGAATTTAGGTTTTTTTCTTATCATAACTTATGATTTTGATTTCAGACTTGGCAGGTCAGAGATCGGATTTGTTATTGATAAGGTAAGACCCACATTTCATGGCAGTAAGGTGACTTATGGTATAACACAAATAAACTACGATCGAATTAACATCTATTAAAAATGTTTATATGTTACAATTTTGTCATATATTGATTCGTTGTACGTTTAGCAGCTCTTGATTGCTCCTTCTGTAATGCTTTGATAAAATTCCAGTATTTTTACGTTTTAGACTTTACCAGCTCTCTTAACAAAGACTGGTGATCTGGTACGTTGTCATTTTCTCAGTTAAACTTGAGTTCCATACGTTATGCGAATGACAGGGGGGGGGCTTTTTATCATCATCAGGGGGCATCATCCTGAATCACAGCATTTGAGGTGGGGTGGCCAGTTTCTATAATCGTTGCATTCAACCCCCAGCTACGTTACGTACGTTCCGTACTCATTTCCTATTGGGTGGACATAGAAAGTAACAGCAGTGTATGGCCAATCCGTGGCCTTCAGTACAGTAGATATGCACTTGAATCACTGTATCAGCTACCCATGTCAAATTTAATGCAGAAAAACAATTTCAGCATCTAACTACCTTGCGACCTCCAATTTTTTTTAGAAAGTGTAGGAAGAACATGCTTTATCTATTTCTAAACGAGATTGTAAATATCAGGAAGCCTTCTAAACTCTTTCTACACTTTTGTGCAGGCTGTGAGAACAAAAGAGACAGCATTTTCATTTGTATGCGAAATAGCATGCCTCAAAGATGTGAAGGTTAGTAAGACTCTATCGATCAGATCAAATCAAATCAAATCAAATCACATCACATCAATTTACATCATATCCCAGTAGATCAAATCAGATCATTTCTAATATCATTAAATCACATCAAAGCACGTCACATCATATCAGATCTCGTCAAATCTCATTCAATCAGATGTTACAGCATTTTTGTAGTTAGTTGGATGACTCAAAAGATCCAAATTTTTTGGCATACTTTCATGTAGAATTTTTCTAATTCATTCTGATTTTCATCATCATTTTTCCACTTGAATTTTACTAAAGAGAACAAAATAGTTTGAACTTTGCTTTTTGAAAGTATTTGAAAAAGTCATCAAATGTTATCCTGATTATGATCTTTCGATATATTGGGTAAAAAAAATAAGGTATCGTTCGCCAAGCCATTCGTCTCATCAATAATCCTAACATCACCAAATATCTCCAACCTCTTTCCCATCGTCGATTAGTTGGAGATCTTTCCATCTTTTATAGATACTTTCACGGACATTGTTCTCTGGAGATCAGGGAGATTATTCTTGTTCATCTGAGGCGTATCAGAACCACCAGAAGCTCAACTCATTCACACCCTTTCCAAGTTTCACCGCCTAATCCACGAACTCTGTACCACAAATCATCATTCATCCCTAGAACATGCAACTTATGGAACGTCTTGCGTTCCTCTTGCTTTCCTGAATCTTACAACTTGCCATCTTTCAAATCCAAGATCAATAAACTTCATCTGATCTCTCTCTCCTCTTAGCCTTTCGCTTTCTTCTTTCTTCCTTTGTTGAAGCATTGTATAGGCCACAATGGCCTTTCCTCAACATAACTCACTAAAAAAAAATCGTTAATTTTTCTAGGCCATTGGTTCGATTCCAGAAATGTTGGTTCAGCCAATAAAGAGTAAAGGACAGGTTAGTTGCATTTCGTTTGTATTCCTTCCTCCAAGGGTATTTTCCATGCGGTATTCACTTTTAGATGGACAAGAATGAGAGTAATGACATTCTAGCAAGTAATCGTATTCAAGTCTATCTGCTATTCAATCAGTGAGAATGCTGCAGAAGCTTATGGTGTATCAGCCTTCAGACTTCGCCTTACAGTAAACCATGTTTCACTATTTGAGGGTATTGCATTAGTTCTAAGCATTTTGATGCCAACGAGGTGTTTTCAGGTCTTTGCTAACAGAGTTTCCCAATTAGCATATAGGCTAGATATTTTGACACATCGATGAAGAAGTAGTAGAAATTATGCATAGCTTAGCCTAGTCACCGATTTGACTTTGGTGTTTTGATAACAAGATGCTGTTGTGAAGATAAACGTTACTTCCTCAGATTCCATGGAGACTGTTCAAAGGTCGTCTTGAAGTCATAAGTCAATTGCTTGATCCGTTAGACATTGATAAGCAAGGGTGAGTGAAACATTCTTTTATTGTAGAGTTGCGAATTGCATTTGATAAGCGCGCAAGTTCCTGTGTATATTTTGCTTTGAAGCTGCTCTGTGCTCAATGTACTCCGCATTCAGTTCCCAGCTTAATATTAATTTTTACGTTCTCTTTTTAACCCATTAAATTTTATCTATTTTCAACCCATTAATTTTTATCAATTTTCATTTCAACCCATTGATTTTTATCTGTTTTCAGATCATTTACTACAGATGGGGTGATGCAGGTTTGACCAATGGCAACTGTTATTCTGCTTTTTCATTGGCTGAAATCTATTTCATGAAAAGAAACGTTTTATAATCTACTAAAATTAAAATTTCAAGAATATTTCATGGACCTTCTTGCTGTCGCATTTACTCCACATGGATTGATCCGCTGCATGTTTTTATACCAAGTGAAAGTCTTTAAAAGTCACTGCTCTTGTCGTTACGGTGAAAAGGCGACGCCTAAGATGATTCCCTTATCCTGTGGGACACATTTTTGTGAAAGCACAGTGAATGCTTCTTTGTAGTATTTCTTCGTCTTGTACACTAACGGTTGATTTTCCTATTTGGATTCGGTAGCAGTGCTCTAGATAGAATGTGTCCGTTGTCTTATCTATCTGCATCAACATAAATCTGTGTAATGCATTGTATTTCAGATGGTGGTAAAAGCTTTAGAACACAACCACAAAGAAGTTCGAGAGTCTGCTATTGATCTATTGTTTGCAATATATAAAAAGGTATTTTCTTTTCCCCGTTTTTTCTTCTCAATGGATTTCTTCACGGAAAAGGACCCGCCCTTCGATTCCTTCAAGGGTTCTTGCTCATCCTTGCTGATTCCTTTTCTGTAACATGAAATCATCTCAGATTGAAATTATGTTCCATTTTTACTTCAACAAAGATTGGAAATGCTGTGCGTACGTATCTCCCAGCTGATGAGTCTAGTTCAAGAAAGAATCCTTTGTACAACAGAATATTCGATGGTCTTGATAAAATTGATGGCAAACCAACAAAGGCCGAAAGAAAAGTAAGTGTTTTGCTTATGACATTGTATGCATACTTGTATTCGTATTCTATCATGAAATTAAATTTATAGAAAAAAATTGATTAGCAATTTCAGAACCATCACACTTATTTCATATTGATTGATCCTGCTTAAAATCAATCCAAACATTGGTGATAAAATGTTTCAATGATGGCTATGATGATGATGATGATGATGATGATGATGATGATGATGATGATGATGATGATGATGATGATGATGATGATGATGATGATGATGATGATGATGATGACGATGATGATGATGATGATGATGATGATGATGATGATGATGATGATGGTGATGGCTTGGCTATGATCTTCGACTTCCACGATAAGTGCCAAGTGGACAAGATGCTTCATCTTGACAAAGAGAAGACCAAAACCAGCGGCAACAGAAGAAAGGTCTATATTTGTGGTTACCTCACATCGCCTTTCCAGGCACCGCTTTTCTTAAGGGGCCTAAATGGAGCAGCCGACCAACTAGGCCCCATAAATTACTGCATGGCGAGTAACTTTAGTTGCAAAACCAACAACAAGAAACAAAAGGATATGGAAATAAAGTGGAAACAACAGTACGACATAGAAAAGAACCCAGGACCAAGGTCAGAGGCGCAAAGACGAAGTAGGATTAAGAAGCGAAAGGAAAGAGCACAACGGAGGATCGAAAGTAAAGCAAAGAAAATACATCAGCATTTCGATAGACGCCCAATGAAGATAGCAACTTGGAATGTAAATAGAGCAAACATATTTGGTAGTAGATTTGGTGAAATGGTGAGGTGGTGTATAGACCAAAGGTGGGATATTGTTTTACTATCAGAAATGAATAACAATACGGATGGCATTCGATTTTTCAGACACAAAGGACAAGGTAGATACCTCTTATATTCAAATAAAACAGGAATACTGATATCAAAGGATGTTTACAGTTTATGGCAAAATGACAGTAGAGCATGGAGCCCAGGTAACAGAATAACAACATTGTATTTCAAAGAATTAACAATCTCAGTAATTTATCAACCAGTACATGGCAGTGAAAATTATCAGGTAGAAATGGAAAATTTAAGAAAAGAAGCAGAAAGGGTGATTAGAACAACAAAGAAAGATATACCGCTGATTATGGGTGGAGACTTCAATGCACAGATAGGGAGAAATAGGGTAGATGATAGTAATGCTGTAGGGAAGTTTGGATACAATTATACAAATGGCCAAGGAGAAGAACTGGTACAATGGCTCAGAGAAAATGATCTTTCATGGATAAACTCTTTTCACTTTATTAAAAGGAGAGGTACTTGTTACAATAGCAGTGTTAAGAAATGGTATGAGTTAGATAGATTTATTACTCATCTCCAAGATAGTAAATTTGTGGCGAAAAAGATGAAAGTCGTAAAAACCGTCCGTTCAGATCATAATGCAGTGTGTGTGACTTTGCACTATAATATAATCAGAAAGATTACAAGAGGGAACAGGAGGGAGCATAAGGCTAAACCAAGGAAGAACATAAACTGGCAAAAACTGTGGGTCAAAGAGAATGAGGAAAAGTATAGAGGTCTAACTAAGGGATTGATAGAGAAAGAAACTCAGGAATTAAGTTGGGGAAAAGCACAAAAAATAATGTTAACAACAGCTGAACAAGTTTGTGGTAAAAATAGTTCATATTCAAATATAAATCCATGGATGAATGCACATTAAGTAGAAATAAAAGAAATGAAGGAAAAGATAGCACAAGCACTTAGTAGGAAAAACCTGTTGAGAAGAGTCAAAACAGAAGAAGCAAATGCAGAACTGCTCAGAGTAAAACAAGAACTGTGTAATGAAAGGAAGAAATACAAGGATTGCTGTAAAATATTGGAAGAAGACTGGTGGAATGATTTAGCAGACAAATGTGAGAAGGCTTGGAAATTAGGCAGGTTGGGGGAGATGTATGACCTACTTAAAAAGCTGCAGAAACGTGGAGAGTACAATAACTCAAGGCATACGCTTCTGTTCTCTGAAGAAAAGTTTAAAGAACATTTATAGAAGATAACAGAAAACAGATATGAAACTGATGTCATAAAAATTGAAAATGTGTTGAATAAGGTTAGAACCACAGATATTAATGAGATCAAAGTTAAAGAACTGCAAACAAAGTTAGAAATGGTACCAACAAGTGAAGAGATAAGGAAAAAGATGGCAAAAATGAAAGATTCTGCACCTGGAGAAGATGGAATAAGGTTAGGATGTATTAAAAAGGCTTCCAAAGAGATACAAAATGCAGTGGTGCTAAAGGTCAAGAATATGTGGAATACCCCAGCGAATACATGGGAAGAATCTTTGAAAGTGGGGGCCATAATCCCTCTTTTTAAAAAAGGAGATAAAAGTGACCCAAATAATAATAGGGGGATCTGCTTGCTACCAATGTTAAGTAGGGTTCTCGGCAGAATATTAGCCACTAGGATAAGAATATGGGCAGAAGAGATGAATCTACTTGATGAAAATCAAGCTGGATTCAGGAAAGGCCGCTCAACTGCAGATGCCACACAAGTATTCATACGCATTCAGGAAGATTCAGTCATGTTACAGAATGCACTAGATGGTCAGGGTCAACCAACAGATTGCAGTGAACAACCACAAGCTTTTCTCTTAGACTTGAAGAAAGCATACCATAGTAAACCTATACTGTGGAAAATTTTGGACAAATTCAAAATGCCAAGATCAGTTATAAGTAAGCTTCAGGATCTATATGAGTTCACATAATATAAAGTAAGAGGACAACAGAGAGATAGCTCAAGTTTCTTTCCACAAAGAGGACTATGTGAAGGATGCCCAACATCTCCAATCATTTTCAATATATTTCACCAAGCAGTAATGAGAGTCGCTACAGAAATGAGAAAAAGAATGCCGATGAAAAGGGGTTGGATGTAGGAATAAGGTGGTCATATATGCCAGGAGACTCCCTCCCACCCGTGCATAAGAAATATACTATGAACTCAGAAGCAAGGAAAACAGAGTTGATCTGTCACTTTTTGCAGATGACACAACCATTATTGGAAGTAGTGAAGAAATAGCAATGGGGAAAGAAATTATTGAAGAAGTGATGGGAGGATTTGAAGAGCAAACTAATAAATCCAATGAGGAGCATGTTATTTTTGGGGATCTAGAGAGTGGAAATATAAGAATGCTAGGAACCTGGTTAGGCCAGGAAAAAGACACAAAAATGAGATTGCAAAGAGCCAGTAAAGTGTGGGCAACTATTAAGAAGAGATTTTTGAAGTGCAAACTGTCAAAGATAACACAGGCCAAAGTATTTGAGGCATGTGTTGAAGGCACAATGTTGTTCAATGCTGCAGTGCGTCCATTCTTAGCAAGGGAAATCAAGAGCTTTCAAAGGTTTTGTGACAAGAAGTGCCGGTATATTTGGAGTGACAGGAAAGGTGAACTATTGAGGCAAATGCAGGAATATGGAGTTAATATGGCTGACGTTAGGAACCAGCTACAAGTGTCACTAGTAAGAACAAAAATAGAGGTTGCACATCTTATCAGAATGGGACATATCCTCAGACTGCCTGATGAGAGTTTAGTAACAAAGGCATTGCTAGGGTGGTTAACAAAATTAGAAGGCAAAACAAAATCAAAGAAGAAAACCCGAATGATAATACCATACTGGAGGAGACTAATAAAAGAGGCAGGCATGGAAGGGAATATGATAGAATAGTTGACATCAAATCGCGTAGACTGGAAGGCAAAAGTAAAGAAGAGACAACTGCGCATGGAAGAGTATGAGAGACAGCAAGGGAAAACATATACTATACCAGAGGGCACAGACAAGATTGATCGGAGAAGCCAAGGAGTCAGATGTGTTGCTGCAAAATGTTGCTATAAAGATTGCAATAGAGTATGTAGAACGAGAGCTGCACTCACAATCCACCAAAAACGGTTGCACAGAGACCTTACTAGTGCACCTGTATTCACATGTCCTAACTGCGGGGATGAATTCAAGCAGAATGGTAGTATGAAAAATCATTACAAAAGATGTGAGGGGGAAAGAACAGTAGATTGGAAGAAAGAATGTAAGAATTGCATGAAATGGATTTCAAAAGCGATCTTTGCAAGACACAGACTATCTTGTCAAGCCAGTGAAGAGGAGGTGTCTGTGACGGAAAATTTTTCAGCAAGAATACAAGAAACAAAAAGGAAAAACTGTAATAAATGTGAAAAAATGATCACAGTGGCAAAGATGGCCAGGCACCAACGGTCAAAAGCCTGCTTGTTGTAATGTTTTGGTTTGACTTAAGTTAATCTTATGCCGCAAGGCGATGAAAAAGAAGAAGACGAAGAAGAAGATGATGGTGATGATGATGATAGTGATAGTGATGGTGATGATGATGATGGTGATGATGATGATGATGATGATGATGATGATGATGATGATGATGATGATGATGATGATGATGATGATGATGATGATGATAGTGATGGTGATGGTGATGGTGATGGTGATGATGATAATGATGATAGCTATGATGATGGTGATGATGATAGTGATAGTGATGGTGATGATGATTGTGATTGTGATTGTGATGATGATGGTGATGATGATAGTGATAATCATGGTGATGGTGATGGTGATGGTGATGATGGCAAAGCTTTAATTTATATCGCAGATCACATCCCCTATTAAATGATGATTTGTAATAGATGATCCAGTGACAATATCCAGATGAACATGCAATGATGGACTGGTTTTTCTTGCAAAGAGATTACCTAGATATTTGATTCCATGGACAGTTCTCAGTTGACCCTTCTTTGCCACATCTTTTCTTGCTATTTCATCAAATATATTGTACCATTTAATTCTTCATTAAAATTTGCAATTGCGTTTAGATGCAAGCAAAGCAAGAGAAAGAAAACACAGACACAGCAAAGAAAACTGAGGTTCGTTGTTGGATATGAGATCCAAAATCTTTCTCTTTCATATTTCAGTGTTACATTGTTTTGTCGAAGCAGCAATTGATTATGCGCATGTTGACGATGATGTTAAAATATGGCGAACATATTTTCATGGCAATCTCAATGCAATTATAATTAGCATTATCATTACTATTGTTGTTGTTGTTGAGCAGTTGTGACAAGTCGCACTGTACACAGCTCTCGTTTTACTTTCGCATTTTGGACAATTACAGGTTTCTTCTCATTTGTATTTCACTATTTTAATTGCTAATACGTTAGAATTCTTCGTATTAAAATCTTTTTTCTCTCTTATTACTGTCATTTTTTTTCTCGTCACTTATTGATTCCTTTTTTACACTAGAAATACCTGTAATTAGGTCAGCCGAATACAAATTACCTATTATTAGAGAGATTTGTATTCATGTGTTTAGTTTATATATCAAAATGAAGTTTTAGAAATTATTATCGTTGGTATCTATTGTATTTGACATGTGATATGATGTTAATGAACATGTTAATGGATTATAGAGTGATTTATTTTGCGTCATGTCAATGGTTGATCTCTCATTACCTCATGTTGATTCACAACCATCTTGATCGTGCTTTTACGCTGTCGCTGTTTCGCTTTGCAGATAGCCGCTCTTCAAGCTCAGTTATCGGCGTTACGAGCCGTCGCAAGTGAATTCGACAGAGGCGTAAGTGTAAATGAGAAATGTTACATCCTTTCATAAAATTCTATTTTTTGCAGCATTTTTTTCCTTTCTTTTTCAAATGGATGCCAGTTTTTTAAATTTTTGTTTTTTATTTTAGAAGCCAGAGACTGAAAAGGATCCGTTGGTTGAGAAAGGTTTGTCTTTCGATGTTACCCAAGCCCTTGATGACTGCACTTCTACGATTAATGTATATAGAGAATTTAAAGGATTGCTCTCCTTCGTCATCGTTGTCGCTACTGCTTCTCTTTCGCCTGTTTCGCAAGTCATCTAGAGCGTTTTCCTATGTTGTCTACCTTCGCCTTCCTCGCTTTCTCGGTGACTGGTTATGGCACTGCGCTTGATGCCTTCAAACCGTGCAGGCTACACAGTTGATAATGGATAGTTCTGATCAAAGTTCCGTTTGTACCGTTCATTTCGCATCCGATTCATCACACTGTCCGATATGAATTTCTGCTGTTCACACAGCCCACTGACGTCACGTCGTGAAGAGCTTTACATAGACTTTACTGGACCCACGTTTATAACAGCTTTAAACGTCTGTCCAGTTTAAATATTTGAAATTATTATTATTGTTATTATTATTTTGAAACTTCTTATTCTTTTCTACGAGCTATTTTTTTCTTCTTCTTTGTACTTCTTGTTTATTTTTATTTGTGTTCAAGTAGTCAATTGTAAACTACCTGTTGAGAGAGGTTTGCAGTTGTATTCAAGTATACATATCACAAGAAATGAAGTTTGAAATTGATTGGCATGTTGTAGCTGTGCTTTCTGCATCTTAACGCGAAATTTCTGTCATCTGTATCAAAACTCTCTGATCTTAATTCAGTTCTTCGATCTGCAGTTGAAAAATAACTATTGTTAACGGCATCCCAGATCAAGAAATGAGGCTTTTAGTCAGAGTGACTGGGAAATGGGGTATTTATCGGATTGTGTAAAGATTTTTTTGCTTTAACTGGTTTTGTAAGTAAAATATTGGAGGGGGATAAAATCGAGAGCAAAAAGATTTCCTCCAACGTTCTTGGAAAGTGTAGACATCCATGCTGCCATTTTGCTGGTTTTTACCATGATCCGATGTGAAGTGAATCCAGAATTGTGTGAACACCGCTTAATATTCTCAGAACGATGTTAAAATGTTTATCTAATTAGATATCTCATCGATAAATTACCCTCTTTATTGGTGAGGCAATTGCTTTTCCATGCTAGCTCCCATCTTGTGCAGACTCAGCCTTTTGTTGATTGATTACATCATATCATTCAATAATCCACGTGGTCTGCGAGATGACTTGGAAGCTTTGGGCCTTTTGAATCGAAGTATTTTCAATTGGTTAGTTTTGCTTCATACAGAATCCAAAATAACTGGCGGTGCAACTTCCATCGTGATGCTACCAACACACATACACACACACACACACACACACACACACACACATACACACACACACACACACACACACACACACACACACACACACGAACGCGCACACACACACACACACACACACACACACACACACACACACACACACACACACACACACACACACACACACACACACACACACACACACGCACACGCACACAAACACACACACACACGCACACACACACACACACACACATACACACACACACACACACACACACACACACACACACCGCAAAGTGTTCTCTTGTACCAAGCCACCAATCAATAGATAAAGCCTGATAAGTTGAATGCTTTTTTGATATTCTAGATGCATCCGCACAAGAACCTGACAATATTGAGAAGTACGAGTAAATTTAAATTATCGACTCATGCTTTGTAACCCTTGTTTTACCTTGAGGCTATGATTTGAATAGTATTCCAGTGTAGAAGTAGTAGCTCAGGGTCCTAACAGCCTCATATGGCTTGGTCCACAAGGATGTTGCTGTGAGAGTGGTTGGTTTTCCCGGCATCACAAAAGATTATCTGTGTCATGTGGAGACACATTACAGTCTGGGTAGGAGTCATCGTCCAGTTCAGGGTTGATCTTGGCTTGGTAGTTTCGAAGAATTTTCCAGTAGCCACTCCGAAATTGAGCGAATATGGTTCTGGTGGCTCTGGGTAGTTGTTTCTCTTCGGAGGCGATGGCAGGTGGGGCTCCGTCGACGATCTTTGGGGCGTAGCTTTCAATTATGCAGATGGCAGCTGACGGGTGGAGGTTTTTGAGGCCGTACTTGTAGCTCATAGGTCGAGGCCTCCCAGAGAAATGAATGGAATGATGGATTCTCCGTGTTGCCTTGGTAGATCGTTTCGAATCGCGCGTGGCGATCGAGGTTTGGTCATGACGTCTTGGCAGGGGTGGGCAGCTTGGTGGCATTAGAGCAGATATCATTGGCTCAGCAGTTCATTGTGTTGATGCACAGGAAGAGTGCCCGTTTCCCTTGTAGTCGTCTTTTCATGTCATCAAGTGACCGCCTGAGATGGCCCGAAGGGCTGCTCGATTTTGACAGGTTTGGGGGTCTATTAGGGCAATACGCTTAAAAATGGTTTTAATCGCCCAACTAAAAATGTATCTTTCGAATAGAAAATACGTTATTTAGTTTAATCCTAAGATCAAATGACTTACAAATTTTGTAATTCAAGACTAGCAGTAGTTAAGAGTATACTAGTAAACGCAAAGTTACGATCGTGAATAAAAACAAATAGAAATCTTTATCTTGTTTTTAAAAGAAGATGAAGCGGAAAGTTGCCTGGTCCCGCAGTTAAGTTCATTCCAGATTTTCGCTCCTCGGAATGCAAATAATCTCTACCCGTAGCTAATTTTCTTGAATAAAATTAACAAATCATTATCTTTTTTTCTCAGACTGACATTATTATGTTCAAGATTTCTTATAAAAAAGGATGAGAGATGATCAGGAGCGAGATAATTAAGAGACACAAAGTTGATTTTGCTGTCTCGCTTAGAATCATTTCTTCCACAATTGGTCATTGAATCTCTTTGATCAAGGCTGCAGCAGGACCATGGTAGCTAGCTGCTATTTGTGATGATTCTGCAAGTCTAACTAAATCTGAATTTGCATCGTCCCCCCTCGCACAACAGCAGTATCAAACTTTGTGGCCCAACGAAGCCTCTATGATTTGCAAGGGTCATTTTTTAGAAGACTCCCTTGGATTCCTTGAATTTCAAAATACTGGTGCTGCCACATCTCTAACTATGATACCAGAAACTAAAGGAACTTAGAAATTTATCAGACCAACTCAGAAAGGACCAAAAAAGGCTTCCACCAACTGGTCTAAGAGTTTCGAATACCATTCCAAAGAAAATTAGAGAGCTCCCCTTGATCTATCAATTTAAAAACAATCTAGAAATATTGTTCACAGCCTTTTTCTGTTTTATTTCAAAAACACGACTCCCTGGAAGAACAGCATCTACGCGATGTGTATATATTCTTGAATTTATCTATTACTTATATAATTTTGTGTTAATTTATGTGCTGTAGTTTGCTGAAGGGATTACGTGTATAAAGAATTGGCAATAATAATTTTTTTTAAAACTTCATTTTGATATATAAACTAAACACATAAATACAAATCTCTCAAATAATAGGTAATTTGTATTCGGCTGACCTAATTACAGGTATTTCTAGTGTAAAAAAAGGAATCAACAAGTAAATGATAAGAAAAAAAAGAAGAAAAAGAAAAAAAATGACAGTAATAAGAGAGAGAAAAAAGATTTTAATACGAAGAATTAAAGGTTGAAAAAAGACTGTTAGTAGGATAGAAGGTCTGGGTTAGTCCAGGGTTTATTACGCATGCAGAATATATAATAAGTTGTGCGAATGATTATACGTTAATTTAGTAATGATGTAGTTAGTATATTGATAATAATAATAGGAATTCTAATAAGGTAGGTGTAACCCTTCAGCCTAAGCTGTTTTTCAAGGAGCCTCTCATTCATGTTTGCCGAATTCGCATGTTCTATATACGTAATGAGCAGGAGACCTTAGTTTGAACAGATTAGAGTTGATCATCCCACATGAAGTACTTTTCAGCTTAAACTCCAAGATGCTTAATGACATCGAAGAGTTCATGATAAAAGATGAAAAAGAATTTAAAGTTGTTTCAATGGTCTTTTTAAGATTTGATTTGGATCCAATGCCTAAGTCTGAATTACATTCCATGGCAGTTGATTGGTCTGAAACGACCCCTTTAGACATTTCAATTCGCTGTGAAGTATTTCAGTAAGATGGCCAATGCAATTAAAGGAATAAGATATGTTAGCATCACTGGCGTGCATACAGTAGCCACTTTCCAGCTGTTCAAGGAAAGTGCGATGTCATTTGCATCAATAAGGAAGAGAAGCGGACCTGAACAAGAGTCTTTCAGAACACCAAAGTTGATGCTGCCAAATTTAGATTATGTCCCATTAACCTTAGTGAATCGATGCCCATTGCTGATGTACGGTTGATAATAATGTATAATGTATAATAGTTATGTATAGAAATGTTTTATAGTGCCTTGCATCCAGATGGCTCGTGGGCGATCAACAGCAGATCCATCTAACTTGAAATTATTATCATTAAAATAGATTAGAGCTAAAGATATTGGTTATCAGGATTTCTACATGCAATCTTCACTTTCTAAATTTCTAATTTTCAATCAAAATTCAAATCTAAAATTCCTGCTTAAAATATTTGAATTATTATTCAATTTCTGATTGATATAGTTAACTGTTATGCATCATATAACCTGGTGCCTATGCCTTGTGCCTGTTCGCATTTCTTGATTATTTGCGTGTTACTGATTATTATTACTCCATATGCCACTCAAAAATACATGGGTGTAACGACACTGGTGGGTATCTCACGTTGCTGCTTTAAAGGAACTGCGGGGGAGGGTCGGGTCGGGCCCCACCACCTGGCAGTAAAGAATGAATGATGGAAATGTCTTTTTTAGGATGTGCGTCTTTTGTGGTGAGCAGAACGCCAAGTTCAATTCAGAAACCCTAGATATTCACTACTGGAAAAGCTGTCCAATGTTAAAAAGATGCAGTCATTGCACTCAGGTATGAATATGCGTTCAGCATTCAGTTTTATAGAATAAATCAAGACGTAAAATGGTTTTTTATACTATGTTCGTGAGCCTATTCTGCTGCATAGCTTGCTCGATTTCAAGGGAAGCAGAAACCAGAGACAAGGCCCCGAATTTTCCTTCCAATAGGTTTATTCAATAAAGATATTTTGTTGCCATATGTAATCTGCTTGACATACTCTATTTGAATTGTAACAAAGCCAGAAATTGGGCTCCGGTCCTCTCTAGGGAAGTGGATATCTATAAGGTTGTTTCACATGGCCTTCCTTGTCCATAGTATTTTATTTGGGATTCCTGCAGGATTCGAACTCACCACCCTTGTGTCAGTGAGGTTGCACATACGGCACCCACTGTATCTTTCATTGTGATACTGAATACATTAAATGCAAGTAGGGTACTGGCTTACTGTGTCGGTCTATTTTTGAATAGCTTTATGGCTGCGAGTGCGGCCCATTTGTGAATCAAAGACGCATCTATTGCATACGAGGGAAGGTATTGTTTTGCAGGTCAATGAAATATGCAATCTGAATGAACATTTGCTCACAGAATGCGACAAAAAAGATGATTTCAAGAAATGCCCTCGATGTCAAGAGGCGATTCTCAAAGTTGAATTCGAAAGCCACTTAAAAGCAAAATCTTGCCCAGGTTTCATCTATCAAAGTTCTTATCCTATTCTAGATAAAGAATTCAGCCCTCGAGACGTATAAATTTTCCACGTTAAGGTCCAATTTTAAACAGATCGAGGTATCGCATTTCATAAATAGCCATATGAATTGATGTCGATAACGAAAATGTATGCGGTGTGTATAATAGGATGAACAATAATGAAATATGAAGTGCATACAATGTATGACATATTCTGAAAATTTTTTGATCGTATCTCAGCTTATGTCATGGGGGTTTCAGATGTCAGGATAACTGAGTGTTAAGATTTTTGCGCATTGATCTTATGGCCAATGGTTCCAAGCCGCCCTCAGCTAAACATTCACTTAGAGTAAGGAGGGTCGCCTGCTCTTTTGAATTCTAGGGGTAGGAATCATGAGGTGTGGTCGCATCGAGAGGAAAAGCTTGGAAACTATTTGATATGCTTCAAGCTTCTCAATGTCCAAGTTTCTGTCTTTGACTTCTAGGTAGAATCATATATAGAAAAGAGATTTATTTCTGTCTTGGCTTAACGATGCCTATTGAATTCAATGATTTTTGTTGAATCAATTCTGTTTTGCTTCTGACGGCGAATGTGATTCTCTCTTACATTGCAGCAAAGATCTAAAATAAACTGCCTAAATGCCTCTGATTATAGAAGAGCTTTAAGGATACTTGAGAATGTATGAAACACGTTAATTCAACTCAAGTATCCAATTTCATTCTTTATTTCATTTAAAAGAGGAATTTTCAACGAATAAGTATATTTATTTGTTAACAGCATACACATTGATAATAGCAATGATTTGCAGAACTGTCCATATCCTGTATAGATATTTTTACTTATCAAATATTTCTTTTCTAAGCAACGAAAGGTAGCAAGTCCTTCAGTCGATGCCCTTTGTGTAAAGAAAAAATATCAATCGGAGAAGAGGTAAGACAGCAATGACCCTTTTTTAAACGCACGGTATTTCTATCGAGATGAGGGCGATGTTTGAATTTCTATTGAAATGATATATGAACCAAATGATAGTCGAATGCTCTCTTGTATTCTTCAAGGGTTGGAAGAAACATTTAACAGTTGATTGCAAAGCGAATGCAAAAAGGCTGCAGCAACAGAAGCAAAGTTAGTATTGTTTTCATTGCAAATTATTTCGTCGTGAGAAAGCTCTTTCTTGGTTTTAAGGATAAACTTAATTTGTTAAAGCTTTTTTAACACTCTTTATATCCCTCTTATAAGTTTCTCAATGAGCATTTGCATATCGCTGAAAGTATTTTGTACAAACATCAATATTAGTATCTGTTTTTGCTCAAAAAGAGAAGTTGAGTCCCACCCTATTTTCGAGCTACCAGGGGTACCTGCTTAGAGTGAAGTACCATCTAGAGCCACGTCATCGTAAAGTGGGATGGGAAGCTTCTTTCCGCATCGCAGCTTTATGCTAGGTTCCCAGTTACAGCTGGGCGGACAGATGGACAGCATACAGAAACGGACACATACGTGGATTCGAACCCGAGAAATTCATCCTCAAACCACTTTGAAAGCTTCATCAAGCATTTACATAGGTATAAAATTAACCATGACTGCATTTAGAGTACCATTTAGATATCAAAACGCGAAAATCGCTTTCCAATGAATGTTTTAGGTTCAAAGCCAGCAGAGAAGTCTGCAGGAAAGAAGGTTCCAACTTTGAGCTCAGGACCTGCCATCAAGAGACGCGCTCCAAAAATCACGGACCAAGCAGGAACGAAGAGCTGAGTGCCTCACCACTGACACTTCTTTCGGATTTGTTCAAGGGTGCCATTCGCTACATGTCTCATTCTTCCATCTCCTAGTCGGGTCACATTGTCCGTTTCATCAGTAACCAACTTCCCCTGTCCTTCACATTGTCTCCTTCCACTTCATACTTCTCATATCCTCCTCCACGATGTCCATCAACTTGCTATTTGACCTTCCCTTTCTCCCCAGCACTATCATGTTTCGCCATAGACTTCTCCTCTCTCCTCATCCCATGAGACTATACCGCAGCAGCCTCGATTTCGGCAACCTCTCCCCATCCACCTGCTCAGCTGAAAACCATTCTCCTAAATTCAGGGTGATTGTGAATGATCACGTGACTCTCTACTTTCGAAAGCATACCCGCACCAGTAGTGTGTGAAATAAAGCACCATGTCATACCAACATTTTCCATTTTCAAGGAAAGATTTAATGCACCACGCTACATTTTATACAAAAATAGTGATATTTGTTATCTTGCATTTGCCATTGATTTTGTTTTACTTGCAAAAAGAGCTTTTGTAAATAGTTCCATTTCATATTCATCGATAAAAATCTTTGAGACGTTACCTTGGAATCGTCGCCTCTTTTTTGATATGAATCTTTTTACAATACGAAGGTCTGACCGTCAATGGTAACCGCTATGAAAGGCACTAAATTGAACAGAATTTTAGGTTCTACTCCTTCTTGCGATGATGATAAGTGAGAAGAATGATGATGATAATGATAATGATAATAATGATAATGATGATTATGATTATGATAATGATAATGCAGTATTTTGGCAGGTGTGGTTGCTCATCTGTGGCAGGTGTGATTGCTCATACTTTTTTTTTTTTTTTTAGTGGGTTTCGTTGAGGAAAGGCCATGGTGGCCTATACAAAGCCCCAACAAAAAGCACTAGAAGGAGTAAGCTGCAAGTCTTCTCAAATGTCAAAGTACACACACACGCACACACACACGCACACACACACACACACACACACACACATATATATATATATGTATATATATATATATATAAATATATATATATATATATATATATATATATGAATATATATATATATATATATATATATATTTATATATATATATATATATTTATGGATATAGTATACACTTACCTCACAAAAGTACACACACACGCACACGCACACACACACATATATATATATATATATATATATATATAAATATATATATATATATATATATAGCAGAAATGCAGAAAAGGAGGAGACCGATTCTCTGTTACTCTGAGTTTCGTGCGAAGGCACTCGTCAGACAGACTATAACTCGTCGCTCTGTACTTTGTACATAGAGCACCATATGGTGGTGAAGACAGCACCCTCTATGTGATATATATATATATATATTTATGGATATAGTATACACTTACCTCACAAAAGTATTGCACCACCTTATCAAAAATGGCTGGGTGGCTTGGGCAGCGGAAGAAAACGAATACAAATTAGACAACTATTTTAGCAGTGAATCATATGCAGGCGGAAATGAAATTCTTACCAATCAAAGCACAATCTTTCATATTGTTGAACAAATAAATAAATTTTCATTAAAGGTGATTAAAATCGTTCTATTGTTAGTATTTTGTTGGGTAACCACGCATTGATTGCACTGCAGCAAGTCTTCTTGGAATCGACTCGTAAAGTTTTCTCAAAAAATTGTGCGGAATCTGCTGCCAAACTTCCTCAACTCGATCGATCAACTCATCCTTGGTTGTTGGAGGACCTCTTTCATCGAGATTCAATTTTTTTTCATATATATGCTGCCAAACGTTTTCTATGACATTCAGATCAGGACTCTGTGCAGGCCTGGGGAGGAGATTGATACCCTTCTGCTTACAATAATTTGTGGTAATTTTTTGCTCGAAGTGGGGGTGCATTATCTTGCTGGAAGATAAATGGCCGATTTTCATCACCGTAGATGGCAGAAAGGCTTTGGGGGAGGTTTTCATGCAGCAAAGAGACATATTTTGTGCATTCATTTTCTGGTCACACAACACCAATCTTCCAACGCCATTAGGCCCAGTGCATCCCCAAAACATGATGGAGAGGGCATTCTTAAAGGTTGGCTGGAAAAATTCCGGATTTTCGATCTCAGATGTCATTCGCCAAACCCTTTGTGTTCTAGAATCATTTTTCAGGCCAAATCGACACTCATCAGAAAAAACAACATCATTCCAGAACTCAGCTGGCCATGCTCTGAGAGCTCTTGCCCACTGAAGACGAAATGCACGGTTCTTTACAGAAATATACAACTTCCTTTTAAAGCTCTGAAGCTTGTATTTGTGGATATTTTTTCTCACCAAGGAGCACTGGCACTTTGGTAGTGGTGGGACCGTCGCACGTCCGATACAATGGTCTTCAGTGTGGAAAATCTCAGCCTCCTTGCAACTCTACAAATTGTTCCCTCCCCCCTTTCATCAAATTTGCCCTGGCCTTTCCTGTTTTGAAACGGAACCAGTTGAAACAAACTTTTTGTAAATTCTTAAGGCAGTGGAGTGGTTGCAGCCAATCTCTCTTCCAATTTCACGGTAGGATAAACCACTTTTTCGTAAATATTAAACGGCCACTCTTTGCTCAAGGCTCAGTTCCCGAATTTTTGCCATTGTTATTTTGTAAAATTTAGAAAAAAAAAACTTGCAATTTATTTTTTGTTTAATTTTGCGAAATGTATGGCATCAGCAATTTTTTCAACATTTCCCACCAAAACTGCCACGTTTTCAAGCTGCATAGCACTTACTGTAGCGATTTGAATTTTGGCCTAAACAAACTATTTTGCAGTGGTGCCGCCATTTTTGATAAGATGGTGCAATACTTATGAGAGGTAAGTGTATATATATTTATTTATATACTGTATGCATATATATATATGTGTGTGCGTGTGTATACTTTGACACTTGTGAAAACTTGCAGCTTACTTCTTCTAGTACTATTACCTTCGGTACATATATACATATATATGTCTATATATCTACGGTACACATGAATATATACATGGATATAGTATAGATATGTATAAATATACATATATGTATATATATTATATATGCTTTTATATCTATATACATATATGCTGATAGAATTGCAAGTACTGAATTTGATCTGTGATTCTCCATTTAAGAATTTTCCCAAGGTCTGTAAATTGGTGTTATCATTGCACACTTTTTTCAGTTTCTGGGAAGCGGGAGATGCGTGGGAGCAGTTTATTTTCCATGAAAGAGAGGTCCATGCAATGCAGCCATTATTTTTATCTAATTACTGATTTAACTTTTTTTTTCTTTTCACTCGCTGATTCATTACATTATTGATACGTTAAATCATTGAGGTATCTAAACAGGAAGGCAATAGTATTGCATTTCAATGACTTTAGTCCGTGAATTTTTAGATATCCTGTCTTTACATCCTGCACAGGACACAATGAAACTCTTCCTTGTCGAAGACGACCTCGTCCATTCCGTTTTCCTTGAGTTTGAAATAGGAATAGCCTGGTTTCCACCTTTCGTAGGCTCATCCGCCAATGAGCAATGGTTGACCGCTGTCTGCACACAGGAGTCGTATAATATACAAAGATAAAATAAACTTGCTTTCCACACAAGAGAAATCTGCAACATCAAGACCACCAGGATTTTGAGACTACTAAGGACTAACTGTGCGGCAAATTTGATATCACTTTGAATGAAAAATAACGAATAATAACGAATGAAAACAATCTTTCAAA
The DNA here is from genome assembly GCA_964026355.1 of Pseudorhiza aurosa. Lineage (NCBI taxonomy): Eukaryota > Metazoa > Cnidaria > Scyphozoa > Rhizostomeae > Lychnorhizidae > Pseudorhiza > Pseudorhiza aurosa. The sequence continues at coordinate 1,411,305 of OZ032129.1, read as the reverse complement.
AAATGCGAAAATTTTCATAGGTTTTGTGGCAAGATGAAAGATCTCTCGCATTTCAGTTGAATCATTTGAAGATAAATTGTGATGATTTATCCAAACAAAAGTTTCCAAAGAAATAAGATTTTTGAGAGGATTGTTATCCCATATCGTTGATTTTCTACTTTATTGTGACTTCATTGATGGCCGCCATCAGGCGCATTGTAAAGTAGGTATGAGACATTTGCACAGTGCAGGGTCTGGGAGAATCTTGTTTTAATAGAAGTACAATCTATAGCCACGGCGTTGAGAGTTAGGGTGGCCAATTCAACCCCTTGCCTTCCTTGATTACGCCGGGTACCCATTCATACGGGATGGACAGGGAAAGGAGATTCAGAAGTTGACACGTGTGGGACAAAGCCGTTCCTTTTAGCCAATATGCATAATGCCACGATGCCAGCTGTCATCTTTTCCAAGCAGAAGCATTCACATTGAAAATAAATCTTTTAAACATTTTTCTGTTCTGAGCGAATTGTTGTCATGCCAACATAATTTACATGCCCAGCCTCGTAATGATAATACAAGGCTTCGTGATGCTTGGTCTCGTTTGAGTGGACGACGCCCAGAGCGAGATTGTCGTCGGAGATTTTTGCGCGAGGACTGAAGTGTAATTTCTGCAGTTGAGGTGATAATCCAATGGAGACAAAGAGACTTATAAAAATATTTGGAATTGCTTTGATTGGAGTGGGCCGTGCAGGAACGATTCATTTTAACAACTGCCTTGGCAACAGACGAGTTCATCTCAGATACCTGATTGATTATCGTGTCGAAAAATGCAAAGAATACATTGATGGTGCAAACCTCACCGAAACAAAAGCTCTTGCTCCTGATCAACTGCAGACAGCCCTTGGTAATTATATTTTAAAAAGACTATAATGAACTCTATTTCGATCTCCTGCCAATGGAAATGAAGCGCTTGCGAAAAGCGAAATACCCTGGGCGGACTAGAACTGGCTTCCTGTAAAAGCTCTATTAGACAGGGTTGACTGTATTTAGAGTGGCAATCCTCTCCCCGCTGATATCAGGCGAGAAACGCGACAAATATGATAATTTTGTGATAGCTTATAAAGTTTTACTATAGATATCTCCAATTTTTGGTATAATGTGCTTTAGAGTCAAAGGTTCCTTGTACACTGCTCAAAGGAATATGAGGATGCCAGCAAGAAAGCAAACGATTGGATGGGTTCTGGAAGCATTTTGATGTCATTTTTAGAGGAGCTCATGCGAAAGAGTTTTACAATTTGTGCAGTGAGTGGGCCTCTGGACTGATCTGAGAATGATGTGACTGTGAAACTTGATCCATGTGAAGACCTACAAGTCTAGGGGATAATGATTTTGATTCTTGCTAAGGAATCCCGGAAGGATGTTCCAGAAATTTCAATTGACCCTGATTATTCCCATGAAAATGGAGATATTTTCATTAATTAAGACTTTATTAAAACATAACATTTAACAAAGCCATTTTACTTTGGAAGCTGATAGTAGTAATTTTTCATAGATATATAGAAGAATAAACATACAATTGCTTTTCTTCATAAGCTGCAAATTCGGCATGTACATCCTGCTGTTTGCATGTCAATTCAGAAACCTGTTAACATTTAAATTACCTATTAACCTATTAGAATTCTGCTTTAGGATCTAAGCTGCTTCAATCTAATATATATTTCTTTGTTTCCTTGAGATGATGTTTTGGTAGATGGTGTCATTATTGCAACTGTGACAAGCAGTCATGAGGAATTGATACTGATGTCATTGAATGCAGGGAAAGCAGTATTCTGTGAAAAGCCGCTGGCTGAGACATGTGAAGGAACTGGTAAGACATTTTAAGCCAAAACTCAATTCTATGTTCTGAAAAGGTCCTTTGATTATAATGGCGTGTTTTTCTTGAACTTAAACAATTATCATATTGTTATCTTATTTCATTTTTACCCTGTAACACTTGGCTAGATTCCTCATTATTTCTACCCTTTTTCAACAAAGGGTACTTGATTGGCTCAAGAAAGCAGAACTAGCTTAGTGCATTTCTTGTGTGTTGCATGAAGTACACAGTTTGAATTATGTTAATTTTATCACTGGTGTTGAAAAGCAGTCTAACTTTCCTGGCCTGTGCTCCAGTCAAATCCTACTCTTCATATTGGACAGCTTCCATATTCTAAATTAGCATCCCTGTGCCTTTCCCAGCAAGTACAAGGGAAGTTGGTATAGCTCTGTGCCAAATTTTTTTTCATTCTTTTTAATGAGTTACCTTAGGAAAGGCCATCATGGCCCATGCTAAGCTTCAGCAAAGAAAAAAATGGAAGGCTAAGACGAGGTTGAAGTAAGATCAAGTTTATTGATCTTAGATTTGAAAGAGGGCAAGTTGTAGGATTGCAGAAAGGAAGAGAGAGGGAAGGAGTTCCATAAACTGAAATGTTTAGAGTTTGTGGATTAGGTTTGGAAACTTGGAAAGTTAGCCTCTTGTGTTCCACACAAGCTGCAGAGGAACTGGGAATAATCCCTGATTTCTTGAGAGTAATGCCAGCAGTGAAAGTTTCTGTAAGATCTGCAGCTAAACAACGACAAGAAAGAAGTTGGAGAGATTTGGTGAGGTTGGGATTGTTGATTTAAGGAACTCCCCAGTCATATGAGTAGAGAATTGTCTTTTTTCTTGTAGAGGGTTGTTACAATTTAGCTGAATCATCTGGCCTTCCACTCTTCTGTGCTTTCAATAGACGATTTGATCCAACCCATTCCAAGGTAAGAGACCAAGTAAAAGCTGGTACAGTAGGGCAAGTACAAGTTATCAAAACTTGTAGTCGGGACTCTCCTTTCCCACCAATTGAGTATCTAAGAGCCTCACATGGAATATTTCATGACTGTGGAATACATGATGCTGATCTTATCATGTGGATACTTGGTGAAAAACCAAATGTAGTCAGTGCATTTGGACATGCTTTTAATGAGGAAATGTCCGCCATTGGTGATGTAGACACAGTGGCAATTACACTCAAGTTTCCAAGTGGGACTTTAGCAATGATTGATCTCAGCAGATTAGCAACATATGGCTATGATCAAAGGCTGGAAGTTTTTGGTAGTCAAGGGATGCTGCAAAGTAAAAACCCATCTAAGTCATCTGTCGCAATCTCTGACAAAAATGGAATCTCTGATGATGTTTTGGAATTCTCCTTTGACACGCGATATGCGGATGCATACAAACTAGAGCTAAGCCATTTTCTTGATTCAATTAATGGACACTGCTTAAGTATTGGTAAGGATGACACCCTTGCTGCTTGCAGAGTTGCACAAGCCTGTGAAGATTCTTTCAGGTCTGGACTGCCTGTTAAACTGAAATGGTTGTAGCATTTTTACACCAGAGTAAATGACGCTGCATCCAGCCCATGTCATGTTTCACCTTTGTTTCAGTATACTGTTTGTAACATTCATAAATTTTGTTACTCCATCATATACCTATTTATGTTGTACATTTTGATTACCATTCTCCATGTTTGCACTGAATATTATCCTAAATAGATGTCGCTGCCATTATTATTATTATCATTTTTATTTGTGATCATTCAATTGTTAGTTCTAAAATTGGCTTTTTAGATTTTATAACTAGTAGCTATTGTAATTTTGCATGCTTCTATTATAAATGCTCAAAATGTGATCAATATTCAAGACCAAAATGTATCAATTTCATCCTGCTTCCAACCTGTGTGGCCGTTTCCTTATCGAAACCAATTCAAGTGTTTAAGAGTATGCGTAAATGAGATTAAATTTTTTCTTATGATGTCATTTAGGTTATCAGTTGTTAACAATTATGAGAGCAATTTGAATATTCCCATGTGATATGATTTCCATTGAGCATCTTAGTGGTCCTCCAAAATCTACTCTCTGTCTTCTCGACAAAGTCCAGTCCAAAGCCATTCGTCTCATCAACAATCCTAACCTCACCAAATCTCTCCAACCTCTTTCCCATCGTCGATTAGTTGGAGATCTTCCCATTTTTATATATACTTTCACGGGCATTGTTCTCAGGAGATCAGGGAGACTATTCCTGTTCCTCGGAGGAGTTTCAGAACCACCAGAAGCTCAACTCATTCACACCCTTTCCATGTTTCACTGCCTAATCCACGAACTCTGTCCCACCAATCATCATTCATCCCTAGAACATGCAACTTATGGAACGTCTTGCGTTCCTCTTGCTTTCCTGAATCTTACAACTTGCCATCTTTCAAATCCAAGATCAATAAACTTCATATGATATCTCTCTCCTCTTAGCCTTTCGCTTTCTTCTTTCTTCCTTTGTTGAAGCATTGTATAGGCCACAATGGCCTTTCCCCAACATAACTCACTAAAAAAATAAAAAAACAAGATCTTAATATACCATAAATTTATGTTAAGGTATGCTTATCTAGCTGTTCATTTGTCCAGTTTTTTGTGTGACCACGCCTCGCGATTCCTACTCGCCTGGAATTAAAATGTCGTCTCTGTAAATGAATATTAAGTTCTATGTGGGGCTCGAACCAGTAACCGTATTTATCCGCGAGCATGTGCCATCCCGCTTAGCTCTCACTACACCTAATTTTCTACAAATCGACGATAATTTCACAGCAAAATCAATGCAACATGGTATTGAGGTTCAAGCTAAGGCTATTGTAAAATTTGTTAGTTGCCCGCGACTTTCCACTTCGTGAAACATTTGTCGAAGTAATTCAATTGAGACCCATTTCAACTGTGATTAGATGTGTCTCTCCTATCGGTGCAATGCTTTTCATATGAGTGCTATTTAGCAGTGTTTATCAATACACCCCCTGACCAAAGGAGATGTTTTTGATGGTGAAAGGTTTATCGCACATCTTTACCCACGTGTTTTCACAGTTTCGTTTCAATGCAATTTCCTAGTTATTGATTTGCCCATCAACATTACAATCATTCGGTCACACGCTTTTGTTATCTTTCCTCAGCTGAAGAGCGCTACCATCTGTCATTCTGAATTGAAATATCGCTCTCTCTATACCACTTCAGTATCAGCTATATTTTCAGCCATTTTTGCTTTTGCGTTGCTGAGTGAATTTCTTTCGCCCATCTCTTTAATTACAATGGGATTTTCACATTCTTTACACCTCAAACGGTATTGGCGCGAAGACGCAACCTAGCAGTGAGGTCTTGGCCTCGCTTGTGGGGTATGATGCCGCCGGCCATGTCTAGCATTCTTGCGTATGCGCAAACCGCACTCTCGGTAGCATCTTTCGTGATGTAAAAGTACTTGAAGCCCACTTAACGGTTGGGGATCAGAATGAGGTAAAATAGCATGACAAACAAGGCAGTAATGAGAAAGAGGTTAGAGCTCTTTTTAGATGGAAACCTCCGTAAAATGTCCTTCTTTCGTTTATTCATAACTTTTATGAGGTGGAAAGATACATAAATTGTTTTCATTGAGTTGGGTCCCGGGGGTAGAACTATAAAGTATCAAGTGCAATTATTCAAGGTGATTCCACATGAATTTTATGGTCATGGATGTCATTCCTACCACCGACTTCTGATCTTGCCTCCGTTAAGCTACTTCTTATTTGACAAATTTATTATGGGAGAATTGTAACCGAATATTAAATAGCACAAATGCAAGAATAAATATGAATACGTAAGACAGGCTACTTGTATAGGTTGGGGAACGCAAGCCCAAAACTATCTGGGGGACCATAAATGTTTTGTCACACTCCCATGTATTTAAATTTGATATTCTTATGGTAATTTCCAATTCTTAATTTCAGTTCCCAATCATGTCATTTTTTGCTATGTATGCATGCACAGTGATTGATCGCAATTTGGGGTTCCTTTTCCGAACGATTTCCCCTCAATTCAACATCCCGTTGGATGTTAATGTTGCTGTTGTTGCTCCACTGCCAACTCGCTCGCCATGCTAATTCCGAGTCTCAACAGTATTCATCTTGCTGCATTCATATGGAGTAAACCTGTGCAAATTTCTAGAAAGAGAATTATTGATGTCAAGTTGAATAGACCAGGAATAAATAGAACATATCTTCATAAAGAAGCACGTCCGATGTTTACGCAGTCTCCGATGTCTTCATAGACGATAACAAAGACTAATTTTCTACTTGGTGTATGCCCAGCTTGCCCAAAAACGATGCTGTAAACATGTTTTGAATAGAAACTGCGAAGAAACCTCTTTGCACAATATTGGATTTGTATGACCATCTGGTCGTTTGAAAGGACAACATTGGCAATACTTGCCTCACACCAAGTGGATCCATCCATAGCTATAATGTTGCTATTAGATATTTCCTCTCTGGCTGATTTCAATCATTTTTTTCCTTCAATAAATTCTTTATTGTTGGACTTGAAATTTAATTTATTTCGGTTTCCTGTTGTTTGTCTTTGTTGAATGCCTTAAGTTCTCTTCCCCAGCCAATCAATTCCCTCACTCAGCAGGCCATGCATGGCCGCAGACACTCAACATTGCACGTTCCATTTCGTGCCAAATACTATGGCAATTTTCCAATCAGAGCACCATACGAGATTCATCCAATAATGAAGTAAAGAAATGCAACATCACATTGTTTTGATTGATTTCCTAATCTGATTCAACCGTCTCTAATCGGATGCAGTGTAATTAGGGATCATCCGTTGGTGTTGAGAGCCTTGAAGACGGCCTCTGTTGTTTGCCGTCTGTAAATAGTTGCACTTGTTTTGAAAAGCCAATTCTATCGACAGGCCATTGTACAGAAATCCCTTCTGAAATCTTTATTACTTCTATAAAGAATATTATATTTATGTATAATTATGTTATTCAATTTTAGATATTCTTATAGTTTTTTATAACATTTCTCTTTTTTTAATTACATATATCAGACTCCCTCTACCCTCTTGTGTTGTGTGTTGCAGATAGATATTTGTAGAGGAACTTATAAACATCGTCTACTCAAAGGTGCCAATCTTACGATATATGGCAAAATCGACCAGGGTTGTAGAACCGTGATATAGTGGTTCAGGGTGCGGACTCGAAACACACGGGTTGTGAGTTTGAATCATATACATGTCACAATAAAGACGCCATTGGTGGGGAAGGCAACGGGAAACCACCCCATAAAATTCCCTTCCCTAGAAGAACTCAAGAGGCCTGTCTCTGGTTTCTGATAAGCTTGAAGTCGAGTATGCGACGCTACAGCAGCCCCCAAGGTTTGTGATCTGTCCGCTGTGCTGGATCTCCACGTTTGCATGTGATGAGAGAGGTCAAACCTGACGCCCTGGGAATGATCTTCCTTCTCCGGGACCCCACATCTCGACATTTTTCTGATCATGACTTCATACAGTAGCTTGAGGGGAGGAATCTTGAGCTGTGTAAGCCAACACAGCATCAAGATCCCCCTCCTTCCTATTGCAGTCTTCAAAGTATCTATTTTCTACCACATTTTTATAAATAGAGTACAAAGCGTGCTCTCTTTCCGTGGAGCTTCCGTTTCCTATTTTCATTAACACTTTCGGTTCTCCTATTTATCCGAACTCATGTTGTCAAAGTGTCACCTGCACATTGAACCAACTGCATTTCAGGCTTCAGGTCATATTGCCAGTGACGTCATATATCTTTGTTAGCACGGCCGAGAGACACCCGTCTTAATCGCCATGGTCAGAGAGACCATGTATTAATCACCCAATGTATTCAAATTCTGCGGTATGTTTGTGACATTCTGATGATCTTTGAATAGAGAGTACCGTTTGTTGTCATTGGCCATAACCTCACTAGAAATAGAAACTGGATTATCTTGATTATGACTCGTCTATTATAGAAATAGATGTGTTAGGTGGCCATATACCGCTATCCCTTTGCCACCTAATCGCTGACTTTCTAACACTTTTGCTATATCCTTCTTAGCCCACCGCAGCACAACGAACGGCGAAGTATTTGTTCCCCTCATTTAGATCCCTACTTGGCCATTGAAAGTGAACGGTTACGGCAGAACTGGGAAGCGGAAATGCAAATTAGTCCCGTTCAAGAGCCACTTTCCTTCTGTATTTGTCCTTTGAACTTTCTTTGGAAAAATCATCAGGCAGAATATAATAGCAGGAATAGTTTAAACAGGACATTCAGAGCAAAATGCTGAAGTGATTATGACGACGACGATGATGATGATGGTGATGATGACGATGACGATGACGATGATAATGATTATTGTTTTTATTATGACTTATGAATATGATTATCATCATGTCAACTGGACTTTTTTGTCTACAAAGGTAGCATGAGGTTACATTGTACAATTTTATCCATTTTCTCCACTTCAAAGATTGGTTTTTTCAAACTTCATTTCTGGTAATACATACATACTAACATACAACTGCAAACCTCTCTAAATAGGTAGGTTACAATTGTTAACTTGAACAAAAATAGACGAGAAATACAAAGGAAAAGAAGCTACTAGAAAAGAATGAGAATTTTCAGAATTTCATCAGTTCGGGATTGTCCCAGTCCTTATTCCTTCGGCAGAAAATCCAGTACGAAGTCCTTATTGCAATTGCCATTATCTTCTAATAATAATAATAATAATTAAAAAGGGTAGCGACTTGCACCTTAAGGAAATACCTGGCAATATAAGAATATCGGAGTTGCAGAAAATTAGATTGTGTGGGGCAGCTCATACCCTTACAAACATCTGTCCATACATAATGAAAACAATAATTCCAAGTGCTCTATTCACTCTTGGACCTGGATTGGTCCCGGTGCTCAGACACTAAAATGATACTCAAGCAAGGTGAAAGATGATAAACGATAATAATACTAGTTTTCGGACATTGCTGTATCTTTCAATGATGGTGGTTGTTGTGTAAATATTCTGTGAAAGAAGCAGCCGTTGCCCTACTGGCAGAATTATACCATCTAAGGCTACGTTTCCACGGGACCGTTTGGAAGCGTTCCATATGGAACCGTTCCGTTTAGGTACGGATAGGGCTTGCGTTTCCACGGGACCGGTTGCATTCACAAGTGAAACTGTGCAGGCGACGTATGCTTCGCAGGCTCACTGACCTTTGGAGAGACCTCGGAATGAAAACAATCAACGAGAGGCTGAAAGGAAACACGCGCCAAAAGATCCAAGGAAAAGACTCAAGTGTGAATATGGCGGAAAAAGTTTTCAGTTGGACGGAAGAAGAGACTGCTTTTCTTCTAAAAGTAGCGCTTGAACGCAAGACCGCGAAATTAGCAGAAGGGAAAAACTGACAGACAATTCGAGCAAAATACGAAGACTTGGCTGCAGCATTTGCAAATACGTATTCAGCTGAAGGGGGCAACAGGGAGGGTTTATCAAGATTAATAAATGCCAAAGAGATGTTCGCCAAAGAGAGAGTTAATGCAAGACTTAAAAAGATCAAGACAAGCTTCAGAAAAGCTGTCGACAGCGGAAGAAAGAGTGGTGGCGGGAGAGTTGTGTGGACCCTGTACGATGAGTGTTATGCATCATGGTCAGGCTCCCGGGCAGTACTGTGTACAATCATGGTTTGGAAACTGAGTCAGTGATTGAGTTGGATAACAGTAACATAGATCGTACGAGTGAATTCACAGCCACCGCAACTAATGAAAGTAAACAAAGAACTGGTAATTCAGATGATGAAAGTTGAAAGATGAAACGTTGCTTGCATTTGAAATATAAACTGGTGTAAAATAAAAATAAACGTATTCGTGAATTCATCATCATCGCAGCTCAGGTTAGGTTTCGCTTCGTCTCGAAAGTGATCAAAGTTCAGACTTGGCGCCAAGCGTGTCCTGTGGTCTCTCATTGAAAACATCTTATTGCCTCGTTTCCTATCCGTATCGATTTGGAACCGTTCCCCCCGTTTCCACGGTACCGGTTCCAAACTGGACCTACTTCGTAAGTGGACTCATTTGGAACCACTAACTGGACCCAAATGGGACCGTTCTGATCGGTCCCGTGGAGACGCAAGTCCTAATCGTACCCATAATCGAACGGTTCCAAATGGAACAGGTCCCGTGGAAACGCAGCCTAAGTGAAAACTAGCTCTAATTAACATTTTGCATGTCAATAAAACCAACCAATAAACTTCAGATGCTTGCAGATGACGTATTAAAATATCGTTAAAATGGGCATTTCTTTTAGATCACTTGTCTGCCTTCTCAATCATCAATATAATTACTTGAAATTTTTAATATTAATGACTCCGAAATTGCAGCAATTTTTTTAGTGAATTTTCTTGCGGAGGAGTGCTTATATATCCGGAGAGAAGGCGTTTTGTTAAAAGCTTTTTATAAGAATGTGAGTTAGAATAATTACATCCGTTGCTGCGCTGATCGGCCCCATGGGAGCATGAGAATTGCCAATCATTATGCGATTATAAGGCTATTTATTGCCATCTTCTCTGCTTATTCTTTACATTGACTTCAATTCCATCGTAAGCTCGTTATCGGATTTTTCAATGATTAAGACTGAAAGACAGTGTGGCGCCCTGGTCGTCATGAGATTTCCAGACGACGTCCTCTTAGCACTTGCTAGCTAATATTGATTGATGGCCAACCTAATTTTTAAGATGGGACATCTACTCAAGATGGCTCTATTGTCATTAGATTAGATTCTTTAGGGCTTTCCACATGATAAGCAAATGGCATGGCCAATCATAAATGCATGATAGAACCAAGAATCTTTCTTTTGACCATTGTTTCATATTTCCTATCACCCTGCATATCTCTTCATTTCAAATTTTCCAATTGTGCCATTCTTAATGGTGCAGGTTTCACCCACCCTTTTGAATCCGCCATTGAAAGAGGATTGTCTACGTGAAGTTCTCTATCATGTTTGAAATCTCGCTTTATTTTTTCTCGGGACAGTTTGGGACTGAGGAGCACTGCAAGCTTAGATTGTTTGGAAGTGAGACAAGGGTACCAGTTGCGAAGACCTTGCGGACTGAAAAAAGGCAGTCATTAGCAGAGAATGAGATGATGAAAGGACTCCGTGTGAAGTCGTTTGTGTCCAGTAAATGATTGGCTGATACATCGTAATAATGATGGCAATAGTAATTATAATTTTCTATTGTTTCAAGATGGTGGCCCATTCAACAGTGTTTGTTGTATTTAGATATATAGACCGCCTTCTCTTAAAAATCAAATGATATATACATTTAAAGATACATCAGTTAAGAGAAAAAGGACAAGCTTAGTTTAGAATTCTTGAGTTTCTTCGAGCAGAATTGGTGATTCTATCAACACTTCTTTATAGACCATTACTTTGATCACTGATTTTACATTGTCCCCCTCATAACTCTATGCGAAAACCTTAGCTCTCCGTAGATTTGGGCAGTCACATTGAGAGGAAGGACCAAGAGGTTGCTGGAGAAGCCTATACCTTCCTGGTGCCCTAAAATTTCCTACGGATAATGCTATGAAAAAGCGTTCACATCATTATCATGAATATTTTGAAAGGATACGTACATGCCAGTTTAATAAGAACTGCTATCAACATGTGTCCTTTAATGCTAATGAAGAAAAATATAAGTACATGATTGATTGAATGCGCAAATAATAGAAATATTATTAAAGTCAATCAAAGCCTATAGAATGCCGTACAATAAAGTTTACTAAAAAAAGAGTTCACTTTGTTCTCATATGAAAACTAAGATGCGCTCAAAGGAGAATACATATCCCCTGATGCTCGTTAGTCACACACAAGATACGTCATAATGCCTAATAATTTTGTTTAGATGCCCCATAGCCAAAATCCACTTCTCTTATCGACCCCGCCCCCCCCCTCTCTCTCTGTCTTTTTCTCTTTCCCATGCGTTCATCTAAATGTCGGCTACTTCGTTTCTCGTTGAAATCGATGCCTTAAAAAGACTAGAAACGCTGACCCCTTTCACGCAGAATCGACGAGCAAATTGGCCTAGCCATCCTAGACAAGTAGATCTTTATCTGAAAATCTTAAGAAGCTCCACTTCAATAGACACACTGGGTAGTTGTGTAAAGAAACGAATTTCGGACAGCCCACCTTCTCTTGTTTCAAAAATCAATTTTTCTATGATCAAATGAAACGACGGCAATGTCAAATTATTCTACTCTTTATTTTTCCGGTGCTTGTGAGAAAGTTTGCTGATTTAAAGCTAGTTTTCATCTAAAAGATCAGGGTCTTGAATAAATCTCAACAATGAATGCTATTTTATTTATAAATAGGCAGCTTTGCTTAGCCACTGTGACGTCAGCTAAATGGTGGAAATTAGTGTTTTCTAAGTTGTTGATGTGTATGCTACTGTATATTTTGTCTATAAAGTTGGATGGCACAATGGGTATAATTGCAGCTTCTTTGATGGATCACATGGTAAGTTGTGGTAATATAGGTTATGGTGATCAGTTATTAAGGCATTCGATATCCAGATGTGAGGGGTGGAGTCAACCAGCCATCCTGATTTAGATTCACGCACAACAACATCGCAACAAGATGCTGCAATGCTGTGCACATTTCAATTCGGAGGGTGTCCAGCAAATGAATCTGTCTCATTGCTTTAATTAGCATGGTATTGAATTTCTAGTTAACCTCTATTCAATAGCTATTTGGCTTGTATTCGCCCCAGCGAGGGTCAATGAACAAGCTGAATAGATCCAAAATTAAATCAAGGAATCGGTTGACCTTTTGACTCTGAATAATTAGGGTACCACGCCCACATCCACCTCTAAAAGGCATATTTTTCAAGGATGCAAAGGAATGAGCAATAAGCACAGTTGTGGATGCCTGTTAAGTGAAGAAAGCAGAAAAAGCCAAGCCTTAGATGGAAGAAATTCAAGAGAATATAAAAATTGTGAGTGGATTTGATTATAAAAAATGTGCATGATTTATTTCTTTGTTATTTGAAATAGTCTTGTGATAATTCCTTCTCATAAAGCCATCTTGCTAACTATTCATTAGTTCATTTCTTATTTGATGCCATTCTGTTATTTTGTTTACCTGAATATGACCATCCCTCCCTCTCTCTCTCTCTCTCTCTCTCTCTCTCTCTCTCTCTCTCTCTCTCTCTCTCTCTCTCTCTCTCTCTCTCTCTCTCTCTCTCTCTCTCTCTCTCTCCCTCTCTATCTCTCTCTTTCTAACTATTTAGGCGATGTATCTTGGCGATAAAAGACCAACCTAAAGCCTCGAGGAACATGGCATTCGTTTAGTTCTTGTTGCACCTGCTTAGGAAGGGAAGATCCTAATTTAGCTTCTCTTGCAAGTTACGAAATTGCCCTATTGTAGATGATAAAGTGGAATAGCAATGATATGTTAGTATTGGTTTTATGAGAGCTGTTCCATTTGAAGAAAAGTGCCTAGTTGTATAGATCCACATGAAAAGCTTGATGTACGAAAGAGGAGAAAGCGCAATTGAGAGGTAAAGTAAGTTCTCTCATTGATTCAGCTAGGTTGATTTCGTGAACTCCAGGGGAAAAGTATGTTTTGCAAGGTTATTTAAAACGACTTTCTCTCCAGTGAATTCTTGGCAGATGGCCTGCAGCATTTGATAATCAAAAATTGGTTTCGGGGGATTAATGTTGAGAGATTTAATTTTCTGGCACTTTCTCTCGCATTGAGTCAGTTAAGAATGCTTACTGCTTATTTAAACTTTGCTAATCTTACAGATAAATCAAAACTCTATGTACTTCAATTAGTCTTACGGAAATGAACAAATCTTTTTGTCGTTTCATGAGGTTTTCGTTTTCCCACGCCAATAAAGGTATCGGACAAATGAAAAACTTTTAGAAACAGAAATTTGCAGAAGTTGCGGCTTCGATTTTTCGTTCCAATTACTTGAATCAATGCAAACTGCAGGCTTTATCAGCATCTAACAACTGATGCCATTCTTATTGTTCAAAGCCAATTGAATCATCGATTAAATCTCATTCCCTCTACTTCTCCTCCAATTTCTAATGTTCGCCGCTGCTCTGCACTCTCATCCTTTCTGTTCTCTTCTCTTTCGTCCGAATGGGAAAAAATTGGTACGAATCGATGTCGACCGTTTAAGATCCTGCGCAGTTTCATTTGGGGCGGGGGCAGGAGCGGGAACTGTCATCCAGTTTTGCTACGAGCACCCTTTCCCATAAATGTAAGTAATAAGTAATAAGGCATGAGCGGTGCGACATGTGAGTGGACATATTAAAACCCTAGCGGCAATCTCGATGGAATATTTTGAGGATCTGGGCAGGGTTCAGCAATCAGATATTTAACATATTTCTCAAGCTTATGAAAATGCCAATCATGCACAACAGCTTTGCGTCTGTATAATTTCATTATCTGAATTATGTATCACTAGGCCTCATTAAGAGTAAAGTAAAAACACGTGGCAGACGCAAGACACAAATCCTGCAATAATCCTCACGGAGCAACACTATTTGGAATCTTTGCCCCAATGCGCCTTCGCAGTCATTCGAAAACAATTCGCTCACATTTGACGAGTGGAATTTTCTATGAACTTTTCATTTAAAATGATTCCAAAACCATTTGAAACATAAATTTTTAAGTATGGCTGTAAGAATATTTGGTTAAAAATTTCGGAAAAGTTTGCTGATCAAGAAAGGATTCGAGTTTGTAGTTATACAGTACTTTCTTTCTCAAAAGTTTACGAGAAAAAACTAAGCATAAAATGTAAGCTGATTGTCATGACTTAAAACAGATTAGAAAGTTTAAAACTTTAAAGCATGATTATGAATTTAATTTTAGAATTCAATAATAAATTCGTTGCTAAAAATGGCAACATTTTCTTGAGCGTTGCCAGTCCTTACGTGACGTTAGCTCTAAGCAGATTCCTGTAAACCTAATGACAGGCTGTTTTTCTTTTCAAATTATTTGACATAGCCAACCACTCGCTCCACCCCATGATTACTCTTCCATTCACTAATATCTCATGACATTTTGCCATTTTGCAACTGACCAGCCTTCACCCGCCGATGCCTCATCACCGGTTCTCATAAAATATGAAGCAGTTGACGTAACAGAGTGGTTTCAATTCTAGCTTCCAATCACAAAACAAATACTTAACGTCTTCTTTTTCTTGGCCTAAGTGTCTGTCCATTCATTGGAGCAACCCGATAGGAAGTTTTATCCATTATTCATTGTATGTAAGATCAAGCGATTCTTTTGTATACAATGATGTGTGCAAACCGTTAAATATCAATTGAATTGAAGAATGAACACCGACATGAACAAACCGGAAGTGGCAAGGAATAATAGGCCGATACAAACAAAACTATTTCGTGACTCAGAACAACCAGTTGGCTGTTTCGTCATCGTATCAACGCGCAGCTCTTATCGAATAAAGAAAAGGTCACTACCATTGACTCTATTTCTTACTGATTATTGTGTATTCCAATGCCCCACTCAAGTTTCGCTGTTTCAATTTCCCACATCACAATTTCGTGTGACGTGCATCCTTTTCTTCACATGTTGCGTGCGGTAAACTTTTCGTGCTGCCCTAACTTTTTTCCACAGGACAATCAAACTCCTTAGCATATAACGCCCTGATTTGGTTTCCGCATATTTTCAACTGAATATGTGGTATTTTTGTCGTAATCTTCACACCTGTTTTCAAAGAAATTGTCGCCCTGTTGTTTTCTTGTGTGAATAATTGCCTAAGTCACTCATACGTAGCAAAGGGTGTAGCTAAACTCTCACGCCAGATAGTGTTACGTTTTTATGATAAATATCTGATAATTTGTGCGACATTTTTTCTCTGGCCGTGGGCCCTTAACCTTTCATTTCTTTTTCTCCATGCTCTCTGGCTTTGTCCCCCTTGAGTTTGGCGCAAAACAGCTTGACACAATTCTTTCAGTCATCATTTTGGTACCTTCAGTTCCATTCGCCTGGGTTTTACGGTCATATATCCTTCCTAACGCCAACCTCCCCCATTTACTTGAGTTTGGCACCAATTGCTTACGTCATTAGCCTTGAGCTTCAAGAGGCTTCGTCTTCTTCTTCTCTCAGTTAGATGTAGCGGCATTGTTACGTCATAGATCTATGAGTCACTTAAGCAACAGGACGGAGGCTAGTGGCGGCTGAAGGCCAACTGCCTTGTTTGTTTCCAGTATAGATGAGACGTTCGGAAATGAATTCCTATGTGAAAGTTTGAATTTTCCTGCGTATTTTCATGAATCCTAACCAACAATTTTGAATGAAACAATATCTTAGTCAACTGAATTGTCGGCTAGGCCAATCCAATCCAGGGTTGTCGTTAGTTCTAAATTGTCCAAACACGCAGATTGATCACATTTTAGGAAGATTTAAAGATTTTAGGGAATGGTGTACCCCTTCAATTCGTTCTACCAGACTCTTCAAAAACCCTTTCCACTAGTTAAGATGAACCCGGAGAATGATATCGAGAGATTTCCTATGAAATTCTCTCTGTGTATGAACATTTTCCATGTGGAAATGTATAATTAATTGGAGACGTAAGATTTTATTTGAAATTATTGTAATCAGTAATAAACATATATTGAAAGCAGCTTTTTACAAGTTGAAATTCGTAATCATCATTAGTCATATTTATTATAAGTGGCATCAAATAATCTGGCATTTGTGTGAATCTGCTCATGTCCCAACTGTGGAGTTAATTTGTGTAGGTGGAAACACGTAGAAAAGGCTTATTGTTAGGCCTGCTGCTTTGCTAGGCATTGACAGGTGGGAGAAGCGAGGTCGCTGCTAGCACGACTAATTCATGCGTGATTGATTGGTTGAATATGAAACCAGAGGGAGAACTGGTGCCTGTAACCGCATTCAACTTCAGGTCCTGCTCATTTCACCTTTAAAATCATTCGAATAAATAACCAAAAATCACATGTTTTTTTCAAAGTAGAACCAGTTCTCGAAGTGTTGGAAAGGATTAACTTGACTCTTAGAAGTGCTCGAAGGCGTAGTCTTCCGAGTTAATATCTTATCGAATCCTACTACAATGCACCAAAGTCCTTTTTTTCCAATGAAAGAGCTGGAACTGAAAAAGTTTTCTCTCTAAGCAAAAAACAGTTGTATCCATAAATAAAAGAATCTTTCAAAAATTTGACATTGTTCGATGGCAAATGGCAGCATCACGCTTTGCCACTGGGTCATTTTCGTACAAAAAAATGCAATATACCACTGGAGTCAAAAACTTAAGACATTCAATAGACGTACTCGAAAGAATTAACTTCCAACAGTAAAAACTCGCATGTGTTTCTCCTCTGTGTCTGGTTTATTTGGATGTATTCATTATTCAACGTCGTTTTGTGACCCTCCTCTTCCTCCACCAGGGTTTGATCCATTGGATAAAATGATGTTAGACCCATCAAAAATTCAAAGGACAATAAATGTTGGCTCAATATTCATCCATGATACGTACAAAGATCTAATGATGGATTCGCATGTCTGTCCACTAAAAAGTACCAAATATATGGAACATTGTATATAGATATATTTACATTCCCTTCAATAGATCTTTATTGAATTCTCTCAGGCCTTAAAGGGTATTTCTTTTCTACCCTCGGCATTAGCCTGCTGTAAACGAAGCCATTTTCTACATCCTCTCCTAGGTTTGGGAAATTTCTATTGATTCTTTCATTCGATGGTACGATTCAATTGCTCTGCAACATTTGCATTGGAATTTTCAATTAACTTTTATTACTAAATGACCATTTTCACTGCAGGCCAAAGTGTTCGATCCACGTGTTGTCGCTAAGACCATTCGTCCCGAGGCTGCTGGCTGCGGCTGCGACATGCTATGAGCACGCTGATTACGTAGTAAATCACGTGACAATACCAACATAAATAACCATGGTGGTAGGATTGCGGATTCAATAGAACGCGAAGCCATTGCGAAAACGTAAGTCATCTGGGAGCAGTTAAGGACAACAAAAGAGAAATCCAGAGCGCTGATATATTGAAAAAGGCTATTATGACATTGGGAAACATTGTGAAACGACGAAAGACTGATTGAGAAGTGAATTGCGAGGGATTTTAATCATCACCGATCAATTGTTTGAAAGTAATCACAAGGTCAGTGACCGTATAAATTCAGTTAAACATACAGCTCTTTACCAGTTCAAGTCTGATGAGTTCATACAAGCCAGGCATCAAAGTATTTTATTCGCATTCAAGCCAAAATTGAGGGAAATTTGCAAAGATCAGATATTTTTGGACTACTTTTGTTCGTGGTCAAGTACTTGATTTTCGTAGCAGTTTCTGAGTTCTTTGAACTGACAGCCAAGATAACTCGCCTAACATCCTACCAACCCCTTCGGGATTACTTAAGAATGGGGTCTCGAATCTCTTCAGTTAAAAGGACAATAGATCAGCAAAATGATCGTAAAGAAGCAACTAAATATCGTCGGAAACTCAAAGGAAAGAGAGATGTTTTGAATCAAAATGGCGACCACTCTACGCCAAGGCCTAGAAAGCTTGACATATTATTGGATAGGCCGATGTCCTCAAAGCAAACACAAATAGAACATGGTTGGAATCAGGAGGACAGAAGTATGAACATTTACGTAAAGGAAGACGACCCCTTAACTCTTCACAGGCATCCTGTTGCCCAAAGCACAGACGGAATTCGAGGGAAGGTTGGTTTTACTAAAGGTCTTCATGCTTGGGATTTCCGTTGGGCTACCAGACAACGAGGAACACACGCAGTTATTGGCGTTGCCACGAAGAAAGCAGCCTTACATTGTGCTGGTTACCACTCACTTGTTGGCAGTAATTCTGAAAGTTGGGGATGGGATCTCGGCAGAAATAAACTATTTCATAACGAAAAGACATTTAATGGTAGAAGCTACCCTAAAAACCTTGGACCAGATGAAACATTCGTCGTGCCAGACTCGATAAGAATGATTTTAGACATGGACGAAGGAACACTAGCTTTTGAAGTCGATGGACAATACTTAGGCCCTGCATTCAGAAATCTCAAAGGACAATGTGTTTATCCAATGATATCCGCAGTTTGGGGTCATTGCGAAGTCACCATGAAGTACATTGGCTGCTTGGAATGTAAGTCTTTCTTATTTTTTTTCTGTTTTCTATTGATCAACACCAGTATATATTGTCTTTCAGAGTCATTTTGACCCGTGAAACCTCCATAATGTTATAAGAATTTCCTTGTCAGAATTCAATTCATTCATTGGCTAATTTAATTCATTTAGTCAGAGATGAGGAAGGGGTTTTTGTTCAATCTGGCCACTTCCCATCAGGAAATATTCAACAATGTCATTACTCACTTCCTTTCAACTTGTAATCCAAACGCTCCTGATGGACGCAAACAAGTCCTATTGCTCATTTCTGTACTTATGGTGAAGCCGTTATTTTTTTCCTTATTGGAAACTATTTTAATTTAGGCCAACTAGTCCAATGGTGTGTCAGGAGGCCTTGTTGTTTTCGTGGGAAGCCAACGGCTTCTGACGAAAGTGATTTAGGGAAGTGCCCGTCTCATCTGCGCAATAATTTATCGTAAATAGCACGTGGGTGACTAATGATGTTCAATTTGTTCAGTCGTCTTTGAAAACAATTGTGCTTTTCTCCTCGTCGATCACTATGACTCTGATATCGAATATTTCCATCCCTAGTTTCATATCATTTCTTATTGATATCATCAGTTCTATCGTTGTTGAATTTCAACATTTTCATTTGTTGAAGCAATTAAAAGGTCTAGTTAACATAAGAATAATTATAACGACAAATGTTCATAGTGATGGACGTCAGTGCATGACATAATTGAAAAACAACGTCGGATCACCTATTGTTAAGGCCCTGTGGTTTCTGGAGGATGAAATTCAATTGAATGACGTTGTATAGCGAAACGAAGCTGGTCACAAACCTCAAACCATTTCATGTCTACCTACGCCAGTTCGTAACCTTTTTTGTCGATAGAATGTCGGAGAACTCCTCAGAAACGAATAATAATTTTTCACGACAGCCTAAGGGGGCGAAAGCGAGTCGGCCACTTGGTATTGAATGATGTCTAGCTGTCGAACAATGACTTTCCGTTTCGCTAAAGGGGGCTTAACAATATTGTGAGATATGCCATGTTTTGTTGACGTATGAATGGGCAAATCATCCTCGTTTCAAAATAGAGAGGATTGTAGGGACACCTTCACCAGCCACAAACAAAGGATACACGTTTACTTAGACAGGTCGCGCTGGTCAAGCTCATTGAATTGGATTGAACAAAGACGCACGTGCTCTCTGCATCAACCAATTTCAAAAGGACCATGATGTCTGTTGATCTCTTTTGGGTAACCATGGGTTGCAGGTGGAAATTACTGCGGATCAGCTCGTCTGAAATCTTGTCGCCCAACTACCCGCCATGTGTTGCTCCTTATTCACTTCTATCCAGCCTGTGAAATTACTCTAATTTCACCAACGGTTTTGTCTCTCCACGCCTTTGGCCATATATTTAATTCCTTGACCCAGTGTTTCTTAAACCACATCATGTTAAGGCGATTTATTCAATGAAATTGAAAAATACAAGTGACAAACAATGCTGTTTTCTCAATGCTTGAAAAGGCAATTGAAGGGAAACAAAAGTGTGAGGGTTATCACTATTGGTATGAGCTATGGCATATTCCACTCTTGGATCACCGAGGGGGGGGGGGAGCCACACGAAGTAACTGGTACCCTTCCCGCGTTTAAACTATTCGTATCAACAGCAGTGAAAGTTTCGAAGAGCTTGACCTCTCTTCACTCGGATTGATAGATTTTTCCTGTGTGATTCAATTTGCAGAGGATTTAACCCTGAGTCCATGCTTTCGTGGTATACCAGCAGAAAACATTAATTTTTCAAACAATGAACTAAACAATGGGAGACAGCCACCGACCAATCAAGATAATGTGCCATTACACTTGAACATAGACAGAGACCTAGACAACGTATTACTCTTCATCGAGCCTTTCCCTCCAATGTGCTTTGAGGGAAAGTGGTTGCAGAATCGGTTACGAGCCGACAAAAATGAGTCGAGATCAATTGTGGCGGTCGATATCCAGGGATACCAACGTGGAGGTTTCTGCATTGTCCCCAACGTATTATTGTTATAATCGCAAAGAGCTCTCTATTTGCGTTTGGAAGCATGTTGACCGTGATAACATAGAATGGGGGTGAGGCTTTCCAGATTGTAAACATGTGTCTTTTCCTGTATTCTTGCTTTACAAACTGGGCAACTATGTTTCACTTTACCAAACCATTAAATGAGCGTGTCACTCTTATTTTAGCGCAACCACTGCCCCTCGTTGACCTGTGCCGCTTCCAAATAAGGAAGACAATTGGAAAGGAAAACCTGACGAGAGACCTGCTAGATCAAACGGAGTTGCCGAACGAGCTGAAGAGGTACCTTGTGTATGAGTAATGATTAATTCATGTTGCGTGTTACCGAAATGCTGCTGCCCCAGCTTTGTAAAGAACTGACCAAAAGTTTCAGACAATGAGCTAGGTCCCGACGATCTGATGTTCTCAAACAAAACGAAGATCAAGGCGTTTAGTCACGCGAAGTGCAGTGAACAGATAAGGACGAACGGCTTAGCCATTGGCTGGTGGAATACGAAGAGGATGATTAAAAGACCAGGCGTTTATATTAATCAAAATTTGAGTTTAGTTCAGTTCTCCATTCATCTATTTATTTATTCCACACCAACAAAACGTGTTGTGATTGGCAAGTATTGATCTCCTTGGATGGTAACGTTTTTATGAATCAAATGAAAAGTCTTATATTAGAAGGAGGAATCTTGTCCACATGAATTTGCGTTGCCTGTAAAAAACAAAACAAAATACAGTTATGCATTAACTTATTTATAATTTATAGAGACTGATTCTCAAGGCAGTTTGATGCCTTAGCAGTATTTGAAATTTTCCTCTGCCAAATTGGTACCCCTGAGTTGTGCTATTCACTGCCATTTTGAATGATATGTTTAAGATATCAAGTGAGCTTATTATTCATACCTCAGGTTAGAGTAGACGGTTTTTATCATTTGAAATTTATAAAATGTATGCGGTAATGCAGAGAGCAAAATGTATTGTAGGTTTATTGAATTAACAGAATTTAATACTTGTTATTGTCATCATTATTATTGTTGTTATTTGGCAGTATAATAATAATTATTATTATTATGATTCATCCAGATTTTATTCTTAACGTTTCAAAGCTCAAGATTTATAATTTATGTAAGCATGCATTTCACGATTTGAAATTTGTATTTAAAAATCCTTGATTTGTTCTTTTGGCCTTCTCTTCTTAAAGTGCTTTTTCACTTTCAACTGTTCATTTGTGCACCAGCCTTGAAAATATCATCGTGCATAGCGCAGACATCATCTCAATATTGAAGTTGTGTTTGGTCACGTTGATGAAATTAAAACAACAAATGAATTCACAAGATGCAAATTTGATTTATCTTGTGCCAGCCATTCTGAAATTGCACCGCGTATACTTGATTTGTTCACATTAACCACTGGTGCAAGTTTCATCGGTTATGTTAAAGGATGTTTTCCAAGTCACCAAGGAACAATGTCGGCATACATGTTGCCCACAAATGTTGACTCGTGTACAATGGCCTTTAGATTAACAGTATGTAAGGAGTACAACTGCGAGTGATTTCAGCAAAGTGATGTCATAACTGAGGGTAACGTTCTCAGGAATTTCCTCAATATGTGAGGAACAGAGTGCAGATAAGGGGAATAGCTTTGTTGATGTCTAGTCCCTCGAGAGAGTGAGAATGAGAAGAGGTGTAATTGCTCGTCCGTGCATCAGAGGTTGACCTGGGAATATTTTTTATACGCTAAATCCCACCGGGGTTGTTGCACTAGAAAGCAATTTCCTGAACAAATTGATCAATATATCCTTGGGTGTCTCACATTTGCTGGTTAAGCTTTGCAGCGTATCAGTTGAGCTGTGATTGACCGAAATACAGTCAGATGGTAGACTCAATTTCAGCGTTGGTGCACTGAATACCGTGTGAAAGTTGTCTTGGCATTGGAAGCTATAATAATAATACAAATATTGACAGAGGAAGGCCTCAATCACTCAAGTGCTTTTCATGAGGGTCCTCTATCTATCCCCTACGAAGATCTGTGCACGGGTAGGCATAAATAGTGGGATTTCTGCCGTTATGTCCTCGTGATTTCACTAGCTAACCTATGAAAGTTGTCTTCCACTCGTGCCATTAAACAGATTGGTTGATAGCAAAAGCTTCTGTTTTGTCCGATGCAATATGTCTACCAATCCATGTTCAAATCTGTCTATTTCATTTACCCATCCACCCATCTATCCATCCGTTTCCCTCTCTACATTCCTATCAGTCCTTGCACGTATCTATCTATTAATCCATCAGTAATATAGCGCCATCTTTATTGATTGAAGCGTTTTTCAAAGTAGCTGGAATCCACCATCGTTTAACGACCTGCAGGAAGCCGTCACTTTTCAAGACTAGATGAGCTGGGTAACTTTACTTGAAATCATTAAGATATTATGGAGAAAAAGTTAAGAATCCATTAACAGGTGAGATGCTTCACTCAAAATATTGAGAACTTTGAGGCAGAATTTAAAGCCTATTTGATGGACAAATTAATTCTGACTCCTATGCGCATTGTGACTGGTCATTCCGTCAAAATTTTTTGCCTCTTGAATATTGCTATTCTTATCAGAAATTATCATGGCCATATATAGATTACTTTTCAATCCATCTATTCATTCATAGATTCTCAATCGATCGATCCATCTTTCCATCCATTTAAGTAGTATGAATGTTTAATAAGAGGACACGTGTATGCCAGTTTGTGAAACTGCAATCGGCACGTCTCCTTCATACACTGATTTATTCACCTATCTATTCATACTCAATCCACCTATCCATCAATCTATCTATTAGTTCACCCATATGTTCACATATCTGAGCCTATCTATGCCTATCTATGCCTATCCATCCATCTATCTATCGATCGATCTATCAATCTATCTACCTATCATCTTGCTAAGTACTTCATAAGAAACTTCGAAATTTTGTATTACTTGAAGTTTCTTGATTTTCATGAGGATTCCCTAATTTTCGATAGCAAACAGGGTATAAAACCTCGCACA
This sequence comes from Pseudorhiza aurosa, assembly GCA_964026355.1. Taxonomy (NCBI): domain Eukaryota; kingdom Metazoa; phylum Cnidaria; class Scyphozoa; order Rhizostomeae; family Lychnorhizidae; genus Pseudorhiza; species Pseudorhiza aurosa. The sequence goes on along the minus strand of OZ032129.1, from coordinate 1,387,235 downwards.
ACTGACTCCAACATCATTTTTGTGAATTCCAAAATAAAAAGATAAAGGTGGGAGTCACGTGTGGCTTATCAAAAGACCGTAAAATATTATAGTTGATAACCCGTTCTACAAATTTTTAGATGGAGTACAAATTATCCTCCTAGAAATCATCATCTTAAAGCATTAATTAACCATAACTTATTTGAGATTTTAGGTACATAGTATGAATGTTTCTTATGGGTACCTGGCATAGAGCTGGGAGGGGTAAGTACTATGAAGAAGGGCAATGGCTACCCTGCCTCACAAGGCAGTATTTCAGGATGGCAACTCCCAATCAAGTCTCCCTATGCTCAATTCAAGTATGGAACTCTCAAATATTACATCACTTCTCCCAGAATATTGACTTTACATACTGCTGTTTTTGCTCCAAATTACTTTACTCCATCACTTAATCCGGCTCCTAAACTGTTCTTTTTCCATTTTGTCTGTTCTCCTTTTACCTACCTCTTCACTTCTTTCGTCTATTATCAATTTGTATATCAAATACAGAAATAATGTCAAGCCATAATCCTTAAAACTCTTCTTGTGACACCTATCACACCATTTCGTAGCTTCAATTGCCATTCTGGTAGCAAATGATTGGATTAATGGATTATGATTCATTACAGAAAGGTCTTGATACCCAAATTGCTTGTCTGACCATTTTCATGACCCCCTAAGTTCAGTTTTGCAATACCTCTGTTCCCGCTTCTTTTATGCCCCAACAACTTTCTCAAGAAGCTTATCTTTTCATGCATTTCACTTGACATCAAAAGGTAGACTTTATGATACTGTAAAGCTATTAATGAGCAGTGTCTTGGTCCATTTTCCTGATTTTTTATCCCACCAACATCCTTATGATTCATAATGTGTAAGAGAAATTTCAGGATATTGTGAAGCTGTACTGGTCCTCTCTCACTATGCAAACCACCCCATTCTATGCCTATGCATTGAAATGCTGGCAACTCTCCTTACTCTGCATTAAACTTGAGGGTATTGAACAGTTACATCACAGAATAACCAAAGAATGAATACCATTAAGTGGGAAAGATGTGAATGAAAAAAATCCTACTTTTATTAAATGATTGACTCATTATACGTCAACAAAATTCCTTTTGAATCTGCTTAAAGTAGCCTTTCTTGTTGAGTTGCATTTGAGCACGCATGTGTCCGTTTTATAAGAACTTAAAAGCTTTACTCCTCTCCTTAAAATCTTGGAGAAGAAGGTAGCTTTCTAGTTTCTTTCGCCTTTATGCCTCATAGCCCAGTGAATACTATAGTTTGGGGCTGAAAATTAGTAGCCATGAGTTGAAGACTAGTTTACTACAAAGTGAGATGAAGCAAGTTAAGCATAGCAAATGGAATCATATACTACTTCTGCCATGCAACAGAATACAAGTCATGAATAGCTTCTCAACATTACGCAGTCTATCATTCGATGCGGAAAATTTGAACTGCCTAAGATTTCACAATCTTTGGTTATTTTTCTTCACAACAATCTAGGGAACAGTTTGTTCTATTGTGATCTATACATCCTTGTTTTTTGAACCAATGAACTTCTTCCTTTGAGCAATCATGTGACAATAAAGCTGAGGAAATATCGGCACATAACAGAAAATAACAAAGAGTAGAAATGTGTAGTAGTTGAAAGAAAAGTTGAATGAGTTTGGCATTGTTAGACTTAGAAATCCAGTTTTCTTCACTACTGGCAAAGAAGAGAAAATGGTGATTAATTCTCCAGCAACTCCAACAGGGTACAAAACAAAGAAAAATGTGTATCTGCACCACATCAGGAAGTAAGGCACACTTTCAAGGATATTCAGAAAATAGTAAGAGTAACGGATGATTTCTGTGATGGTCCAGCAAAATAGATATAGCATGACTCCAGGTGCTTTTTGAGTGGATGGAACCAAATCTGTCACCATCCATAAAACAAAGAGTCGAGACAAAACTTGAAAACCAGTTAGAACCGGAGATGATGGTACAATTTTCACAATACAATGGATTATTTCCAAGATAGCTGCAGTCTGTGAGATTTTGAGCAATGTCTCTACTCTTTGATAGAGCTTCAGAAAAAGCTCAGGTTGCTCGCCTTCCTCCAACAAACTTCGTCCATCTGACATAACACTGCACATCCCAATAAATATGGCTGACCAACCTAAGAAAAGAGTGGCATTGTAGACTATCAAGTAAATTTTCTTTGCAGACATAACTGAAGATGCCATTTTGTCAATGTAGCTTGCGTGAAAGTCTGGAGCTCTGTTTTCCTGAACTTTGCACCATGAGGTGGTGGGCCTATTTGGAGCCTCGATATCAAACTTGCTGAAGCGAGGCACGAAATCCGCTTGACACCGTCAAGAATCAAAAGCAAATTTTGACACAAGCACACCAGACAATATGAGCTCATAAACAGACCTAGTGACGTTAAGTAAGTTTTAAAGCAGCGAGCTCTGAAAAAAATTCATAGGAACATTTCAGCCATCTTTATCGGAGAGCGTTGCTTACTTTTTCTTATTAAAATCATTCCAAAAATGTCCTATAAGCCACTTATTGTATAAGTAGTACTGAAATGATATCAGAGAGGGATCGCACAGAAGACTTCATAAAAGGATTTTTTATACACATGGTTCTACCTACATGTCAAAGGTAAAAATTTGGACACTGAGAAGCTTTTTGCTTATCGAGCAGTGTCCAGGTCCGTCCTTTCGATGTGACCACACTTCGTGCTTCCTACACCTGGAATTACAGAGAGCTGGCGACTCTCCTCACTCTAAGTGAACGTTTAGCTGAGGTGGGACTCGAACCACTGACCATAGGATCAATGCGCAAGAGCCTTCACTTCAGGCTAAAACATCTTAACAAACTTTTACACCACGGAGTTTGGTAGACTTTGACGAATCCTGAAAATCGAGCTAAACCTTACCGTAGACCCTTCATGTACGCCTGGCCAATGTTGGATATCGGCAAGTAAACGTCCTCAAACTGGCACGGTTGATGGCAGCAATTTCTACGTCTCCCACGTGATTCCGCCCTATTGATTATCTTTCTGCAACGTCCTTCTCCATGTTGTTTCTGTCTGCTTCTTTTCCGTGTGCGTTCAGCTGGGACCAACTTCAATGTTGTGTATATATATCTACTAGCTTTAAAAAATAAATTCTTATGACCGGAGATAGTCCATCTCTTTCCTCTGCTAGCAGGGAATTGTAATCTGCAACATTTGGCGTAAATATTGAGCATCGCTTTAAAGCATTTTATCCAAGTGAAAAAGAAATTCCCAGATCTGTGAACCTTCTACCATTTGTCCAATGCAATCTTAGCTATTTTTCTTCTGTTGCCTTGCTCAGCACGAAATCCGTAACAAACAGGACAAAGATGGTGGATAAAATGCCCTTCCCTCACGCTTATCACTATGTTGAGAAACTCTGTCGTTCATTTTGCGGTCTTTACACAGAAACCGGAATTGTGATAGATGGTCCCGAAGATGTTGATGAAGTTTTGTAGGGTGCCATGGAGTTCTACCACCTGCCATGACGACTGCCGGTGGATTCTATCAAACGTAATTTTAAAGTTCACGAAGTTCACTGCCAATGGTCTTTGATATTCTGTGCGCTGTCCTAGGATGCTAATAAAGATTCATTCAATGCACGATATCCCTGTTCTGAACCCAGTCTTCTCTTCCCGAAATCTGGTGTCCATGGTATTCCTCAACCTCTACATCAGTATCCTAGATGCAACCTTCCCTGGAGCCGATGGCAAGATGATACCACGCCGGTTGTTGCGGTCAGATGCATTACCCTACATCAGCAGCTTACCGTCATTCCCTGTTGCCATGCACTTGTTACCTCTTGCCTCCTCCGACAAATAGCTCTGTCAGCTATGTCACCAGGTCTTCTCCCCCATACTTGATCATCTCCTCTGTTACTTTATTCTTCCTTGTTCCTCTGCCTTCTTGTTGTTCTTGAGTGAATCGCTGCTTCTGCTTTTCTGCTTTCAACATTAAGTGACGAGGCTCTGATCTCCTTTGAAAAATTAAGAGTTGATGTTGGTTCTGGTTGGCTGCGAATCTCATTGAAATGCTTCACGCATCAGGAACCCTGTACCTCTGATTTTGGTAGCACTTCCCCTGTTTGTCCTTTTTGGATAAAATTAAGTTGCTCCTGGTTCCTGCCAAGTCCTTGACGATCTGATACAGAGCTTTTGTGTCATTTCTGCTGACAGCAACTTCTGCTTCTGCTCCTTTCTTCTCCAGCTGTTGCTTCCTGTCCACCCTACAACTTTTCTTCACGATCCAATCGATCGCTAAATACTGGGCAACTGCTCTTTCTTCTCCTTGGTTGACCTTGCTAGCCATACCTTACTTTTTTTCCTTCATCCATCAACTTTGATGGCTGCTCTTATATCTACGTCCCCTGCTTGGATCCTCTCCTTCTTCCAATGGCTGTTACTGCTGCCTTTGAGGGATTTTCTTGTATGGAGCATTAGAAACGAAGCTAATGAAAGTGACCGTCACCTTGAAGCCAGCTCACTTCCAATCTAGGCCCGCTTCATCCTCTTTTAGCACTTAGACCTTTTCATGAAGTTTCAGTTGGTAAACTTGGGCAGATCTTTAGGCCATTCAGCTTGCACTGACATATGGTTGAACCTTGTTTGATTTTTTATTTCTTTCGTCCCTTTAGCCTTCATCAGCACCCATACTAAATGGTTATCAAACCCCACAAACAGAGCTCTGCAAAACCCTGACGTCCTTTCTCGAAGCCTTCCAATGCTCACCCATGTATATGTACTCGATTTCTTCGTTGGTTTCCCATCTGATGATCTCTAAATCTTCTTGTGAATGTTTTTATGCGCAAAGAATATGCTCCCTTGTGTTCCCTTCATTCAGACGGTGACAAAGTGCCTACCTCGAGGGGTCGAACTGGATTGGTCCCTATCCTAATATCACCATTAGCACTAACGAGATTCGAACCAAGAGCGAATAAGAAAATTGAGAACCCATTCAGATAGAATCCCCAACAAGAACATGCCCGATAGTCCTTTTTGCTTTTCATTGCAAAGCAACGCGTGGTACATGTCCTTGGTTAAAGCGTGCTATGCATTCGATTTTTCAAAATGACATCCCCTTTTCTATAATTCAGCGAGTAGACGAAGATTCTTGTGAAGTCCCGACAGCCCACTCTTTCAATTAATGAATAATAAAGGAATTAAACCTATCTCAAAGCCGCTTCAGTCGAAGTATTCAACGAAATGTAAAAAAGTCGGCAATTATAAAAATATGACGTGATGCATCAAATATTTGGCTGCTCTTCCTTGACAATTCGAATGGAGAGGGATCCGTAGACAATGAAAATTACTCATTAGGAAGACTAGACAGATTATTACCACCCCTACTCGTGTCTTAGCAACAATTAATTCATCAAAAACCTAGACTGTCTCTGCACGGCTACCAGACATCTCGCCAGTGTTCCTTTGAGTCTGGTTCTGCACCAAGTCTACTACGATATTATGCTAGAATTGGAAGCGTCGAATCAAACCAGACATCTGAGGCTTGGGCCTATGGCCACAGATATGGGATGCAGGTCGTGCTAGCTGACATGCAATACTCTTGGGTTTATGGGAGGACTTTTAATTTGACTCCATTGCAGAAATCTCTAGTGCTGAAAAAACTCTTTCAGGTAGTAAGACAGAGTAGAAATTATCGCGGAGCTGTGACGTTGTCCCTTTCTAGAATACACTGCCTATTTACAGAAAATTTAGAAAAATTGAAACTTAGAAAAGTTACAAATGTGATAAAAATGTTAAGACAATTGAAGACATTTTAAATGCTGTGCAAATGGTGACTGATGCGAAATTCAAGCTGATATTATAAACAATGCCAAAACAAAAGTTTTCATGCTGCAAGAATATTCCAAATTCTCAGGAAAGGGAAATATTATATTGACAGTAAAAGATGGCCTGTTTCTGATGATTATTGCTGTGAAGATATGTCAGGGCCTCTCAATCTACTGCTACAGATATCCGCATCGATCTTACATGCAATATACCAATGCATTTTGCTCATGGCCAAGTGTGATACTTTATATTCGCTTTCACAAATACTTAAGACAAACCTTATCAACTTATGACGATGATTGGCACATTCTGTCATTTGTGTTTATAGTCATGCAAAACGTACAATAAAATTGCAATAATATTTGTAAAAAATACTCTCAAAAGATATCCTATTAGATAGAGATAATGTTAGGCAATATTAGATAGGTATAATTTTAGAAAGAGGTATTACTGATATAAAAAGAAGAATGTCGTAATGGTTTGTGCAATGTGATGGATTGTCTTTGACGTAAATTTGCATGGTTGCATCGTCAAGACTTCAGACCAGCAAGGTTCCTAATAATACTGGTCAATCCCATTTGAGTTTGCGGTACGTGTTTCTAAAAAGCTGCACAGTACACTTGATTCCAAGTTTAGCAGAAGCTAGAGGCATTAAGGAAATGAATTATATGAGATGGTAGCGAGCTATCTAGCCTACCGATAGTGTCTTGATTGTTAACAATACCATACGCAAATTCACAAGCCCTGAGGTATGAGCTTGCATGCTTAATTACTACACCGTGGTACTACGCACATACCCATAGATGGTATAAGTTTAGATTTCCTGTAGCCAAATCTGCACAAATCCCTTCTAAGTGTCATGCAGAATGTCTATGTCTTAACCGTGCGTCTTTGAGAGCTACGCATAATGTTGCCTGCCATTACAGCCAATTGCACATTGTGTAACTTGCTGGCCGCTTCTTCTTTCATCAACGACTGTTCCGCATCATCAGACTTGCACGTCAAAATACAAAGTCTATAGATAAGGAGAGTACAAACCATGGCATTCTTGATCAGGAAAAGCATGTGCATCTCTGTGTTGATGCCAAATTCGACAAGCAGCACCAATCGTAAGATTAAGAATGGCCCATCTTGCATCAACAATGTGACAAGAATCTGGAACAGTTCCCCGTGAAATTTACGCATTTTCGACTTTTTCTGATCAGCTTCTGCATCAAATGATTCTGTGGACTTGTGCGGAACTCGCTTTGCTTGCTGAGAAACTTTTTCCTGGTTCGATAGTTTTCGTCCTATTGTATGTCTTCGTTGCTTTTGCATATCCAGGGTTTTCGACCGCTCTTTTTTCAACGACTCAATGTATTTCTCCTTTGCACTCAATTCTTTAATTGTTTGCATGTTATTGTTTACAACTGTGCCAAATGATGCCGTCATCGACCTCTGCTTGCCATTTTGCGATTCCATAGAGCTAACAGACGCGTGTTCGGGAAAAACCTAGCATTAAAATTAACAGAGATAGAAGCAGCAGCAGATATCACATATCTCTTTGTTCCTTGTGGATTGCTGATAGATGCCTTGCATATGCAAAATCAGCTGAGATTTTCCGCATTGCATATAAGTAAGAACGACCAACAAGTCATATCCAAACTTAACGAAATCTGGCTGTTTTGGAGTGAAGTCTTGACTAAATCGCCCAGTGCTATGGCGGCTGTATGGGGCAGTTAATGATAGCGGCGAACTGTTCTAGCTAAGTGAATTGCTTTGTATTCAGAATGCACAATCATTCATCAATAGTTGCAAGTTTTCCACGGTGTGAACTTTCTTATGATGAAAAACTGTAAATGAAACGTTGTCAACATACCTTGTTGTAATGAGCAAGATTAAGACTGATCTTCCGTTTGTTCTTCTCTTTTTCTTCAATCACTTCGGTGCTTCTATCTTTTATTGTTGCTGTTGTCATCAAAGTAAACTGCAAGATGGCCCAAGTGTATGCACCAAGTACCGCCATTGTCATGGGAATCCTGCCTGCTTCTTTGATCTCCGTCTCTACCTTGAGCTCTGTCAAGAAAAATAACCTTATGAGAAGGGCATGCCACGAAAAATTAGCAATGGCGCAGATCGTGCTTGTGAGTACATTGCACAGGGGCAAAACAACAGGAGCATAAATACAGTGATAATTGTTAAAATGTGATGGTTCTGGGGCTGGCTGTTTGTTTAATGCGTCGAGATGACGCAACAGAAGCCTTTCAAACCAAAGTATCAATCAAAATTTGCATTTCACTTCTAATGTTCATTCACCAGTTTACATTTGGTATTCCAAACTGACCCCGAACCGTTGACACTTGGCATTGAGCACCATTTTATCACTCCTTTTGCCTTTGTTTTTGGTATCCAAATGTCCATCATAACCTTCAATGCATTGCATTCTTGTGAACTGTACCAAGTGTTCCGATTATCTTTGCACCAACTGTACAAGGTACAATCTCCCTTGCAATGAATGCTTTCAAACTTTTGTACCTCATTTGCTTTAGTTCAAAGGCTTCAGAAATGTAGAGATCGTATCAACCGGCAATGTCCAAGATGGCCATCCTAGTCTCTTTCTTTCACCATAAGATCTGGCTTTAGGCTTAATAATTATAATATTTGTTTACAATTCTAATCGCAGTTCTCTTAATGCTGTCCTAACTGTTTTCTTAACAATGACTGTTTAATCATTATATTTGATTCATATCCTATTTTGTCTTCTATTTGGTCGTATCTTTTCGTGAAATTATTTTTCAATTTCTTCCACACAGCTAAAAGATGGGAAGTACTTCAACTTTTTAACCTTTTTCAGGATGAAAGTAGCTGACTCATTTGAATATCCCAAGGATAAGGTGTAATAATCTAATAGGGCATTGTCTTGCTTTCTACCAGACATGTATCAATTCATCTGTAATCTTGTAGTTGGCCGCAATGTTTTGTGAGCTCAATTAATCTCCCTTTTTTTACCGATTAAACGACCTAGCATTGAAAGTTCTCTTAGGTCACATAATTCCCTTTTTAGGTGTTCTTTAGTTAGTTATCTCCGTAATGTGTTTTGTGGTAGAACACTTTTGACCCAGTTGCTGATTTCAATATTAGTAGAGCACGTCCAGCCAGCATCATGTAGATCTTGTGAACTTCTTCCCAATTTCAATTATTTCAATTCAGTGTTCATCTTCTCGACTGGATTGAAGAGCTGTGGCCAATCCGATGGCAGCCAAAAACACTTTTAATGTGTTCATCTAGTAATCAACTTTCATCGTTTCATATGCGAGCAAATAATTTTCTCCTTCTCTCCTTGGGATGCATCTTTATTGAAATCTGAATGGAATGAGATATGTGCGATGTACCCAAAATTCTTATGCTGTAGCATCTTAATCCGAAAGTTGTTACACGTTGCTCTGCAAGTTATCGACGACGTTCTCACCCCAAGGCCTCCTTGTTGTTTCATTATAAAAGAGTTTTCCTGTTTTGGTGTTACTGCTAAGCTTGGCAATCCGTGTTTTGCAGGAAAAATAGCTTTATCAAAATCTTGCAACTGCTCCTCTGTTTTTTAGGCATTCCTGAAACCATTCTCGATTTTTGAAATGTCCATCAAACCTAACGCTTCTATCTTTTATGCAAGTGGCAACGAAGGAGGTCCTATATTTGTAAGGATACTTTTACATTCTGTTAGCATATCTGTCACTTTGCAAATTTTCGGGCCAAAGGCAAGCTTGATTTCCCTGGTTGCTTCTTTTCACACTTCCAGCCTTTCTTTTACCACTTTCTCATGTTGGCTGATAAGGACTACGTCATCGTCACATCCTCCAAACGGCAGTGGTGACGTTTGCTTCTTGTCTTGAATATTCAATCAAGTTGTTGCTCTGTAATTAACATCTTTTAGAGATTTATCAAGTGCGATGATTTGCAGGTAGCTATTTTCATCATGAATAGCTTCATGCAGTCAATTAATGCCCGTTCCTTTTCTATCAGATGCCAGCTCAGTTTTAGGATATCTTTACTGGGAACATGTCTACAGAAAACAAGACTTGCAACTGTCTTCTGCAGCCATTGCAGCTTGCCAATTTGAACATTTGTCAGAGGCAATTGGACATCGGCATTCATTGATTCTCTTTCTTGGTTGAAACGGTGTAAAAGTTTTAAGTTTCTTAAAAACCGAAAGCTATCTTGAAATAATTTCTTGCAAGTGGTTTGACTAGTATACGTGCTTATATAAGTAGATGCCAAGTTGCCGTGGGTCAAGAAGCTCTCTTCCCATTACAGATAAATTTGTATGTTACTCAGATAATGTCGATCATATAGTGGTTTAGCCAAAAAGATGAGATCCTTGGATGAAATAGCGCTTGCAGCCAGAGAATGTTTGAAGATTTCTCGACCAATTTTCTGATGTTGTAAGCCTATCATTTAATATATTTACAGAGTTTCGAAAGTTGGAGAGTCTGCATGCTTGATATAGATCGTAGTTTCATATGCATATTGAACCTGCTAAGATGGGAGACACTCTTTAAAGATTGAACAGAAGTAGGCCTAAGATGGAACTCTGTGGCAAGGAGTAGGCTGTTTCTAAGGAAGAGCTTTTTGCACTTGTGCGGCATTCGATCGGCATCAAACCTATTCGATGAAGACTGAAGTTAGTTTAGAATGGACTGGTGCTCACTCAATGTCCTTGGCAGGGTAGAAAGCTGAGTTGATATTGCAGGCGGGCTTCCCCAAAGGGCTGAGCCCGGGCCCTAGAATAATGGCAGAGGAGGTTACCAGCTAAACCGGTTCGGTCTCATTGCACTCTACGTGCTTCAGCGAAAGCATTAACGAATCAATCTTCAGCTTACCTACGATGTCAGCAGCGGTTCCCACGTATCCAATAAGAAGAGCTGATAACTGATCACGTGTTAGCTTTCCACGTGGCATGAGCCATCTTCCAAAAATGATGACAATAATCAACCCAAGCTCAAAAATCAATCTTCCAACATCGTCTTTCTTCATTTTCAAGAACTGAAAGGAAATTTAATGCGTGGATTAATTGACCACAGCTCTATTAGCCTCATTCTTATGAAATTGACAACAGAGGCCAGTAGAGCATCAAATGTTCAAATCGAGCGTATTTTTGTACATAAACAAAAAGTGTATTAGCCAATGAAAAGAACTTGCACAAATCACGAAAGGAAATGGATGAACTGCGAGATTCATGCGAATGAGACTCATTTGCACTAAGAAGAGAGTTAAACGCGAGTCGAGATACTCACAGTGATCGGGGGGTCGCTCTTTTTGATTGTGATCATTTCTAGTGTTTCCATATCAAATATCCAGATGATTGGAATGATTGTTATGATGTAAAAGAAGCCACTCGGCCAAAAACTATGGAAAAGAACAGAAAAGAGTTTAACATCATTAAGGCTTATGAATTAATACAATGGTGACAAAATTAGATCAATAGTTAACTCTTGCTGGATAAGATGACTGCACATTTGCACCAAAGTTTGCCTTGAAACCTTTAAAAAAATTTCTGAGGATGTAAAAAAGCTATCTGTTTTAAGGGTTAAGGGACCATTGATGTGTAACCTTGCTAAAGTAAACTTTACTAATAAGTGAGGCAAAAGATAGCAACTAACGTGAAATAACCGTAGCTTTTTGTCTAACACCTATCAGTGCATAAAGCCCTGGAAGCGATGATTCATTCTAAGGTGTTTTAAATTGCATTAGGCATAAGCAATGCACACGACTGGAATTTGGCATAGAATAGCCAATCAGTGGATGAGCGGAGGAGTTAATGAGAAGGATGGCAATTCTTCAAAGTAATTTCCAGAAAACAGTCACCTTTTGACTGACGTGTGGGGAGTGCATTCGGCTGACAATAAGTTTCTTCAAGCTGGTACAAAAGTAAATTTGAAATAGATTCGAAGAGACGTCCCTGTTATTTTGCAATTTGGATGATTTCACTTGAATTGACTTTTAACATCATCAATGCAACTCAAAGGACAACGCACCATCTGCAGGAAGTCAAACAGTGTCTAACTGCGTCCGTTGGCTAGAATTATTTTTGTTGCTAACAATAACGCAATGTTCTTTCTTAGTATGCATATACAAAGGCTGCAGAATGCATTCCCTGTTGACCTAATAAACAGACGATTATCTTGAAAAATAAGAGAATTTATCAAAGCTCAGGAGTCAAAGATAACATATGCACTTCTTAGTGGCTCATGTAAGATTGCAATAATTGTTTGACGTGCAAAACTTCAATATTTCACAGGGAAAATTGTTTCTTCGCATTGAAGATCTTTCCTCTGACACTCATCAGCGCATGCGCATGCAACATGAACATAATTATCAAAGTAACACTATGTTCCAAGACGGGCATCGAGACGTGTGGCAGTCAGCGATTGATGCAAGTGATTGGTTGCCTGTTTAAACCAATCACCGCTCATTGCCAATGATTTCTGCAGCAGGAAGAAATGATATTTTCGCCATGCTGTTTGATATCGAAGTTCTGTATATCAAAATATTTACCATATGAATAGCAGAAATATGGTAGCAAGGTCATGTTTCCCTACTCATTCAGGTTTTTTGAAGATATGAATGCAAAATTTGCATCATTGGTTCTTAAAAGAGTTATGCTATTGGAGATTAACAGAATCAGCATACGAAGGGAAAACTGCGAGAAAGATGGCTAATAAACACGAGGCTAGTCTAACATGGGGATTGGTTTCCGTTACGGCAAAATTTAATGTCGTTTGATAACAAAGGAAAAATTGAAATCTGACCATTTCTCACGCTAAGTAAACTCCGCTCAAAGCTGCGCTCTGCCTGGATTGACGGAGGTTTAAGACCGAAAAACATTGATAAACATCAACACTGCGGGTCTGAAATCACTTCATATCGCAAGCAATCTTAAAAGCCATCTACTTCATTCAACGGATTCTTTAAATTACAAAAACCTCCCTTTTGTAATGACACTCAAGCCATTCGCTGGCTAATCATAACAAAATTAATCATCTTTATCTCAATAACATAAATGAAACAGAAGATTTGAAAAGCTCCATCTTTGGAGCTAACCAAGCCAGTGCTTCCCATGGATAAACCGAAACTTTATCATATGTTACCATGCCAACCATTAAGAACAAGTGCCCTTCTAAGCTTCGTCCACCGACTACCGTTTCATATTTCAACACCCCCTTTTGAGACTTTGCTTTTGATCCTTCAGCCATTTAAAGTTCTATTCTAAACTTAAAAACCTTTTAAGTGTTTCAAACTTTATTTCAAGTTTTAATTGAGAATTATGGTAGTTTTAAACTTACGATCAAACGCGGTCCCATTGGAAATGAGAAGGACGACTGAGTGAATTTCACATGTACCTTAAATTGTGGTTTTTTTCTTCTATTTTATTTGCAATAAATCAAAATTAAGAGGTTTCTCCATCTAATAAAAAGACTGCTTGTCCTAGCATTCCAATGTTTATGTCATGTATTTGGATTTACTTTGAAAGATAAGAAAAATAATTGAAAGCATATGAAGACGCTTTTCGAGAGAATGGTTTGAGCAAAGCTGACAAAAGTTACTAAAACAAAATAGAAAATAGAAGCAAACATACCACCAAGGTCGTTCATCATGAAGTAAGGCATAATAGGATCTGTTACCACGGGTTGTATATCAGTTAAGACATCAAAAGTGAAGCTTAAGGCTGGCATAAGAGCTTTAGAGTACTAGGTGCATCAGCCCCTATAGTAAATGGCGTAAAAAATAGAACAGATTTTCAGGAATCCATTAGAAGAGCCAAATTAGTAGACGCGATTCTGAGAAGTCTTCCCAAATTCGAATTTCGACATTTGCACAAAATGTTTGACTTAACTTTAAGAGCACGACTAGTACTTTTTACCCTGATTAATTATTCCGTATCAAATTTGTTTTAAGTATCATTGTAATTATTATTGCTATTTCTGCTCTTACCACAATTATTATAACTGCGGTTCCTTTTCCAAGACTGCATGGAAATGCCGCAAAGGAACTTTGATGATTAGATTAAATTAAGTTACGGAGGGATGATACTCACTATCGGTATTCATGACCTTTTCGCCACCAAAGCGTGTACACCATCTCTATAAACAATGCTACCATAGTCAGGGTGCATATCCATACGAGCGAGTTCTGGAAGAACATTTGGCCCAAGTAAATGGCCAGAAATCCATGAGCAAAGAAGAGGATTCGGGCGCATAAGGACTTGAATATGACAATAGCTTCTGGCATGGCTTCAATCAGCTTTGATTAGCTCAAACCAATGGTAATTGCGTCTTTCTTTTCTCTTTCTCTGCTGAATGTAGTTCTTGGATAGCGGGTAAACTTTTGCGACTTTTTTAGATTTCAGTGCGCATATATTTGTCTGTTTACTGAACTTTTGTGGTAGATTGATAAGAGGAATAGTGAAAGCTTTTCTCTGTTTACACAAAACGAATAACCATAGGTGAATCTCTCTTAAGGTGAAGAGTATAATACCTTCCAACGGTGATTGCACTCGACTTGCTAAACCAATATACAGGCATAAAAGTTTCTACAACTGGCAAGGAGTCAAATGCAGCATATGACTTAACAGTGTAATCCAAACAGACTGGGAAACTCGCGCAATTGTTTGTCAAATTCAATCACAGGACGTCGGCAAAACTAAAACTTCGTGTTTGCTATCGTATAAATTTCGTAATTCTTACACGATTAATATCAAGGCGATTCTGGTGACCAAAGAGTTATTCCAACACCAACTACCTATGATGTTCTATCCCATAAACTGTTGAGACACATGGGTCGGTAAACAAATGATTGTAAACGCCATTGATTTCATAGAAACTCTTTCTTTATTAGTGTTTAAACAGCTTCTCCAACACAAGTCGTAAAGCCTTCACTTCCCCGTCTTATTCAGCAGTATTCCCAATAGAAACTTGCAAGTTGACTCGAATACGTAACCGCATCTGCACTGCATCAATTTACGGCGTGAAGTTATAATGACATAAACGAAACTCACAACTAGTAATAATCTTCTACTTTTCTCAATCGACGACAAATTCCGAAGTTCTTTCACTTTGATTAGGCATGGTTGCCAAGAAAGTTGCAACAAAACATTGAGACGTGAACGAAACGACACATTTGGAATCGGTTTATTGACCAAAGGAGAGTTGCGAAGCAAAATGAGTGACCCAATGAAGCATTGAAATCTCATTGTCTTGACAATGTTCACAAATGAGAGGCGGAATTTTTCCCATAAGAGCTTTCGTGGGTTGAAATAGCAAGACAATAAGATTATGGAATCTTATTCAATCCAGACTATTATTGCTCTGTTTTTCCATTCAAATCTGATTTCCCTTTCGGGTTGCTCTTTCTCGTAGCTCGAGTTAGTTTTTGAGCACACGAGCAAGTGCTATTCTGTGCACATGTAGAATGTGTGTATATCAGACTAGGTTCAGATCTCATTTGAGTATCTGGTTTTGATCTAATTTTGGCATGAGTCAGCCATGAAATTATCTCTTTGACATGGGGTCACCATCAATGAAATTAAAAAATCCCATTTGACATCATCATAGAACATCTTCACTTGGTTACTTTAGAAACGATGAATTATTGGAATGAAAAACCGGACTGATGTCTCACTTGCTACATATCATTCCTTTTCCCCTCCACTAAGGGTGGTTCAGTGGTAAGTTACTTCTTTGCAGATCTTATGGTCAGTGGTATGAGCTCCCTCGATGTTGACTAGCTCTTGACATGGAGATCTATGCTAGCTCATTTTTATTCCAGACGTGGGAATCGCTAGATGGGGTCACATCAAGAGGAAGGACCAGGACACTGCTCAGTAAGCAAAGCACTTCTCACTGTCCTAAAACCTACCTTTGGACGCCAGGTAGATACATAAAGCACTTCTACAAACGAGCTGTACAGTCTATATTGAGATTATTAGTACGCAGTCATCGTAGGCTGCTTGCCAATATTTCATAGGGTTAGAATGTTCATACTTCGTCTCGTTTGCACTTTTCTCGAATTGTTTGCTTTGACATTGTGCAAATTTTTTCTCTCTTGTAAGTAAACTCGATTATCAATAAGGAATTCTTATGCCATGCTGAAGGCAGTCTGTTTGATGAGCTAGCTGAGAAAGTCTGTTTAGAATGAAAACTTATTGTTTACTAATGG
This sequence comes from Pseudorhiza aurosa, assembly GCA_964026355.1. Classification (NCBI taxonomy): domain Eukaryota; kingdom Metazoa; phylum Cnidaria; class Scyphozoa; order Rhizostomeae; family Lychnorhizidae; genus Pseudorhiza; species Pseudorhiza aurosa. The sequence continues at coordinate 1,371,200 of OZ032129.1, read as the reverse complement.
AGGAAGGGCGCAAAAGACAACATTTATTTAAATCGCTTTAATAACCCAAGAGACTTACTGATGATGTTTACAATGAATTTGATAAGAAATGCTTCCCTTACAAAGGAACTAATGATTCGAGAATTTATCTTCCTTTACATGATCGGAACTGGTCACAGATTCTATGCTTAAACTCTGCCGCGTATTGTATTCGATAGTTGCACGGACTATTGCTGTTTCCATGGGACACTCATCGTCTTTTTAGTATACTTTGCTTGACAAGCAAATGTGTTTTTATGCTTTCTAAAAACATGTCAATGTAAGTTTTAAAACAGTGAAAAGCTATGCATATTAGGCAGTGCTCTGGAACTTTATCTCGATCTGACCATTGCCTCGTGACCTAGAAATTTTCGCTACTCTATTTGGGAGCCAACCTCGAGTTGGCGTTATAGTCACGTAACGTAGGGCCTATAGCTAGTGCTTTACAACTGAACAAGTGCACATTTCCATTCTTTGAGTATCATTTTTAAGTGACCAGTTTAGTCCTACCTGTTGATTATGACCAATACTGTACATAACAACTGTTGAATGATGCCGAAAGGGAATATTGGTCACACATCTAAATCGGCTTATATTCACATATGTACGTGATGTTTTAGGTTTTGCAAAAGCTGGAAAGCACATAGAGATACACGGAGAGTTCTGGCTCAAATATGAACTGCGAGGTTATTCCACGAAAACTGGAAATAAGGCAGTCGAGAGTGTGAGCCCAACTACGCAACTTGCAATTGAATGCCAGATGAATAGTTTGCGACATGGAGAATTCCGTTGAGACTGTTTTAATCAAACTAATACATCAATATGTCATGTAGAAAAGCAGCTGAGTTTACTGCACATATTTGTATATCGATCTCACCTGCTTGAAAAACATATGGTATTATTAAACCATATATCAACGAAATCTTAAGAATTTAAAAGAATTGGACGGAAAATTTACTGACTGTCTGTTCCTTTGGTAATGTGTTCATGCACGTTCTGAATTACTTTGATTAAAAATCAGAATAAAGCATGACGGTGATTCAAAAGTGCAATATTTGCATTAATGAGAAATGGAGCTGTAAAACGAAGCCGACTCACTTAGTAGAGAGAGAGATTTTGATTCACTCACTCAGTGGAGGGAGAGATTTTGATTCACTCACTCAGTGGAGGGAGAGATTTTGATTCACTCACTTAATCGACAGTAATAGATTGATACTATGATGCTATAAAATTCGTGATTCATTCCTTCTTTGCTACTTATGTTGATGAAGAGTACGTGATATTTCCGGCCTTTCTACACTTGCAAAAGGGGATCGGCTTTCCTTTTTGTATGGATCTTGCGTCGTTTATACGAGCCCTCATAGACCCAAGCCTGTCGAAGTTGATTTGACTAGATCTGTTTTACGTCTGTAATGGGCATGCAATAACACTCGATCTAAAAACAGTTGGGGATTTAAAGAGAAGCTAATTTATTTCAAAACGAGGTAGAGTTTAGACATTTTTGTAGCAAAAAGTGTGCGTCATCTCATCAATAAGAAGCCGTTGTGCTGATTATATGTCATGTCGTGAATGTTGGGATTCATGACAAGAGTTGAATTTTCTTGAGAAATGAAAGGTGATGTTGTCTTGTGATCGTTTCGTCATTTGTCTTGTTTGTCAGATAAAACTGGTGCTTCTGTCTCTTGTGGCTCCCGCTATGCATGACGAAATGCATCTACCGTAGTTAAGGGCTGATCGAATCCAAAGCCGAAGTTGAGGAAGCTAGTTGCTAAGAAACGCTTCAACAGTTTAGAAAATCACAGTTGAATTAATCAAGTTATATAAATGTTACACTAAAATTTCGTAATTTTCAAGCGACGCTTCTGTCAATCTAAGCTTCAGTTGTTGCGACCCACAGTCTATAATTCAGAAAACAGAGCATAAAGAAGTTCTTTGTCGTGTAGAAGATAAGACCTCTGTCAAAAACTTGGTATTGATAAATAAATGCAACCCTGGTGAAGAAAAATGGAATTTCTTGAAGGAAAAGAGCAATTAGTAGGCCACCCATTTCTGTTTGAACCACTTCAAGCCATTTGTGCAAAGATGATCTGCCATCACCATCGCCCTTGTCATTGTCGTCAAAATCGTCATCATCAACATCAGTATCATCATTGTCATCATCACAATCAACATTTTCTTCTTCCTTCATTTTATCGCTCTCTTGATAATCGTTAATCTTTTCCATTAACAGAGATTCGCTTTGTTTTGCAGTTTCTCTTACTTTTGAAATCTTCATTTCTCTCAATGTCTGCGATAATTCTTTCCAGTTTTCCTCAACCAATGATCTTTTGACACTTTCCAACCGAACTATAACAGGCAAATTATTTTTCCATGTTTCGAGATTTTCCGATCTTAAGCTGGCTCTTTTCTGCGCTACCACACTTTTGCCTTTTTCTTTTTCAAATGTTGACTTGTGAACAGATTTGATGATTCTGGTTTCCTGTAACATGACGTATCAAAAACTTACATTGCGATTCTAGCACGATGAAAAATAGAATTAGTTACCCGGCTGAAAGTATCCAATTACTTTTACAATAACATAACTGTTTCAGTGGCATACTACAGACTTGGTCATAAAAAGGCAAACAAGTTGGCAGTTTATGAATATAAAAAATAAAACTAACAGCATCTTCTTCATTTTTGCAGTTTGCCTTTGCTCCTGTTTCTAAATTTGATTCCGACTCTTCATAAATGGTTTCATTTGCAAGATTGCACGATGAATTTGCTCCTCTTGTTTGCTGTGAAATGCTCTGATTCCTTTTATTTGTTGCTTTGCCTATTCCACGTCTTCTCTCTCGCGCACGTCTTCCACTCTGAAATGCATCCTTGGTCAAGCAATCAACATTTTTTGACATTTCTGAGCTACTGATTTGCTTGTTCAATGGCTTCATGTATCTCTGAAGTCTGCTCTGTGATAAATTTGCACTTAGAGATTGAATCTAGAACATAGAAGGACTCGGAGTTTAGATCTTTCCTCCCAAAAATTGTTCTATTTCCAATAATTGTCCCATTTATGCAGCACTTATCATCTAAACTTTGTGAATAAGCATTGAGAAAAACCAATTTATTTTGATGCATTCATCGAAACGAACAAGCCTTAAGAAAACTTACCGCTTCTTTTTCTGTTTCTGAATATTCGTAAGTTGTTGATGTTGTAACAACCACAAATTGCATCAAACTGATACTATATAATGCCAATACGATCACTGTAACGATCTCCTCAAGTGATATTTTGTCCTTTGAGTGAAGACCGATGAACTCTGTTAATTTGAATTACTACCGGTAAAAACCTCTTATATTATCAATTGCAAAAAATATGGAAATAACCCAGCATTTAAATTGCAAATTCTTCCAGGAGTCTTGGCAATTTATGGCCAATACGTTTAGCTTGCAACTGAAGGCCATATTGCCACTTTACTGTGAAAAACATTCACTTGTTTAAAACTATATTGGATACCTTTTGCTCACCAATTATAAAGAGTTCATTAAAGAGGTATGGGAAACTCTAGTCTGCAGAATTCAACAACATGAAGACGATGAATTTGACAGAAAGCAATTGAGCGCTTTTTATATTTCGTCCTGCAGTGTCTCAACTAATTTCCGTTATGAAATCTTTATCAAAAGGCATTGAATAAATTATAGGAAAACTTCCCACTTTCAAAAACATGTAGCAACATATATTTACATGTGTTTAAATTGCAAATAGAATTTCGGAACTTCTACCTGTCAAATCTGCTGCTGTATTAACGTATCCAATGAGAAGAGCTGATAATTGATCACGTGTCAGCTCTCCACGGGGAAGCATCCAACGACCAATTATGATCACAGAGATGAGACCGAGCTCCGCGAAATTTTTGATGAATTTTTCAGTACAATTAAACTCCAATCCAGGATGAAAACAGTTCTCATGAATAAAATTAAGAGAAGTATGAAAAAAAATTCTGCAAAATATGAATGAGGTCAACTTTATCTGGGATCAGCAAGCAGTGGTCTTTTTCGGATGCCGGATGGAAAGTCCGTCCACTTCGGTTCGTGTTTGTCCAATGTCGAGTTGGCACAAGGTTATCAACGTAATGGTGCCCCCATGGCTAAGCCAAACGAAAAAGTATGCATGGCATGACATTGCATGGCATCAGAGTGGTTAGGAATCAGCATTTGCAGGGGGTTTGCCAGCGGGAAAGTTCCTATAATCAGCCCCTCAGCCAGAATTAGCAATGGAGGTCTTCTTTAATTGCTTATGGTATATTTCACATGTTAAAGAATGAGTTTTACATCTAGGTAGACATAAAAAATATCAAAGGGCGCAACATGCAATCCAATAATATTTGAGAGGGAAACTTTCTGAATGAAGCCGAAAATATTTACCAAGTAAGTATCAGGAATATACGGAGCTCTTGTAATTGCCATCATTGTTTCGTTTGATGAAACAGGTTTTGTTGATAGGGTATTGTATGCCTTTCTTTTCTGAAAAAATGCATACTCAAGGCAGCAAATGACAGGTATTTCTGTGACCAGGTAAAAGAGACCACTGAACCAAATGCTGTTATGAATGAAAATGTTATTAGTTGCATGACGTATTGCAAAAAATGCTCTTCAAAGTAAAATGTGCTGATGACGTATTTTGCATTCACTATGATCAAGTTAATCATATCGACTCAAGAGTCTAATGCATATATTTCACGCTTTTGGTTCATGGCAGAATTTCAAACAGGAGCCTTTCAATAAGCTTCAGTTTATCATCTTGCTAACACAATAGCTATGAATTGCAGCAGTGATTCGCTAATGCTTTACTGTGATAGTCCGCTGAAGTGCTCATGTCCTGAATGAATATCTATATCATCATTAAATCATTAAAATTTTTTGATGGCAAAAATTTTAGTCGAAAGCATAAAATTGTTTGTCAAGTAAGAATTTTAAACACAAAAAATGTGTAAACAGCACTGCAATTGGTGAAAAATGCAGGATTTTAATTGAAACCAATTCCAAAATCTCGCTCACTTGGACATGTAGGATACTTCTATGAAATACTAAGACAAATGAAACAGAGATGAAGAAAGCAAAGCATACTGTTTGTATTCGTGTCCCTTTCTTGTTATGATTGTGTACAGAGATTCGAATAGGAGGAGAATAAGGCCCGTGTAGATAGGGGTAATTGGAAACATGACTGGTCTCCATGCGATCAATAGATTGGAATTCAAAGTTGTCTGAATGACTTCATGTTTCATGTACTTCTCTAATAATCGAACAGAAAACACCGCATGCAGTACAAAAAGAATCCGAGGTATTACGGCAACTGCTAAACTGAGGACATTTGCATCTCCGAATTGGCGCACATGATCACAATAGATTCTTCTTAGTCTAACAAGGAACCTTGTAAAGCTACCCATTTCGACTTGAGTCGGTGTTGGCAATGAAAGCGCTTCCCTCTCTTCGGGTGCTGGTAAAGCTTCTGCTTTGTTTTTGGTAATATTTGCGATGACGTATCTAAGAAAACCAAGCATTGATTCGATCTCATGTCTTAAATCAAAACATCTTATCTTAAATATGTGATTTTTCAAAATGTCGGAAGAACTTGGAACAAATGAATAATAAGAATTTTAACAAATCCATTTTTGAGCGCATAAAATTAAAATTGCTTATTGAAATCAGTTGGCATTTCTTCGCTTACTTCAACTCCACTTATCACAATCAAAACTACATTGTTATCATAAGTACCATTGAATTATTTTGCAATTTTCAACTTTCATCGAAAAATTCAAGCATTTGTAAAAAGCAATCCCTTCTGTATTCACAATGCTATTCTTAGGAATAATTTCTAAATTCTATCAGATATAATAGAAATCCAACTTTTATGCAATTTTCATTGCTTTGAAGTGCTTATTTGATAGTTCTCTTTCTGATCAAAAGCACCAGATTACTAGGTCTAAGTAAACGTGATAGTCACTTTCATTTGAAGTTGATCAAAGCAATTGCAGCATAACGAAATACATACCCGTCCTCTCGTGTAACTACTACTACTCAAAGCGAACGAAAATTTCTATCACATTCATAAGAGAAACCCAAAATGAAATTTGCAACTTTCCCCAGACTAGAGGTTGAAAGCCAACTTAATTGTTCAAATCAGACAGCCAAGATATCATGCAGTCAGGATGAATCTATGAGAAATTTTCATGAAACATGCTTTTTACGTGTTGCTACATCGCTTTCCAATCTTCAATACATCGATTTGTTTTCAAACCAGCTATCGTTTATTTAGGTAAACTCGCAGTAGCTCTTACAGGTAATGCGAGGCTACTCAACAAACTGAAAAAGTCACCTGCAACCTAGCAGTCTGTTTGCCATTATTGTTCATACAAAACTCCATTATTCGCATCAAAATGAGGGATGTTTAGCGTTAAGAGCCGCTTGACTTTACCATATGTCATGGAAGTCATAATTGGTATCGACAGATGAATTGTCCTTGCTTGCAGAGACAATCCTTTGGTGTTGTCTTAGCAACTGAAACGAGTTGTCGATCTTTGCATTGACTAATTGCTAGCTAATACCTGCATTAGAAGATTCTCCTGTGACATGGTTGTAGCTCAAATGACAGTCAACTATGCATTTTTTCGCGCCATGTTGTTCATTGCTGCTTAAGGACTATGCATCAGCTTGTAAGCCTGGAGTCTGCTACTTTTTATCATTAGCACCTCCAAAACCTGCACATGGTTTGCTGCGACGAAAAAGATCTTCTTCGCTTGCTGTTTCCTCGATTAGTTGGATTGCTTTTGAAGTTTATTGAAGAACTAGATTAAGTAAAGATTTTCTTGAAATATAAGTTGTTGATAAAATATTTTTGAAAGGGACGATTAAGGCAAACATTATAAGAAGAAGGGTATTATGAACCTGCATCTCGAACTCAGACCATTTTGTCAACAATGGTGACCCTTTTTGCACATACTGAACAAATAACAACGTGCAATGCAACACGAGCGTCATCATGGAAGCAAATGCTTTATGCAAAGCATCAGAAAGATGACTTCATTTCATTGAATCAATGATAGACCACTGATAAAAGAGTACAGCAGGACAATCGCTTTCATGGCAGACTTTCCGCTTGCTAAGACATTTCTCACGCTATCTCTTTATTCCGTTCATCTCTTTGGTGTCTATCTCAACTATAGTTGCATTAAATAAATCTCCATAAATTTTTAAGAATTCTTTCGATATCTTAAGTTACGCAATATGAGTCTCGAAATGCACATCTAACCACTAAGGTCAGGTGAACTATTGTAGTCTTCCCATAATGCAGCAGTACTCATGTCAAGAGATTTTAATCTGTACATGTTGCAGAAGAATACAAGTTAATCAATCTGCTTTGCGATTTTGCTCGAATCCTGAATCATTTGGAATGTGTAAAATCTTCCCATTTTTTTTTCAAAATTAGTTTCTCTCTGCTTTACTTCCATAAAGCTGCACCGTTCAAATCAATGGCGTAATGCTTGTTTCCAATTTATTTGACATTTTATCCAAGTGTAAGAGTTTTCCCTTATGAATCATAGATAATTGGATTTTGATAGGACGTCACAATATGAAAAATGACCAGGACATGAGATCATCTTTTAACTTTGGGACTACGGAAGAATCCTCCCTTGCAGGCACGATACTTTTCCCTTTCGTGAAACGAAAATGTTCCCGTAGCTGAAGGCCCGCCTCATGCTTTTGATGTGTGAATTGTCGAAGTATCCGGGGAAGAGGATGAAAAAAATGAACTGCTTAGCCAATTCCAATCATTATTTCCTTGAAATGCATTTCCCGATGGAATGATGTGTGATACCCGAGGGAATCTTTTTTGCGACCTCTTCCACAATCGGTGACCCTCAGAAATCCCCCCCCCCCGCAGTAAATGTTCCTTTAAACATTCTACGCAGGACACTGCTCCATAAATGCTGCTTCTATTTGTCACATTATGAGCAAAGACCAGGAACGGCTCCATAAACACAGCTTCCCAGTATCGCAAAATCTGTCTTCAGATGCTTCTTTTGATAAAATCGTCTCAAATGAGCATTTATCCAAACAACTAACTCGCAAAGAGATGTAAATAGCAAAAAAAGCAAGGATTGTTGAATCAGGCCTACTTATGTAAGCATTTCCTCTTCGCACAACCAAGCATAAAGTTGGTTTAAACGAAAACGAATCAACGCTTTTAAGAAATATTTCTAGTAGCTAGCTTTAAGTAGAAAAAGTTTCCACCCATATCATATAAAAGCTTTTTGACGAAAGTTTCTAGGGTTAAAAAATGTTTCATAAGATAAAGCTTAGAACCTCTTCATTGTTGATTCTGTAAAATTCTCCATTCATAAAAGAATTCTGTAGGAGCATGGGTTTTATTCAACAGTCTTTTTCGCAGGTACATCCATACACTCCCCAGAATTTCCTGTTGAGTTAAAATCTGCAGCCTTCAATAAAGTGCTGCGTTGTAGCTTTGGTTGCAGATAGTTCGGCTTTTTTCGTCCTACCCTGCTTTTGCCAACGTCCTCCGTTGAGCAGAGATACTGTGCAATTATTTGATAAAAGTTGTAGCACAATGACAAATATACAATGAGAAGGGAAACTTGCAAGAATTTCTCATCTTCTGCCATTTCGACCAGTGAAAATATTTGATTTGCCTGTTACACTGGTCTCGTCAGCTTCCTAACTTTTAGTGCTTGATTGTTGATTTCGAAGTGTCAAATGTCTTTGTGCGTGACCAATCGAATTCTGCTGCTGACAATACAGCATGTGATAAAACTTCGTTTTAATTACTGAAAAGATGATTGGATGACTGTATTTTGCTGCTCCGCTTTGCATTTGTGCAAATGCGTTGCAAATGCAGAAGTTTTCTCTCAGCTTGAGACAACTCTATCCAGACAATGCCCTTGCAATTACTGATACCACAGCACACATGCACATCCTTGCCTCACACCTTCAATGTTTTTTCATGCGACCGCAGTAAGTGAATATATCTCATTTGCAATTAGAGTCTGTAAGAGAAAAGACGTAAAGCGTAAGACATAAGACGCAAGGCATAAGACGTAAGGCATAAGACGTAAGGTGTAAGTCAAAATTTTACTCCATTAAGCTCATAAGTGTACAATTTCATGCTAAGGCAGGTAAACAATATTGAAAAGGAACTTTGAATCATTAAATTGGTGAAGTCGATTTATTAAATCAGATTATTTTTCCATTAACCAAATGGCTTGGAGTAGTTGTTATAGCAGAGCTGCTTCAAAGACGCCAAGCTTTCCGACTCGGCGGCCTATTCCGACGAGCCAATGAAGATTTCTGGTTAATGAATGCAGCTGCTGCGAAGAAGGGGAAAATACTGTGGACATCAAAACAATAAATAAAGGTTACCCAATTTTAAAATACTAGTAAGCAAACGAGTAAACAAAAATATTTAAATTCGAGTCATTTTGCTTTTTACAATCGACTGCAAAGCTCTGCAAAAGATATATTTACTTTCCTGCATAGAGATGGCAGGTCAAGCATAAGGGCTACAGTGTCCAGCTATTTTTCTACATTTTTTCCCCTTTTGCGAAATCAAATTGAGAAAAATTCCTTGAATTTCATCCTTGCTTTACATATGTAGCATGCATAGCAACAAATCTTGATGGATACACAGCTTTTTGAAGAATGGTCAATTTTGATGGTGGAAGTAAGAAATAAGATTGATGATGATTGAAACTGGATTAAGATTTCAGCAAAATGTATAAATCATTTTGAAATGATAACTGAGAATCTATAGAAGTGGATTTGCCAATAAAGCACATACCTGAAGACGATAGAAGGAGTAGAAATTTGGAGAGTGAACGACTTGGAAGTTTTGGATGCTGCGTTCAATCAGCTATGAAGGACTGGTCGAAGTCTTACTCTTGCAAAGCAGAGCAGGTGCAAACCATGAAATCGCCATGCTTTAATGTGACCGCAAAGCTCTTTCTCCGATCAACAATATATTTCTTTCATGAGGATTACCTTCGCTTTGTAGGTGGTAAGCAGAAATTACACACAACCTTCAGTGTCCGAAAGCATATTTATGCTTCTTGTTACCGGCAATTGTCTTTGAATGGAAAACAGAACAAAGAGCGAACCACGCATTATGGCAGAGTCGGAAGTGGGGATGACATCAAGTCGCAAATCGTAGATGAGAAGAAGTAGAATTAGCAGATCACATATTGATACAGTAAGTGAGCATGCATTGGTAAAGAGAGTAAGCATAGAAATAAACACAAATTGGGCTCACAATTTTGAGTGCTTTCCATGTTGAGGAGGTTATTCGTGTGTAGGCGTCCCCTATGTCATGAAGTCAACTTGATTAAGATATTGTTCATGCAAGGAGAAATTTGCCTACAAATCACTCGAAACCATCTCAAATATTTGCTGAATTGGAAGCAGACCTTTCATGTGCCTTCTGTTCCAAGGGTCCGGACGCTTCTTCTTAAATCATTAAATTAATTCCTTTTGAAGCAAAGAGGTCCCCTTTGCTCAGTCATTTAAAATGAGTTGGATTAACATTCTGCAAAGTTTGGCTCAACCAGGATTTGGAATGCAAAGGGAAATTTCAAACCATCAATGAATCATTTGTTATCTATATTTCTGGGCAAATATTCAAAGCTGCAAAATATACAGTTACTTCTTTTTATCAATCATGGAGTAATTCTTTACAAATCAAGACACTAAAAGAGAGAATTCAATGAAACTAAAAAAAGAGTCGGCCACATGCTCAATATTGATTAAGGCACCGAGCTATGCAAACATCATAATTCTAGAAAAGCAAAGGAGAATATTTAGGAACAAGATCAGTAGGAAAAAGTAGATTTTAATAGCTACTTTTACTTTCAATTACCCTTTTATCCTAATGTTTATACGTCGATCTCTAAAGTCTTTTTCTGTCGTGCAGATTCATCTTAGTTCAACGCACACATAACTTCGATGTAGGATGAAGCTCGCATTCTCAAATGAAATGAAAATGTGCAAGAACTGGTTTGGACACACTGATAGAAGGGAAACGATGGGGCCTTTTTGAATGGAGCACGGAAAGAGTTTCGTAGAAGGCGACACTACATGATGCTAGTCAGAGCAGATTTGACATGGCACGGGAATACCTTTGCTAACCCAAAAAATATATGCAAAACATTGTGTTTATTTATGATGGAATCTGTTTTTTTCTGTCAAAGTTGCTTAGAATTATTCTCAATGTATCATGAATCGATTTTCATGAATCATGAAAATGAAAATAGCAGATTTGCAGCATAAGATGAGTGTATTATTAGGCCTACTTGTTTGTATTTTAATCACAGAGGTTTTATGAATATTTTTGCATTGAAAACGTTCGCTGATGATAAATGAGTGCAACTTTGCGGTACTTTGCATGCCTCATAAGGAAGGTAGAAAACTGAGAGATTTCTTTCTTACATTTTTATAACATGGAAAACCTTATGGGACACCTTCTACTAGATGTATATTTACAAATTTGAGTCGAGATTCTTAACGGCCTTTTTGATAAATATGTAAGCAAAAAGAAGCTGGTTCAACCAGCAATTATCCTCTAATCGAATCATTTCTCCAAGTTCAGAGCCCAGCAGAGTGGAATAATTTTCAAAACTGAGAATTTTATGACTCGAGCGAAAAGCACCGCTGCCAGATTCAAATTTGGAACCAGGTGGTCCTCTTCTTCTTTTTCTTCAGGACTCTCGTCGGTGACGATCAGCCACAGAAATTGAAACTTTTCCGATTAATCCTCGCTAGCTCCCGTGGTCTTGTGCCAATGCTACTGCCTCTTTGAGACTGGATGGTTTCAGCCACTCTTTCACGTTATCTGTGTAGCAGTAGACGGCCGCGTGTCCTCCTACCTCCTTTGAGACCCAGAATGGCCGCTTTCACAATTTGGGAACCACCTTCTCGGCAGGTGTGACCGTAGTATGACAATTTGTTTTTGACTACCTGTGGTAAAAGGCCAGGAGCTTCTCCAATTTCTTCAAAGATGCTCTCGTTTGTTCTTCTTTCCTTCCAGCTGACACGGAGCATGCATCTGTATATCCACTGTTCTGCTGCCATGAGCTTCTTTTCGTTCGCAGTGGACAATCTCGAAGCCTCTGCTCCATAGGAGATGATGGGCCATATTAGGGTCTTCACCAATTTTATTTTCACGGTTTTATCAATTTGTTGACTTTTCCAAATATCCGTCAGCTCTAGCGTTTTTCTCTTTGCAATTGCGATTCGAGTTTGGAAACCTGCTTGTTCTTCAGGGAGTTCTTCTTCAATCTTATTTTGCAATCGGTTCAGAATAATCGTTAGCAGGATTTTGCTGGCATGACTAATGAGTGCTATTGTTCGATAGTTTCCGCAATCCTTTGTGCTGCCGCTCTTGTGGATGACTACGAACTCTTGGTTCTTCCATTCGTCCGGCAATTTCTCAGTGTTTCAGATTTTCCTGCATAGGATGTATAGCGCTTTGATGGCAGACTTTCCACTGTGCTGAATAAGTTCAGCGGGAATTTTGCCCAGCCCTGGAGACTTGCCTTTCCTCAGCTTTTTCACGGCGTGCTCTATCTCTTCCAACAGCGGTTCTGGTTCCAGTTCATGTTGTTGGTCTGGAGTTATCTCAAGTTCTCCCGCTGGTTTTGCGAAAAGCTGTTCTCCGTATTCCTTCCATCTCTGGAGCACTAGATCTGGACCAGTGAGCGTTTTACCTTGTCCATCATTGATGCAGACTTGTTACGCTTTGAAGTTTTGTTGTCGAGTCTTTTTGACCGTGTTAAACAGCACTTTGGCGTCTTTTATGTTGTGGCTATTTTGGATTCTGTCGCACTGGTCAGCAAGCCAGGCATTTGTCTCTTCTCACTGTAGTCTTCAGGAGGCTTTTCAACCGCTTGTAATTGACCATGTCGCTGTTCTTTCGAGCTTTGCGCTTCTCATCGGCTAAATCTAGCACCTCTGTGCTGATCCACGGCTTATTCTTTTTCGCCTTTTTCAAACCGATGGTTGACTCTGCTGCGCTGCACCACGTTTCCTTTAGTTGTTCCCAGAGCACATTCGGGGTGTCATTTTGAGATTTTTGTCCGATAAGAAGATTGAAGCGGTTTTCTGTCTCGACGTTGTATTGGTGGGCGATTTCTGGGTCATTCAGACTTTCGATGTCGTACTTTTTGGTTACTTTTCCCTTGTTCTTGTTCCGGCCGGTCTTCATTCTGATCTTTGCAGTAACCATCTGATGATCCGTGTCGCAGTCTGCTCCTGGTTTACTTACAGCATCCATAACACTGCTCATCCATTTCTCCGAATTGCTATGTAGTCGATCTGGTTTCTGTACGTGTCACATGGGGATGTCCATGTGTATCTTCTTCTTGGGTGATGGTTAAAGAAAATGTTAGTTAGCGCAAGGTTGTTGACCTCACAGAAGTCAACCAGGTGATCGCCGTTTCGATTTCTCTCTCCAAGGCCGAATCTTCCTACACATGTTTCCTACACATGTAATGTTTCCATCATTGCTTCCAACCTTTGCGTTAAAGTCACCCATCACTATCAGTGCGTCCTTATGTGGTACTTTGTCTAGGACTGTTTGCAGGTCGTTGTAGTAGTCCTCTTCTATCAAAGTTTAATTTGGTATTGATCTAAGTGTCTACTAACGATTTAAATCAAGCAAGCGATAGAGAATGCCTATCGCAGTCTCCTTAAACTTTGAAACCGCTACTGAAACTCTTGATGAAGCACGGCGAGGTCTCTTCAAGAGCTTAAAAATGTTGCATGATTTGCAGAGTTAACAGAGCGGTTGCTTCAATTTTTCTTACGATAGCATCACCAACCAAGGTCACAAATACCATTTATAGTATATGGAGTTATAAGGAGTTATTGGGAAGAAGGGATCGTAAAGAATATTTCAGATTACGATCAACATTAGATTCTAACAGGGGACGCATCGTACTCTTCAGGAAGAAAAGAAGGGGACAGAGCATTCTAGAGCTTAGCAGTCCGTGAAATGAAATTATCAGCATATCTTGCTAACTGTCTTGCAGGAGGAAAAAGAGATAATGACCTATCTGGCCAGTCTCTATGCATTTGTTCATAAAAGAGAGAAGTTACTGCCATCTTGCTGCGAAGGCTAAGTGGAGCATGGCTGTCGAACAGAACAGGACCGATAATGCATCTATCTATGCATGCATATAGGCCGTATCTCATCTGCCTTCTGTCAGGTATACATAAGCCCCATCTTCTTGTTAAGAATCCTTTCAAGCAAATTAGGCTTGAAGTCCTATCTTTTGCACCTTTTGTGCGTGGACTGGTTTTAATTCCCTCTCTGCGAGAAGTCCTCTAGAGTCATTTTTGCTACAATGCGGTTCTTTCATTCTAGCGGTCCCCTGCGACGGCGCGAAGGATGGACTTCTTAAAGAAGGGCAGTTTATCACCGCGTGTTTCGATACTTCGTCGTTTAATGAAACTGGACATCATATTTCGCAAGTTTTGAATCTTTTTTCAGTCTTCTCAGGTTAGATGAATATTGTCTAAAGAACCTGTATATGGTTTTGGGTAACGATAGGATTTTGGCGCGCACACCGTCAGATAACTTTCGACAACATGGTGGAAATAAAGATGGCCCAACATGGCAGCCATTGAAATATCGATCCGTCCTTTATATAAATAGCATCATTTTTTAATATCAGGCATAAAATTCATTAAAGGATAGTAAGAATTGTACAATAATTTGTTGGCTATTGAAATATCAAAGTTTTTATCGAATATTTAATTACAAGCTTGCCCATGAGCTGATTTTTCGATTTGGATTCGCTTGTTGTGTTCATGATGGCGGTGCGGGAAGACGGGTGCCATCTTTGTTTGATGAAAACGATGGAGAAGTGAAAACCTCATAAACTTATAAAGGATCATCAACCTATGAACTCAGCATAGAAAATTGAAGATGAAATCAATTCTGATGCATTTTAATGCGTATAAATGCAAAAGATGTGCCATCGATAATATTTTGTTCTTTCAACCACAAATTTTCATCGAAGCTTTACGGTTCTCGCTATATTGCAGATTTTGCATCGTGAAATATTTTGTTTGGAACTTTGGTCAAGATTGCTTTCTAAACCGCTTCAGCAAAACATTATTTTCCTACATTTCATCTTTATTTCCATAACAAGTTAAGCCTCATATGTATTGAGTTGGAATTGCGGGAAAGATCCGTAATACCAATGCTGTTGTTTGATGAAGTTCTTGGTTCTTTTAATCTAAATCTGCGATGAAAGATTCCCTTCTTTTAATTCTTCCTTTCATCTAAATTTCTGTAGGTTTTTAATGAAAAGAGTGCACATGAATTGACTCACAAAGATGAGGGATTTTTTACATCACATTTAGTAGTGTATTAGTTAATTTATTGTATTGTTTTAGTGCCAATATGATTCATACTATCAAACATATGATAACGAAAGTACATGTCCAAACAAGATGAGTCACCTTCAGGTTATAAATTAGATTCAGATTTTTTAAAAATGCCATTTAATAGAGCAAAAGTTGTTTGGTAGTTGGCATTATGAACATGCATAGTGCACATGTCTACCATGTTCAAGACTTCCAATTAGGCCCCCACGCATTTTAATTTCAGAATGCCTCCTGTCTGTCCACCTAGCAGTGGATTGGTACCTTCTGTAAGGCTGGGAGTAATGAGCAGTGAGCAAAGGGGCTGGCCGCCCTACCTCACAATGGCACGACACCGAGTGAAAATATTTCTCAAGCAAGATGCTCCCAAAAGTACTTTTCGAGCATTGTACTTCACTTTACATATCCCTTGTTTCTTTTTAGTGAATAGCTAAGATGCCTCGCTTGAAAAATAGCCGCAAGCAGACCAAAAAGTCAAAGCAGAAACCGAAGCAAAGGATGGTTGTTGCTATGGTATCAAAGACATCCCTCCGAAGTCAAAGGAACAAAGGCAGTGGCAAGGAAACAGACAAAGACACTCAAAATGAGAATGAGGCAAAGACCTTACGTCCAAAGCGGCAGAAGCCTGTGAAAAGGTTGATTGAAGAGGAGTCGCCAAAAGTTGTTGTTGGCAAGAAGAAAGGATCAAAAAAGGTTGCCAGCAATAAGAAAGGAAAAAAGAAGCAATTGAAAAAAGTGCAATCAAGGGAGGGGAAGCGCAAGGGGAATACCACTGAAGGTATGGCTTTAGTTTCAAATGTGATTGGATAGAGATTGACCAATTTTGCTTCTTTTTAAGTTTTCAATTGATTTGTCTGTGTTGCCATTCAAAGTCTTTGAACTTTGTCTGTATTTTGGCATGTGCTTTTTAGCAATTGGAGGAAAACGTCCAAAAATGCAAGAAGAGGTAGAAGAGATGGGAGCAGAATTTGATGAGCTAGATGAGTATGATGATATGGACGAAAAAGCAGAGGAAATGCTGATTATAGCGACAAAAGCACGGCAGACAACAAGGAACCAAAGCAAAAGCAAAGGAAGAAAAAAGGGGGTGGGTTCACAGGCCACACAAATGATTATGGAGAGAACACCGGATGACATGAACCAACATGAATCAGATGATGATGAAGATGCTCCAGAGGAAGATGATGATGATATTGATGACAGTCTATTTTTTGGCATTCCAAATGACAAATCAGGTGATGTTGGGTCATGTACGCATTGCAAGAAAAAGTTCCATAGAGATGAACTTACAGCTCATATTACAAACTGCCCTGAAAGATATGTGCAATGCAGAGAATGCAACAAAGTGCTATCTAATTTACAGACACTAGAGAGGCACCATAAAAGGTTTGTCTTTGCACCATGGTTTGGCTTTATACAGAACTGTTGCCCTTATTATGTAGTGATTTAGTCATCCTGGGTAGACTCATCTCATTTCTTATGCTAACTGCTAATGCACCCTCTTGCCATCCCTCTCAACTCATAACATCTCTTCTCTTCAAACTTACTCTCTTTTTTTCTCCTTCTTCTGTTCCACTTGTCTGCTCTATGTCTTCTGAGGTTTGACTTCCTTGCAACATGGTGATTTTTCTGCCCCTGCACATACCTGTATCTTGCATTTGTTTCTGGCTTGGAATTCAAATTGAAGGTAGTGTAAAAAGGGTATGTTTTTCATGCTGCTTATTCAATGTGCACACACTTCCCCATTGTTTGATGATGCAATATTTAGCCCTTTTCAAGCATTTTAATGGCAATGCTTCTAGAAAGAAAAGGATTCAATTGGGTGCATTTTGCTGGCTCTAGGAGTGTTGCAGTAGGATTAAAATGCCGCAGAAGTTTATGTTCTTTTAATTTGAGCAGAATTTAATCTGTCTCCTTCTGCTTTTAGTAATAAGATCGTTAGTGTCTGCTACAAAAACTTATTTTGGGAAATTCATTAAGAACTAAATCCGTTCTGCAGATTTCACTTGAAGCTTCGCGAAGTTCCATGCACCCTTTGTGACAAAATGTTCATTGATGAAGCTGCCTCTAGAAAGCATCTCAAGACTGTTCACTTCAAAGTGAAGAATTTCCACTGCCCACATTGTGACAAATCATTTTCACAGCGGAACAAACTGACTTACCATGTTCGTACACATTCTGGAGAGAAGCCATTCTCGTGCCCGGAATGTGGAAGAGCATTTTCCTTATTATGGAACCTGAAAACACACCTTCGCACACATACTGGGGAAAAACCTTACTCATGCGAAACATGTGGTCGTAAGTTTACACAAAAGCAAAACATGACATCCCACATGACGACTCACAAAAAGCCAAAACTATCAAGAAGCAACAGTTATGTTGCCTTTTCAAGCTCAGATAATTTGGATTACTTTTCACTGTCTGATCTAAGGCAGTCTGGGAAGGCTTCAATGGTAAGTTTGTTGCATCACAAAAATCAAGCTTTAATGTATTTGTAACATTATTCTCATATCAGGTGAATGGCTCTGATGTTTTGATTGCTACTGACTGATGCTATTTTTGTGATTAATGATGTAGGTGAATGTGATTTGATTATATTTTATCAGACTCTATTATTTGCTTTCTCCTTAACGGGATTGTCATTCTTATGCTATTGTCTTGATAATACAGGTGCAAAATAGTGATGGTTCAATTAAATTGCATCAAGGGAGAATCACGCAAGCTGGCCACTATTTGATTGATCAGATTGGAAACATAACCCCCTCTGCTTCTGATGGATCAGTTAATGCTGGAATCGTTGTCACCCAAGGAAATGATGCTGAAAATGGACTCGGTCTCCTCTCTTCTGTTGCTCGTAAAGGTGTGCAAACTTGTATCTATCTTTTTGTATTTATTGCATCTAGTACTCAACGGATGGAGCATTTGATGTTTGCAATACTTCATGCCTGCAGCACTGAGTGCATACAGTGCATCCCTTTTAAGCTATGCAGTATTTCATTTATGCATTGTATGAATTGTTTGTAATTATTTTTTGGCAGTTTGTCCTTACACCATCCTTATTCTATAATGCTGGTATTTTTCACAGGAGACAATGCGCAAGATTATGGCAGCGCTAATGTTGAAGTTGATGGTATTGTAGATGAAACCCATTTGGCACAGCACATTGCAAGCAACCCTGCAATTGACCAAGTCGTGGAGGTTCTTGTGCAGCCGCAAGGTGGGCACGGGGACACAACAATCGCCTTGACTACTTCAGAAGTTGGCCCAGTTGGACATGAAGGCTACATTTCAACAAGTCGTGTTGACAGTTTAATCGAAACAACTGAAGCATTCCAAAATAAAGAACCTGCGGTGGTCTCTGCCACTGCATCATCATTGCAGCAACAACAACAAGTTATGAATGCGCAGAACGTCATTCCTATTGGCAATGCAAATCTTTCTGGACTTGCTAATATCTTGCAGAATCCAGAGGTTCTTGCAGCCATAAATGCAGCAGCTGCTTCAAACAAGTTCATTGTCATAGGTCCTGTCGGAATGCTCTCTAATGCAAGCACGGGTACAACCAATTCTGTATCTCTACCAAACACATACACAAGTAGTGGTAACATGAGTGCAACTGTAACTGATAGTGATGGGAATATCACCATTTGTTCCACAGAAGTCAGTGGTTCCAACGCAATTGTCGGTAGTCATAACGTGGTGGTGCAGATGCCAGGCGTTAGTCCAGTCGACTCTGGGGTCACCGGCGCTTGTAATGTGCAGATGATTGCTGCTGACACTTCGCAAGACTCTTCGCTTCACATAGGTGAACGTGTTAGTGAAGCCAGTGGCAATGAGGTTCAAAGTAGTGTATCAAGTGTGACAGGCCAGCTTGCCCAGAGTACTGCTGATGGGGAAGAAGGGGGAGTAATATCTGAAGAGGCTCAAGTTGTCTCTAGTCAGGACACAGAGATGCAAAATGTTATTTGCCACCATCACAATCTGGAGGGAGAAGTGAGCAGTTCAGCAGGACTGAGTCAGTCAGGAAAAGCAAATGTCGTGGAAACAGAGGTTGATGGCTCCATTTCAAGTGGGAAAATGGGGGGCTCAGAAGGGGGAGGTGTTTTTTATGCAGTTCAGCAGAATGATGGTGCATCTACTGTGCAACCTAGCAGTGGCCAATTCATTGTTGCCATGAAGGAGCAATTTGTTTCGTCCAGTAGTTGCACAACATCACTAAGTAGTGAGACATTTATTGCTTCAAACGCCATGACAGGCAGTGGGCAATCAATGGTGATGGTGACAGCCGATGGACAAAGCTACTTAACAACAGTGAATGTTCCTGATGATCTTGGAGGGCAAAGCGGAAGCCATCAAATAGTATTGGCACCGGCTGATGCAAACAACCTAAACGTGGGCGAAGCAATGGCAATAAATTCATCTGTCAACATGAACATGAATAATAGTCATAATAATAGTAATGAAGCTTCTTGTGTTTTGCTTACTGCTCATTTGGATGTCACATCTGATGACACGGATGTCACACCTGGACAAAGTACGGATGCAAATATCCCGCAAAGGGTCGATCTAGGAGACTTTACAGTGAGTGACTCAACCACACATGCTTGTGTTAATTCCAGCAGTAACATACAAAATTCAACTCTTCAATGTACCATGAATGCATCAGAATCAAGCATAGAGGTTTCCGGTTCAAATAACCTTCAGCCAGACTCAATGCAATCAAAAGAAACTAGCAACACTGCCTCCGATTCCACAACTGCTGATTCCCAAGTGGACCAAGCTGATTCAGTTATTGAATCTTCACAAGTTTTTCTGTTAGCCTCAGCTGTCGATGGCGGTCACCATGATTATGGAAATGTGTCAATAGGAAGTGAATATGAAGCACATCAATCAGCGTTCATTGATGCATCAAATCTCATCACAGCGTCATCCAATGCAAGTGCTGATTCTGTAGTATCAGGGACTGAAAACTTTGTTTCAAGTGACTTACAAAAAAATAGCAATAACGTGGAAGTGGAAAAGACAGGAGTGACATCATCACGAGATCTTATGGATAGTAGAGCAGAATCAACAACAACAACAATGGTCTCTGGCAGTCAAAACGAGGATAATGGGAATGACCAAGACGATTCCCAAGTTTCAACGTCGCTTCAAATATAAGTTTTGTTGCTCAGTGTTATTTGTTTGCGTCTTTCTAAACTAGACATGAAGTGGTGTAATGCATTTTAAATAAGTAGTTAATGAGGCAATTAGTATTTGACACTAAGTTGTAATCATGTAGTGATTATTTGGTAAATGGTGCGATTTCATCTTTACATGTCAGCAAAGGGATAGACAGCAATCAGGTTAGGCCAATTTGCCAATGGATCAATCAGTCAATGAAGAAAAGAGGCTGATCTTGATTTCAGAATCCAAAAATTAAATTCTTGATTTCTTGATTCATGATGCTTTGAAATGCTTCAAGAAATGCTGGTATAGTGGCCTTTCTTTGAAAGCATGTAGAATCTCCTAAGTGGAAGTCATAATGGCTTATTTTTACAGGTCTACATGCAAAAAAATTATGCGCCATTGTCTGTCGTGTTGTCATTATTTCGTTCTTGTGCTTTTTTAAGATAGATTAGGGTATGAACGTCAGGGACTTTGTTTTACAACACTTTTACCTGGTAGTCAATTTCCTGTTTTTAAGTTGCCGTTTCTTCTGTTTCTCTTTAGAAGAAATTGTGTTTCACGTCACTATGCATACCTTAGAAGTATGCCTTTTTGACAAAATGTAATGTTTCCTGTCTTTAGCTGGTCAAGTCATTTCCCCACAGTTTTGTTTTAATTCTTTGTTTAATTTTTTACTCCTCAATGAAAGTCTGTTTTGAATTGACTAGATACGAATCAATATTGTGTTATGGGTTTGGAACCGATATGAGAACAGCCTATTAAGGTCGTGTTTTGAAGCAAAGAAGACCTTTATAGCATTTGGGATTGTCATACTTCTTATTTCTCCTAGGGTAAAAATTGGCGAAGAAATTTTTTTACCATATTTTGATACAATTCTGACATGGTTTTCAGCAATTAAATAAACAGATTTAACCTTGGTTCAAAATTGTGTTCAAAGATGAAATAAGCCAAAAAACCAGCAAACCCAGGCAATTGCCATAATTTAGTTCAGTTTTCATTTATTATGGTTTACAAAAACAAAGTCATGATTCAAGGCTCTGTATTACATGAATATTCATTGGTTGTTAAGTGAATTTCTTGACAATTTTGATTGGCAAATCAATACGTTGTATGATTGTTATGCGCCACTTTTTTTTGGCTGGCATTTAAAAACTTTTACCTGATTATTTGCTGCTTCATTATCCTTCATAATTGAATGAGAATGATTTTTCATAATTTTTGCTATGAATAAATTTATAAATCGAATATATACAATTTCAATGAAATGAGTGACAATATTTAGTGAGATTAGAAAATTAATCACAATGGGCACCCAGTTCAACACTCAATGTTGTACTGTGTTTGTTCCAAAGTTGTAAGGCTTTGTCGACCACCATATCTTGTCGATCTATGTCTTTTGGCAGAGCCCAGAGCACGTGAATAGAGGCTTCGGCAGTTCTCGACTCTAGTAAGCCTAACCTACAACTCAGCAAAATTGCAACACAGATAAAAACTAAAATATTGCACGACCCTGCTACGAGTTTGTCCCATACTCTTTCAAGGCAGGAGGTTGGAAATATTTCAGCAAAACAGCTCTCAAACCATTTGTTATAAGGCATCACTTTAAAAACTTGCAGGTCAATTAAATGTTCATATAATGCTTTGTCTTCAATTTCTAAAAAATCCCCGACAAATTTTGGCAGTTTGCTGTAAAGATCCACGTACTTGTCTTGCATGTCAAAGAACCTTTTCGCAATCCAGTAAGCGTCTACTTCGTTCTCTGCAATGTCATAACAAACATTTGCAATTGCTCTAAAGATTTGCTTCTTCTTTTCGTCTCGTTGTAATGTTCTTCTCCTTGGCATGCTTATCATTCCACTTTCGAGTAAATACATCCACAGAATCTTCTCCTCCGGTTGCTGACCTTCCTTACTAATCATTCGCATCACCATTAATGCGTTCTCTAAATCTTTGAATTGGTCATTCCTAATTTGGTCAGCATAGCTATGTGAGGAACAGAATTTTGGAAGAATTCCCAGCAAAATCTTCCACACAAATGGCCGGTATAAAGATGGAAGACTGAAGTTCAATGAAAATGTTGATAACTTTTCAACATCAAGTATTTCATCCTTTAACATGTGTTCCAGTGCTTTGACCTGGTTGACATTTCGCAGACCTAGTTGCTCGTAGTAAGGGAGACGAAAGTTGCGATCATCCGCCATTTCGGATTCCAATTACATAGCCTCGTACGCACGACTCTGCAAGGCATCAAACGGGAAAGAGAATGGGAACACTGTTCGGGTGAAAAGCTAAATGGATATTTTGCGAAAGATATTTAGAATGAAGAGACAAAAACCGTACAAAATTCAAGACCCAGAGAGAAAAATTGGCCGGCTGGGCATAACAGCATCTAGCCTGAATGATCTTAAAAAGAAAGCTGCCGACAAGTTCTCCGTCCCGACTAGCGAGATGATAGTTGTCTTGGAAGAAGACGGGACAGAAGTCCACGAAGAACGATACTTTGAAACATTGCCAGAGCAAACCGCTTTCGTTATTTTAAGGAAAGGTCAATTTTGGGATGGTTGTAAGTTGATTTGCTATTATGTAATTCAATTTCTAATGCTTCTACCAAATTACTTCGAATGCTCAAATTTAATTACAAATACTACATAAATGCAACACTACCATAAGCAATAACAAATATCAACAATTTAGCAATTGGAATAAATTGCAGAAAAATATTAAGGATAATTTCTCTAAGCAAGACAAGTAATGAAACGAGGGCCTAAAAATACTCTGAACATAAGTGTGTTTGCAGATGCAACGAAGGTGTTTTTTGAGCCTATAATAAGTAGACATTTAAAAGATTAATTTCGGATTTAACTTGGAATCTCATTGCATAACTTTACTCCCAGCTGCCGCATCGAAACTAACGCAAAAGTGTCTTTTTGTACATTTAGTAAAGATCACCACATGATGATTGTCTTGTTGTATAGTTGCGTATTGCAGAGCTAGGAGGAAAATTTCTGTGAAAACATTCTGTCAATGTATTTTTGTTGTATGACGTTGCATCTTGCTTTTAGTTTAGGTCAAACTTATCTGCAATTTCAATGCAAGATAGTCTATTTATTTCTTTACACTCCTTCATGTTAAGAATATGTCTTGTTACATTTCCAATCTTTTCTTACAGATATAACATACCTAGAATTAGCAAGTAAAAAGATTTTAAACAATATTTCACCTGACAAAGAGGCAGTCAAAAACATCCGTTCATTGCTCAATGAACCAGAATCAGGAGAAATGAGTGCAATCATAAGTTATTTGAGAGATTTGAATCTAAACATAGAGGCAGAATCAGTGGATGAAGATCCTGATTGGTTTGTGGATCTGCCAAAAAATCTGAAGACTAAAGAGGCTGTGCTCAGGAAAAGTGCCAGAGAACGCATCAGAAGCTACCTAAACACAAGCAAAGATTTCATTAACAGCTCAGTAAGTGTATAACTTAATCTTGATTTTCATATGTGCGTGTGACAGTGGCAGAGCCTTCAGCTCATAAATCCCAGAAATGTTAATTTTGAGGAGAAATCTAAACAATTTCTTGGGCTTCTTGAACAATAGTTGCATAGGGTCTTCATCCTGTTGAATCTGGAACATCATGTGGCATTGTCCAAATTTCATTGCAAGTCAAACCTCAGCAGTTTACATTCAATTTTCAAATACATTAAAACTTAATTCAATTCTTTCTGCCAATCTTTCTAGAATACTAGGATAGCTATTTTTTTAGTGGGTTATGTTGAAGAAAGGCTATGATGGCCTATACAAAGCCCCAACATAGGAAGAAAGAAGAGAGCGAACAGCTAAGAGGATAGAGAGATAAGAGCAAGTTTATTGATCTTAGATTTGAAAGATGGCAAGTTGTAGGACTCAGGAAAGCAAGAAGAAGGCAAGACGTTCCATAAATTGCATGTTCTTGGGATGAATGATGATTTGTAAGATAGAGTCCGTGAATTATGCAGTGAAACTTGGAAAGGGTGTGAATAAGTTGAGCTTCTGGTGGTCATGACAGGCCTCAGAGGAACTGGAATAATATCCCTGATCTCCTGAGAACAATCTCCGTTAAAGTATCTGTAATAGATGGAAAGATGTCTAACTAAACGACGATGGGAAAGAGGTTGGAGCGATTTGGTGAGGTTAGGATTATTGATGAGACAAATGGCTTTGGATTGGACTTTGTCGAGAAGACAGAGAGTAGATTTTGTAGCACCACCCCCGAACTGGGAGCAGTACTCTAAAGAAGGACGGATTTGGGACTTGTATATAGATAGAAGGTGAGAAGATGAGAAAAACCCACGAGCT
This sequence comes from Pseudorhiza aurosa, assembly GCA_964026355.1. Classification (NCBI taxonomy): domain Eukaryota; kingdom Metazoa; phylum Cnidaria; class Scyphozoa; order Rhizostomeae; family Lychnorhizidae; genus Pseudorhiza; species Pseudorhiza aurosa. Next base: position 1,346,246 of record OZ032129.1, on the reverse strand, counting down.
CTGGCGAGGAAACCGAGCTTTTGAGATGCATGTTTAGCAAGGGAATGGATGTGAGTTTTCCAAGTGAGATTAGAAGAAAGAGTATTGGTACACGAGCATTGATGGAGTGCAGATTGGAGAGAAAGCCGTCCACTCTGACGGTAATTGACCTATCAGAGAGGAAACTACCAATCCAATTAATGAGAGCGTGATGGAGACCAAACATCGGCAGTTTAGCGAGAAGACCCTTGTGCCAAACGCGATCAAAGGCCTTGGAGATATCGAGAGATATCACTCTGCTCTCACAACAGGATTCTAGAGCAGAGGACCAGACATGGACAGCATAAGCAAGAAGATCACCAGTAGACCTTGCTTTTCGAAAGCCATACTGATGATCAGAGAGAAGATTGTTTGTTTCAAGGAAGGTAAGAAGTTGTTTCGTGATGATGGTCTCCATTGTTTTAGAGATGAGTGAAGTGATTGCAATGGGACGATAGTTGAGTGGTTTAGACTTGTCGCCTTTTTTTGGGATAGGAAAGACGTGGGCTTGTTTCCACGAGGTGGGAAATGTGCCAAGAGTGTAGGAAAGCTGGAATAGTTTGTTAAGAATAGGGGCAAGCTCAGGAGCACAGGTTTTGAGAACTATTGCTGGAATACCATAAGGGCCTTTGGATTTGGAGGTGTCAAGCTGGAGAAGGGTTTGGGGGACTTTTCATGTGGAGAACTTAATGGGTGACATAGTGAATTTTGAAGGGGGAAGTGATGAGGTTGGACCCCTTGGTCGTCCAGGTTGGAGTTGGAGGTAAAGACTGATGCAAAAAGGTTGGCCTTGGATGAAGGAGTGGTAGAAGAAGAGTCAGAGTTGGTTTTTAGTGGAGGGAAAGATGATTGGCAAAAGTTTTGGGATACAACTTTGGCCATAGACCAAAAGGAGCGAGAGCCAGCCTGGCAGGAAGCGATTTTGTTGTTGATGCGTTGGACAAAAGATGATTTGGCATTTTTGATGGTTTGGAGCAAGTATTGCGTGACTGGATGAAAGAAGTTCTTGAGTGCTGGGTTTGAAGTCGCTTCCATTCCTTGAAGTAGTGGTTTTTGTTATTCACAGCTTTGGCGCACTGTGAATTGAACCACTTAGGGGAATTTCTTTTACCAGGCTTGTAAGAAGAGGGAATAAAAAGATCAATGCCAAGAAGTATTGCGTCGGTGATGAAAGAAGCAAGAGAGGAAGGATCATTTGAAAAGCCTGAAGACCAAGGGTAAGAAGAGTAAAAAGTGCGAAGGGAGCCCCAGTCAGCCTTGCTGTAGTGGAAGACTCTTTGCGGAGCAAAGGGTCTATCGAGTTGAGGGAGGAAGTCATGCCGTAAGGTTATGAGACAATGATCAGAGTTACCAAGAGGAGAGCTAACGGTGGAGGAGAGTAAATGCTAGGATTGGATGTGAGGAAAAGATCGAGAGTATTCACTTTGTCTCCTACACGATCAGGAACGCGTGTCGGCTCTGAAATTACCTGTGTCAAGTCATTGACAATGGCAAAGGCCTCAGCTTCCCGGCCAGCAGGGTTGGTGACCTTGGAGGAATAAGAGAGCCAGTCGGAGTTGTGGATGTTGAAATCAACAAAAGCAATGATTTCAGAGCGTGGAGATTGTAAAGTGATGGTTTCGATTGATTTAGAAAGGTGGTCGAAGAGAAGTTCGTGATTGTTTGAGTTAGGAGAGCGGTATAGAGTGAAAATGTACTTTGTGGCATGAGGAAGGGAAATTTCAACCAGAAGAGTTGAAAGCCAGGATTAGAAAGATCAAACTGTTTGAGGTGTAAGGTCTGCACATCAGAGCGAATAAATGCACAAACCCCACCATTAGGGAAGAAGGAGGAAAATAACTCGTAACCTGGGCATTTGAGATGAGGAGAGGGAAAGGTGCTGTTACTGGGAGCAAGAGGTTTGATTTTGGTTTCAGTGAGGAAGAGTGCATAGGGGTTTATGGATTGGAGATGATGATGTACTGAATTGATGTTGGAAGAAAGTCCACGGATGTTGCAGAATGGGATGGAAAAGGGTTTAGGTGCCACGTTAGTTGCTGCAGTTGAGTTGTTTAAATTGTTTTGAATCATGTTGAAGGAATGGTGAGTGGTGGTTGGGACAGTCAAAATGACAGTGGTAGCGGTAAACTGAAATCCCTTGAGAGCTCCCTTAGCTATCCTGTGGCCTTAGAAGGGCCCCCGGAGCTGCGAGCTAAGAGTGGCTCCAGTTGCGAACTGGCATAACAGGCAGCCCGGGATTATACACCAGCTGATGAGGCAGCCTCCCAAAGCGCTACCAATGGGTTTGGGCCTCTGTACTATCTGGCGGCGGGCCTGCAGTGCACCCTTTCCAACGGTACCCTCAGGTATAGCCAGGAAACAGGCTGGCAAGTCAGTCACCAGTAGACCCTGTTCATGATGACAAACCAACCACAAGCGCCGGCATTTCTACCCTAGAGCTGAAAGTGACATAGTCACTGAAGGCACTAAAAGGTAGAGTAGTGGTACTGCCCCGGACGATGAGTAAAACCCATCTACCACCTAATGAACCTAATAAGTATGCAACACAGTGGCCTTTGTGAGTATATTGAGGGAGTCTTTTCCAGCCTACTTGTTAGAGTGGAATATTGGTTGATCTTCTGTAGGACCCTCCAAATAGTTTGGTTGCATACGTTGACCATCAAGCATTAAGTCTGTGCACCTTCATGTTGGTTTCACCGAGTATTTATGACCGGATTACCTTCTAGAACCTAATGTCTTAGTCCCCTATTATAACACTTACAGGGCGAGCTGGCTGTTTCTTTTCCTGGAACCATGCAAACATTGTTTGAGTTAGGAGAGCGGTATAGAGTGCATGTGCTGCAAAACATATGCTCACAGATCCAACAGTCATTATTTTTAACCACAGTTCAAACTTAACTTTTAGCACAGTTGAAGAGATTAGCTAAATCTCTTTTGCTCCAGGTGGTACACATACACAGAAATACGATACTTCTAGATAAGCATAGTTTCATTTGGTCATGCAATTTTCCTTTGGATGCTAGGCAGAAAGCAGAAAGCTTCATTGTAATGCATGCTAAGGAACATCTGAAATCTTTATGATAACTTAGTTTCTATTTGATGGTGTATTTTGTATGGCAGGGTGCGAGTCAATTAGCTAGAAAGCTGCTGCTCAGTGCACTGGAAGAATTCAGATGTGCACTGAAAAACGCAAAGTATTTTGAGGAATATTTTGCCCGATCTGCAAGGACGGACATAAAGTTTTGTAATGATATTGGTTGGTTTAATTGTGAAGGAGCCTTCAATCAAGAAAGCTGTGTCAATGTGCACACAATCAACCCTTATGGCTCAAGAGACTGGAGAATAATTTTCAAAACATGGAATTTAGATCATCGGTAGGTTTCAGTTGAAGTTTCACCAATTCAAGCTTGTCATATCATATTTTTCCTAAAATTTTCCCAGAATTTGAAACGACATTTTTCAACATAAAGCTGAAAGGAATTTTTATTCCTTCATAAGGATAGAGAAAAGTCGGGAAGTTCTTCCAAAGCTCATTGAAGCAGCTGAGACATGTCCAGAAGACATGGAAATCAACACAGAATATTTCTATAGTTTATTATTCACTAGAGAGAATTTAAGACTTGTTGACATAAGATGCCATGTAATAGCATCTCATAAAGACTTTGAAGTAAATAAAAATAGGGTTTACAGAAAGCGGAAGGGTCCTTAGGAAATAGGTTGTGATGAACACAAATGCCGTCTTGCTGCAGACTGACTGTTATTCACAAGAAAGGAAATATTGATAGTTTAAAATGATTTATGACATTTGTGCATCTGTGTAAAATTTACCAATGATTTTCACGGCCACAGAAGGCCAAAACAGCAATGCAGCAATCAGTAAGGTGTCCCTCAGTTTGTTTGCCAAATTTTAACTGTAATTTAGAGTTTGGTCACACATGCATTAGGCCAATTGGCTTCACTTGGCAATATAGATAGCCAAATATCAATGGCAATGTTTGTGTTTGTTGAAATATGATATTTTTCAATCAACACAACTCATGGAAAATGAAGAAATACAACAAACTCAATTTGAGTACCAGGTACAAAATTAATCATAAGTAGGGTACAAATTATCAAATTGCTAAAAAATTTTGAAAGCTCTTCACTGGCTGAAACTGTTGAGCTATTTGCCCCTACCTACCCCCACCCTCTCTGCTGTGCTAGTAATTTCACAATACCGTAATCATATCATTGAATCCGCATGGACAATGAAAAAGTGTTCTACAAGGCAAAGTTTTGAGGTATCTGGAGGTCAAAATGATTTGGAAAAGTAGAATATAAGCCTATTGAATGGTTTTCCTTCCATTTCTATACATTTCCTTCGCGAACACGACGGGGGACAGGAATCCATTGCAGGCAGCAGACTCTTCAGATAAGTGGCTTTTGAGGTAGCGTGAGTCAACTGTGTTTTATTAAAGAGGAGCAGCCCTAGATAAATTTTAGCTCAGGGTATGATTGAAAAGCCGGAGTTTGAATAAACCAAATATTGAGCATCTTCGAATTTTATCTGCGCTGCTTGTAAAAATGTTTATCAAATGTAGAAATGTGTTTTGAGTTGTAGCATGAAGATATGTCTTAATCAGTTTTAGTTTAGTTTCAATTGCAAATTTAGTTTATGTTGTTAAGTGCAAACTTCTTTCCTCTGTTTCTCTCTGTGGCCTAACAATGAATCCATGGCCATGAGAGTGGCACGGAAGTATTCAATCCAAGTATCACATGCCTCTTTCCTATCACATGATCCATCGCAAGTCTTAGATAACCCAACTCAAATCGCCCAAGAGAAATTCTCAACGTAATGTCACATACACCTAATCCAGGGGTGGCCAAACGGCGGCTCTTCGCCAAGTTTTTTGCGGCGCTTAATGGCCGGCAGCAACTATCATTTCCAAAAAAAATTTAATAATTGCTTCTCAATTTTCATGATGCAATAATGACCAGGAATTTCCACAATGTGCTGAACTTCGCCATCACAAGTTATTCTGCAGTGCCTCTTCAGTGAATGCTAGTTTACCAGGGGCCTTCCATTCGCTTTACAACGTAATGATTAAATAATTAAAATCAAAGCTAATATACACCATCATTGAAAATATACAGATGATTTTTGTACATTTGTGCCCACGTGTCTCATGTGGCTCTTTGCAGCAGCACACGGAAAATTGTGGCTCTTGGTCTCTGACAGGTTGGGCACCCCTGCTCTAAGCGAAACTTTAGCTGCAAGTGGATTTGAACCACTGGCCTCTATCCGCAAGAATCTTACCACTGAGCTATCCTGACAGCTTCCCCAAGACTGTGTCATTTAAATTATACATCTTTGGATTAGTAATACATGACTTATTGGGGTAACTGGTTGATCTAATATTTTTTCAGATTGAAGCTTGCTCTTTGCAGCCTTTTTTCTAAAAAGTAAGGAACAAACACTAGCATAAGCTGAAGTCCCCCCATCCCCCTTTTCCGAGGGGCCTGTCCGTGTTTACGAACCATTGGATTGCTAATCTGCGTGAGATGTTAAGAAGGCGTCAAGAAGTAATAATGGTTTCAAAAGGCTGGATAATATCCATGGCAGAGCAGCACAGATATTGAAGCACCTAGGAAAAAGCTTATGGGATGATGGAATTGTTGATAAAGGTAGTTCACAGGCCTTGAGGTATCTGCAGAAAAATATTATCATAATCGTTCTCACTATTATTAGAAATATTTCATCTTGCTAGAGTAGCTTGTTAGCGTCTGAATAACGGGAAAAATCCAGATGCAAGATTGAATAGAGCACATCAAGGTATTTTTTCTATTTTCTTTCCTTATCATCATAGTTTTTATCCTTAATCCAAAAAATGTCTCAACACCAAGACCAAGAAACGAGATAGGGAGAAGGAAAACAAATTTCCGAGGTTCAATTTTAAGGCATAGCCTAACTAGTAGAACTATGATTAAAAGACAAAGACGTGATGATTAAAAAGGTATTCAAAGAAAAGCTAAGGAAATGAAAAGAAAAGATAAACAATACAATGCTTGGGAAAGTGACACCAACACATACTTTATATGTGACAATTGTGTATATCTTTAGAATATATGACAATTATGCCATTCTTTGTACATTTTTCTTATAAATATTTTTCTTAATATTTCTAATCTTATCCCCCTTGAACATTGTAAAAAGAAGCTATCTTTATAAAAATCAGTACATTTTGTAGCTGATAAAATCACCAAATTTACAGTATGGCAGCCATAACAACTTCAGCAAGAAAGAATAGTGTGTATTCTTGAATCATTAAATGCTCATGCAGAATGCCAATAGAGTGCATCAATGGACTGTCATGATTGGCACCTTCTAAATGCATGCATACATGCAGATACCATCTGCCAGTTGGAAATTAAGATTTATATTGCTTACTCCAAGATATACATACATTGCCATACATACATGGCCATACATACATGGCCATACATGCATTGCCATACATACATTGCCATACATACATTGCCATACATAAAAATCATCGGTTGATCCTCTTAGGCAAGGAGATAAAATCGTCCCGTTTGGCTTATCTTTCCCGATGTTTGAGCATGTGCCCCAGCAGACTGATTCGCGCGCGGGCCAAAAATCCACAGACAGGGAATATAGTGCCGTAGGGAGAGCTATAGCCATACATGCATACATACATACATACATACATACATACATACGTACATACATACATACATACATACATACATACATACATACATACATACATACATACATACATACATACATACATACATACATACATACATATATACATACATACATACATACATACATATATACATACATACATACATACATGCACATATGCATGCATGCATACATAGATTTGAAGAAAGGCAAGTTGTAGGTTTGCAGGCAACATGTAGGGAAGGACCCTCAGCAAATGGAAATAAGGCCAGGTCGACCTTTTAATGCTATCCCTGCCACTGCAATTAGGGGGTGTTTGTCAATGCTTTGAATTCTTACTGTTGCAATTCATTCATTTCAACTTTCATGACACAGCTTTCTTGATTGAAGGCTCCTTCACAATTAAACCAACCAATATCATTACAAAACTTTATGTCCGTCCTTGCAGATCGGGCAAAATATTCCTCAAAATACTTTGCGTTTTTCAGTGCACATCTGAATTCTTCCAGTGCACTGAGCAGCAGCTTTCTAGCTAATTGACTCGCACCCTGCCATACAAAATACACCATCAAATAGAAACTAAGTTATCATAAAGATTTCAGATGTTCCTTAGCATGCATTACAATGAAGCTTTCTGCTTTCTGCCTAGCATCCAAAGGAAAATTGCATGACCAAATGAAACTATGCTTATCTAGAAGTATCGTATTTCTGTGTATGTGTACCACCTGGAGCAAAAGAGATTTAGCTAATCTCTTCAACTGTGCTAAAAGTTAAGTTTGAACTGTGGTTAAAAATAATGACTGTTGGATCTGTGAGCATATGTTTTGCAGCACATGCACTCTATACCGCTCTCCTAACTCAAACAATGTTTGCATGGTTCCAGGAAAAGAAACAGCCAGCTCGCCCTGTAAGTGTTATAATAGGGGACTAAGACATTAGGTTCTAGAAGGTAATCCGGTCATAAATACTCGGTGAAACCAACATGAAGGTGCACAGACTTAATGCTTGATGGTCAACGTATGCAACCAAACTATTTGGAGGGTCCTACAGAAGATCAACCAATATTCCACTCTAACAAGTAGGCTGGAAAAGACTCCCTCAATATACTCACAAAGGCCACTGTGTTGCATACTTATTAGGTTCATTAGGTGGTAGATGGGTTTTACTCATCGTCCGGGGCAGTACCACTACTCTACCTTTTAGTGCCTTCAGTGACTATGTCACTTTCAGCTCTAGGGTAGAAATGCCGGCGCTTGTGGTTGGTTTGTCATCATGAACAGGGTCTACTGGTGACTGACTTGCCAGCCTGTTTCCTGGCTATACCTGAGGGTACCGTTGGAAAGGGTGCACTGCAGGCCCGCCGCCAGATAGTACAGAGGCCCAAACCCATTGGTAGCGCTTTGGGAGGCTGCCTCATCAGCTGGTGTATAATCCCGGGCTGCCTGTTATGCCAGTTCGCAACTGGAGCCACTCTTAGCTCGCAGCTCCGGGGGCCCTTCTAAGGCCACAGGATAGCTAAGGGAGCTCTCAAGGGATTTCAGTTTACCGCTACCACTGTCATTTTGACTGTCCCAACCACCACTCACCATTCCTTCAACATGATTCAAAACAATTTAAACAACTCAACTGCAGCAACTAACGTGGCACCTAAACCCTTTTCCATCCCATTCTGCAACATCCGTGGACTTTCTTCCAACATCAATTCAGTACATCATCATCTCCAATCCATAAACCCCTATGCACTCTTCCTCACTGAAACCAAAATCAAACCTCTTGCTCCCAGTAACAGCACCTTTCCCTCTCCTCATCTCAAATGCCCAGGTTACGAGTTATTTTCCTCCTTCTTCCCTAATGGTGGGGTTTGTGCATTTATTCGCTCTGATGTGCAGACCTTACACCTCAAACAGTTTGATCTTTCTAATCCTGGCTTTCAACTCTTCTGGTTGAAATTTCCCTTCCTCATGCCACAAAGTACATTTTCACTCTATACCGCTCTCCTAACTCAAACAATCACGAACTTCTCTTCGACCACCTTTCTAAATCAATCGAAACCATCACTTTACAATCTCCACGCTCTGAAATCATTGCTTTTGTTGATTTCAACATCCACAACTCCGACTGGCTCTCTTATTCCTCCAAGGTCACCAACCCTGCTGGCCGGGAAGCTGAGGCCTTTGCCATTGTCAATGACTTGACACAGGTAATTTCAGAGCCGACACGCGTTCCTGATCGTGTAGGAGACAAAGTGAATACTCTCGATCTTTTCCTCACATCCAATCCTAGCATTTACTCTCCTCCACCGTTAGCTCTCCTCTTGGTAACTCTGATCATTGTCTCATAACCTTACGGCATGACTTCCTCCCTCAACTCGATAGACCCTTTGCTCCGCAAAGAGTCTTCCACTACAGCAAGGCTGACTGGGGCTCCCTTCGCACTTTTTACTCTTCTTACCCTTGGTCTTCAGGCTTTTCAAATGATCCTTCCTCTCTTGCTTCTTTCATCACCGACGCAATACTTCTTGGCATTGATCTTTTTATTCCCTCTTCTTACAAGCCTGGTAAAAGAAATTCCCCTAAGTGAGTAGATAGAAAAGGCCGATCCTTGGACACTTTTTGGAAAACCATTTTTTATACCGACTATTATCAATTTTAAGTCAGTTTAAGCCTATTTTTTCTGTATATCATTTTGTCCAATCTCCTTTTCCCGCAACACAAGCATAATTATTTTTTCATTTAGAGTTTTAAATTTACTAATGTATATAAGAGTTACAAAGTTTACATCACTATACAACAAAACAATCAGCTACAATGACAACTACACCATCTCCACAAAAAGAAGCAGGTTATATTGATCTACCAAAAGAAGTTAAATCTAAAAAAGCTATAATAAACGTACAAAACAAAGACAACAGATGCTTTGAATATGCAATTTTATCTGCACAATATAATAATGAAGTAAATCATAAACATACTAGTAGACCATCAAAATATAAAGAACACTTAAATAAACTAAATTTTAATGGCATTGAGTTTCCAGTTTCATTGAAAGATATTGATAAATTTGAAAAACAAAATCCTGAAATTAGAATCAACGTATTTGGATATGATAAAAGTGTTCACATCTTGAGAACCAACAAAACAGATCCACAAAATGCAATTGATTTGTTGCTTATTACAAGCGAAGAAAAACAACATTATTGTTGGATAAAAAGCTTTTCAAGGTTAGTTAGATCACAAGTTACTAAACATAAATGTGCTGTTTATTTCTGCAAAAGATGTTTGGGTCATTTTTCAACACTAGAAAGACTAAACAATCATTTACCAGAATCAATACAATCAACTACAATAACAACTACACCATCTCCACAAAAAGAGACAAACTATATTGATTTACCAAAATTTATTAAAGCTAAAGGAGCCGTAATAAACGTAAAAAACAAAGACAATAGATCCTTTGAATATGCAATTTTATCGGCACAACACAATGAGAAAATAAAAACTAGTCATCATAGTAGGCCAACACAATATAGATTACAAAGATTACCTTAACAAACTTAATTTTACTGGTATTGAGTTTCCAGTTTCATTAAAAGACATTGATAAATTTGAAAATCAAAACCCTGGAATATATGTTAATGTATATAGTAATGATAAAAGTTTTCATGTATTAAGGTTAAATAAAACAGATCCACAAAATGCAATTGATTTGTTGCTTATTACAAACGAAGAAAAACAACATTATTGTTGGATAAAAAAATTTTCAAGATTAGTTAAATCACAAGTAACCAAGACCAAACAAAAAATTTATTTCTGCAAAAGTTGTTTGAACTATTTTTATTCACCAGAAATGTTAAATGATCATCTACCAAAATGTAATGAAAATCCTAATGATTTAAAACAGTAGATATGTAATATAATTATTTTTTTTTCATTTAGAGTTTTAAATTTACTAATGTATATAAGAGTTACAAAGTTTACAAGCAGAGTAAAAACATAACTTAACAATGGTAGAAACTAAACAAAGATGTAGCTGGCTTATGATGGGTCAAGAAAGAACTTGTAGTAGATTGGTTAAACGAGACGGGTTTTGTGAATATCATGCAAACCAAAAGGTAAAAACCTTTCCTTGTATAAGTTGTGGAAAAGGAACAAGATCAAAACTAAGTATGTGTAAAGGTATTGGATGTAATTATGATGAGATAAGATATAAAAAGATAAAAATTAAAAAAATAAAAGAAAGAGATGAACAAGTTTTATTCAAATATTTTAAAAAGAAATTTCTAGAAGAATTGCTAAAGAAAGTAGAAACAATAAATTAATTTAATAATCCATTTTTTTTCTAATATTTTATATATACAAAATAATTATTTTTTGTATTAGACTTTTAATATTTAATGTATATATGTGTTGACTAACTTTCGCAAATATAACACAACATGTCACAATTAAAATTAGTACAATCAGAATCTGCTTTAAATAATGTATTTAAAACTTTTGAGATCAATGGATTAGAAAATATTGATTTAAATGCATATCTAGATTTGACTGCTTTACTTATTGAAAAACAATTAAAAGAAGAGCTTAAGAAAGAAAAATCATTAAAAATTGATGTTGCAGTACTAGTTAACTTGACAAAAATATCAAACGATAAAATTGTTTCTGTAAAACCTTGCTTTCGCTCTGGTCCACAAAACATAAACAGTTCAACTAACATTCCTGAAACCTTTGAAACTATAAAACAAAAGATAATTGAATCATTTGAAACATACACAAGTGGTGGTAGCGGTTGGATATTTCAAAATATTGATTGTTTACTTCTTAAGGTTAAAAAAAATGTACCATTAAGTGGTAGCAGCTATATTGATTTGCCAAAAGAAATTAAAGCTAAAAAAGCTGTAATAAACGTACAAAACAAAGACAACAGTTGCTTTGAATATGCAATTTTATCTGCACAGCATCATGATGAAATAAAGGAAAAACATGAAAGACCATCAAAATATAAAGAATATCTAAGCCAACTTAATTTTACTGGTATTGAGTTTCCAGTTTCATTAAAAGATATTGATAAATTTGAAAAACAAAACCCTGAAATTGGTGTCAACGTATATGGATATGATAAAGAGGTTCACATCTTGAGAACTAATAAAAAAGACCCACAAAATGCAATTGATTTATTACTTATTACTAACGGTGAAGAAAAACAACATTATTGTTGGATAAAAAACTTCTCAAAACTAGTTGGATCACAAGTTACTAAAAACGGGCACAAAATTTATTTCTGCAAAAGATGTTTGAATCATTTTTCAAAACCAGAAAAGTTAAATGATCATATTGAGATTTGTAAAGAAAATTCTGCCTGCAAAATTGAAGTACCAAAACCCGGTGAAATAATTGAATTTAAAAATCATAAAAAATCTTTAAGAGTTCCATTTGTAATTTACGCAGACTTTGAAGCAGTTACAGAAAAAATTGATTCTGCATCACCCGACCCAGAAAAATCTTTTACAGAAAAATATCAAAAACATACTCCATCAGGATTTTGTTATTATGTCAAAAAAGATGGTGCCGAAAACTATGCTGAACCAGTTGTTTATAGAGGTGAACATTGCGTTGAAAAATTTTGTACAATGATTGAAGAAGAAGTAAAAGAAATAGGTGCAATCTATAAAGATATAATTCCTCTTGAAATGACAGCAGAAGATAATAAAAAATTTTATTCAGCAACAGATTGTCATATTTGTAATAAAAAACTATACAATGACAAAACAATTCCGTTTAACAAAGAACCAATTCATCAATCTTGTTTGCCTGCCAAATATAAAGGTACCTCAGAATTTAAATTAAACAGTGTAATGGAAAAAGGTGATTGGCGCAACTACTTTAAAAAATCAAAATGTGCAATTTGTGCTGGTCCTCTTTCTGGTGAAACAGTTAAAGATCATGACCATTTAACAGGTAAGTTTAGAGGTGCTGCACACAACTATTGTAATTTACAATATCAGATGCCAAAATTTGTTCCAGTAATATTTCATAACTTGTCTGGATACGATTCTCATTTGTTTATAAAACAACTTGGTAAATCACATGGTAGTATTAGTTGTATTCCCAACAATGATGAAAAATATATTAGTTTTGGTAAATCGCTTTCAGTTGATGATAAAAATTTTGAGATTAGATTTATTGATAGTTTTAAATTTATGGCTTCATCACTTGATGCTTTGTGTAAAAATCTTTCCCGCGAACAATTTAGGGAAATGAATAAAGTTTTCAAAAGTGACACAGATTTATTGATTAGAAAAGGAGTTTACCCATATGATTATATGGACAGCTTTGATAAATTTAATGAAACCAAGTTACCTCCCGCAAATGAGTTTTATTCAAAACTTTACGATACAAACGTAAACGAAAAAGATTATGCTCACGCACAAAAAGTTTGGTCTCACTTTGGCTTTAAAAATATGGGTGAATATCACGACTTGTATTTGAAAACAGATGTTGTTTTGTTAGCCGATATATTTGAAAATTTTAGAGATGTTTGCTTGAAAAACTACAAGTTAGATCCAGCTTGGTATTATACATCTCCAGGACTTAGTTGGGATGCTTTGCTTAAGAAAACTGAAATAAAGTTAGATTTACTAAGTGATATAAATATGATTTTGTTTATTGAAACTGGAATAAGAGGTGGAGTTAGTATGATTTCAAATAGATATAGCAAAGCCAACAACAAATATATGGAAAATTATAATCCCAGCGAAGAATCAAAGTTTATAACATATTTGGATGCAAACAACTTGTATGGTTGGGGTATGAGCCAAAAGTTACCGCACAAAAACTTTAGATGGCTAGATGAAGCAAAGTTAGCAAAATTTGATCCAACTTTGATAAACACAGAAGATGATACTGGTTATATTTTACAAGTGGATTTGGAATATCCAAAAGAGTTACATGACGCCCACAACGATTATCCTCTTGCGTCTGAACCTATGAAACTTAATAAAATAGATAAATTAACACCAAACTTGAACGACAAAACAAAGTACATTTTACATTTGAAAAATCTTCAACTTTACTTAAGTCTTGGGTTAAAACTTACCAAAATTCATAAAGTACTTGCATTTGATCAAAAAGATTGGATGAGACCTTATATTACATTAAACACTGACCTTAGAACTGCTAGCAAAAATGATTTTGAAAAAGATTTCTTCAAGTTAATGAACAACTCAGTATTTGGAAAGACTATGGAAAACATAAGAAACCGAGTTGATTTAAGACTTGTCAATGAAGAAAAACAAGCCAAAAAGTTGGTATCAAAGCCAACGTTTGAGAGAAGAAAAATATTTTGCGCAGACTTGGCAGCAGTTCACATGAAACGAACAAAAATAAAGTTTGACAAACCAATTTATGTTGGATTTTGCATTTTGGATTTAAGTAAAACGCTTATGTATGATTTTCATTACAACTATATTGTAAAAAAGTATGGACCAAAACAAAAGTTGTTATTTACAGATACTGACTCTTTGGCTTACGAAATAAAGACTGAAGACTTTTATCAAGATATCAACGAAGATGTACCAGAAAAATTTGATACAAGTAACTTTGCAAAAAATCATCCTTCTGGAATTAAAACCGGATACAACAAAAAAGTAATTGGCATGATGAAAGATGAATGCGGAGGCAAACAGATAACAGAATTTGTAGGGTTAAGAGCAAAGATGTATTCTTACAAAGTTGATGAAACAGAAGAGAAAAAAGCAAAAGGTGTAAAAAAGAATGTTATCAAAAAAGATATAAGCTTCAACGATTACTATAAATGTTTGACAAGAGAAAAAAATCCAGTTTATAGAAAAATGAATTTAATCAGAAGTCATAATCATGAGATTTATTCTGAAACTATAAATAAAATAGCATTGTCTGCAGATGATGATAAAAGAAATGTTGACAAAGATGGTATTTCAACATTAGCTTATGGTCATTATAAGTTAAAAGTTAAAAAAAATAACTGAATAATGAAATAAAATATATTTTTTTTAAATGTTTTTAACATCATTTAGTGGAATCCAACTATTAAATTCTTTAGGATAACCCTTCCATGATACTAGTGCTAATTTTTTCTTATAATCTTTCTTCATTACTTTATCAATTCTATAAAAATCTTGATCAGTTTTTTGTAACTCATTTTCATAAAAACTTCCTTCAATGATTTCATTGTTATAGTCTTTTATTATATATGTAGTAGGATTGGTATGTTGTATTCCTACTATAACAAAAACTTCTTCACTCCAGTTTGGTGTATAACCTTTATCAAACAAAGCTCTTTTGTACTTACTAATCCTTACTCTGTCTCCCACCTTGAACTTAGATTTATAGATGGTTTTATCATCGATTGAATATACATCATTTTTAATAACTTTTTCATTATATTTCATGCTAGCTTCTGTTGGAGTCATTTTTATTGTAGAGTGTTTGTGGTTGTTATATTCATTAATTAAATCTGGTAATACATCGACATATTTATATGTATTATTAGCAGTAAAATATTTATACATTTTATTTTTCAAAGTACGATTAAATCTTTCAATAACAACGGCCTTACCTTCATTAAATTTACTATACATTTTAATTTCATTCTCAACTAACCATTTTTTAAATACGTTGTTATAAAATTCAGATCCATTATCAACCCATAATTTGTTAGGTTTCCTCTTGCTAGTTTTAACAATAGATTGAAATGTATTGGTAATTGTTTTACCTGTTTTATCTTTTATAGGAACACTCCATACAAATTTTGAAAATACATCAATAACATTTAAAATATACCTAAATCCATGGTTGTAGCTTTTAAGTTGTTGCATATCAACCAAGTCAGCACTCCAAGTATCGTCAATATTACCGACAATAACTTTTCTCTTTTTAAACTTTCTTATAATTGGTTTGTGTAACTCATCTGCTAGTTGTTCATTCCAATTTTTTGAACTTTTTTTAAAACACCTAGCCCAAGTTTTTGTTTGGTGTTGATAACTTTTCTTGCTAACATACCCATTTTTGGAAGGGATCCATAAGGTATCTTATCCAATTCAGAAACCATCTTTCGGTCGCATTCGTTTTTATCAACTCCTCTTGAGTAACATACATCATGATGTGCTGAAATTTCATCAACTTTGTTATAAGGAGGAACCATCCATCTAGTAATTTCACCAGTTTCTGGGTCGTATTCTAATTGTTTATCTAGCGGATTAAACGGTCCCATGTATTTATAATTAGTAGGGGTCCAACCAGCTTTTGGTTTTGGTAGCTTGCCGATCAAAGAATGAATATCTAACTTTCCACCAGCTTTACTTTTGGTAAAACAATTTTTTTGCGTACCACAAACACTACAACTACCTTTTACTAGTGGTTTGTTATTTTTTGTTGTTGTATGTCTTATATTTAAAGACGGAGTTTTTCTTTTGCATTTGACACAATAAATTTCCATGACCAAAGTCTTTTTGTTGTCTATACCTATACTTATTTTTAATTTCTTGGTTTTGTTTAAATTAAATAATTTCATCAAAGTTTTTAAACAACTCTTTTTTGTTTTGATTTATAAATAGAAAATCATGTTTATCAAGACCTTCAAATTTGCATTTGTCAAATCTACATTCTTTTGAAATTCTTGCTTTTTCACCATCTGTTGGAGGATCGTAAACAATAACTTTGGAGCAATTTGTTCTTATGTCTTTTGGCACCGTAAAATACGATTGACTCAAATAAACTGGACAAATTTTGTGATGTCTACCATCAGTAAAATGGTTTGCAATCTTTGCTTGAACCTTTTTATCGGCATTCATCAAATCATCAAATACGACAAGCTTTACACAATCATCAGATCCATATTCATCTGTATTTAAGATATCGTCTTGTCCGCACAACAACAAGACTTGATGACCTACTAACTTTGAAACTTGAACAAACTTATTTTTTAGCGAGACCAACTTGTCTTGATCTTTATTTGGAGTATATATAATAATCTGATCATAATAGCACAAAGGTTTTTTAATAATATGCATTAAAGTATTTGTTTTTCCACAACCAGAACTTCCACAAACAAGCATTCTAAAATCTGAACCCAGCAATGATTTATGCTTTGTTTTGTCAACAACTAGCTCACTATCATAATTTGGAATCTTCATTTTGTTTTACTCTTTAAACTCTATATAGGTTACAAAATTTATAATTCTAAATTATAAAATATTAAAAAGTGTATCAACAAGTTAAGTACTATATAGTTACTTAAAAAAGAGTGTCAAAATTTAGGGTAGATAAGTAACTTACAGTACGTTAAGTCTAAAGATAAGTAACTTACAGTACGTTAAGTCCAAAGATAAGTAACTGTCAGTACGTTAAATAAGGGAGTCAAAATTTGTAGTAGATAAGTAACTTACAGTACGTTAAGTCCAAAGATAAGTAACTTACAGTTAGTTAAATATTTTTATATTTTGAATTTTAAAAAACTATATAAGTATATGAAAGTATATGAAAAATCGAAAAGTATGGATTTAAACAAATTGAAAAGTATAATTAAAAAAGAAGCTGCAACAACTAATATTGTTGACCAAGTTAAAGATGATGTAAGGGTTTATAAAAATTTACAACTTGGGGTTATGGAAGAAAGAGAAAAAGTTGCTGCTCCAATTACAAGAGAACTTGGTAAAGTTGGTAAACAAATAACTGATATAGATAAAAGACAAGACGAAATGTTAGGTCAGTTAAGAGAAAACCAAAACGCAATGATACAGTATTTACCACAGCTTGCAATTGAGTCACCAGAGTCGCCACCAGCGCTTGAGACACCAAAGCGACCAACACAACCAAAGCAACCAATAACACTTAATTTTGATAAAAGATTTGATCCAGAATTTCTAAGAACTTATGGTTTACCAAGTGCTAATGAATTTCCAAATATAGCAAAAGATGAATTAGAAATAATAAACCAAAAAGTAACAACTGCACAAAAATCTGTTGGTGGACGTAAAAGTGCAGCTAAAAGTGTTGAGAAAAGGAACAAACTTGATGAAGATTTAGCTACATTAAAAAAATATAAAAAAATATTAGACGCAACAATGTCTACAGACTTATCAGAAATAATTGGAAATGGGATAAACCAACAAAGAAAAAGAAATGCTTACAAGTTGTCAAAAGGTGGATCCTTTGGTAAACTATATATCGATCCTGCTAAACTCAGAATGAATAGACTTAGTGTTAAAGACAAGGCTGGAAACAGTTTGATAGATAATGTTGTTGACAACTCTCTTATAGATTTATTAACAAAAAGGTACAACCCAAAAGTTGAGTATACACCAGAAGCAAAAGATATTTTCAAAGATTTGACTCGCTTTTCTGGTTTTAAAAAAAGTAAAAGATCAGGCAAACAAAAGTTATTAGGTGGATCCACTGTTACTTTAGTACCAGACACCCCACAAGATATTTTAGCACGGTTGACCCTTTTATTAGGTACACGACGTGCTGGTAACAATAGTTTAGATATAAGAAATGAAATAGTTCAACTAATTGATATTGCTTATAGTAAAAAAATAATAACAGACGAAGAAAAGGGAAGGTTAACGACAAAAAATAATTTAAATTAATTTAAAAAAATAAAAAATATATACAATATATATAAAACATTGCTAAAAATGAAAGAAATAGAAAGACCGTTTGTTTTCAGTTCAACTGATGGAATCGCTGGATCAAAACCAGGTGATTTTACAATAAAACATATTCCAAATCTTATTTTGGATAAAAATAAAGAACATTATATTGCGCTTGATAAATTTAATGGTCATTATTCGTGGTATAACATCAATTCAACTTATAATAATAATAAAATTAGCTATTCTCACGACTCAGGAAAAACTAGCACTGTAATTACTTTTCCAGATGGAATTTATGATTATGATGATTTAAATAATCACATTAAAAGTTCTTTGGTAGCAAATGGTCATACAGTAGATAAAAAGACTCCTGGTATCAAATTAATATTCAGTACTTCTAGATTTAGAGTATTTTTGTTGCTGTCGACAGGATATAGTGTTGATCTTAGAGGTACAGATAGAAACTTTAATGATCTTATTGGGTTTACAAAAATTAATATAACAACATCTCAGTTTGGTCAGCGCTTGCCCAACATTACAAATTCTGTTGATAATATAAAAATTAAAACATCGCTTACAAATGATTCTTTGGATGGTGGGGTATCAACTGATGTTTTATATTCGTTTGACACGTCAGATATTTCACGTGCTTTTCCTTTTGAAATAGAACCAAGAAGAAGATTATATAATAAATTAAATACAAATATTATATCTTCTGTAAGGATATACATGACGGATGCAATAAATAGACCAATCGATTTCAACGAAGTACCAGTTAGTTTGACAGTTGTAATAAAATCAGTAGACAAATACTAATGAATCGAACAAAAAAGTGTAATTATAATAGAATAAAATATGTTACCCCACAAAATCAACAAGATGGTGAAGGCTTGTTTGACATATTTAAGTCAACAGGTAAAAAAATTACATCACTTGCAACTTCCAAGTTTTCCAAAGAAGTTGCTAAAAAAGCTGCTACAGCAGGTGTTGAAAAGTTTGCAGTGTCTGGTGCAGAAGCTCTTGGCAAAAGTGCTGCAGACAAAGTTGTAAATAAACTATCTGCTACGCCAAGTATTGTTAAAGAAAACAAGCCAACCCCAAATAGTGGTGCTAAAATTGTAGAAAGTTTAAAAAAAGTAGACTCTTTACCTATACCTGTCCAAGCGACAGAAATTGAAAACTTAAAACAACAGTTGACTCAATTTATGTAAAAACCAAAAAAAGTAAAAAAAAAATTTATGTAAAAGATTAATTATTATTTTTTTTTAAATTTTATTTTAAACACTATTATTATATATGCTATACAAAACAAAACGAACAAAGTTAAAAAGTTAAAGTAATGGAATACAGACAAGGTGATTTTTTAGAAAGGTATGAAGAGGTTGTATACGACCTTCAAAATCCAATTAAGTTGCCAGCAAATGGAGCATTTCAAGATAAAAATTCATACAAGTTTTATGTAGATTCAACTGGTGAAGTAACTGCCCCCAATGATTGGTATAATTCTTATCTTGAAATTGAAGTAGAAGTTAACAAGAAAGCAGATGGTTCAACTTATGTCGTTGATGGTACTACTCCTGATAATATAACTTTTGCATCAGATGCTTATTCAATCATAAGAGAGTTGAATGTAAAGTATGGAGGTGTCCAAGTTATTGATACACCAAATGTAAATGAAAGTGTTGCAATTAGAAATAAAGCAGAATATTCAAGTGCTTATCTTGCTCAAGCAACTAGTACCTTGTTTTATCCTGATAGTGGAACTGGTGCTGCTGATCGGAAAACAAATGTTGGATTTGATAGTCGAGCTAAACTTACAAACGCTGCCGGTGGTGTTAATCTTATTGTACCATTAAATAAGTATAGTTTCTTTGCTGCTTCACAAGATGTTGTTTATCCAACTGGTAAAATGGAGCTTAACATTACACTTGAAAGTGATGGAAATGTCTTGTACAATGATGATAAAGTCAAAGCAGCTGCTGAAGGTAGATATGTTGTTACAAAAATGAGACTTTGGGTACCAAAGATGGAATTAAATTCAGCTGGTTTAAATAAATTTAGTTCAGCATTGACTGAAAAAAGAACTTGGGGATATATGGCTGATAGAGTTGAAACATCACCAGTGTCTACGTTGCAAACTGGTACATTTGATATCTCAAGTAGTATTGAAAAGCCTAGCTTTGTTATGTTGTACGCGGTTGATTCATCAAAAGATGGTGATGCAACACAAAATAGTTTTCATTATGATACTTATAAAATTCCTGGTGCAAGACAAGTGACAAGAGCACAGTTGGAGCTAGGAAATGGTGTTTATTATCCTCGGGTGGAACTTAACCCAAAAAATGAATTAACAAGAGTATACAAAAGATTTATTGAATATCAAAGATTTATAAACGAAGGTGTTTCTGAAGGTAGTTTTATTGATAGAGCAATGTTCAAAGATCTTCATTCAGCATTGTTCTTTGACTTAAAAGATCAGAGAAATGATATGATTGATGGTGCACATAAATTAAAGTTTTCATACACTCTTGATGGAAAACCAAAAGCTTATGTTTGGAAAGCAGTAAT
Organism: Pseudorhiza aurosa; assembly: GCA_964026355.1. Taxonomy (NCBI): domain Eukaryota; kingdom Metazoa; phylum Cnidaria; class Scyphozoa; order Rhizostomeae; family Lychnorhizidae; genus Pseudorhiza; species Pseudorhiza aurosa. The sequence goes on along the minus strand of OZ032129.1, from coordinate 1,325,340 downwards.
TTTGTATGAAAGACAAATAACATCAGATCCCATTTCTGGCTCAGTTAAACTAACATTTTTAAAACAAAACAAAAAACAACAAAAAAAATAATAAATAAATTTACAAAAAGATACTACAAAAAACTGATAATTAAATTTACAAAAAAAATTTTTTTTATTATTATTTTTTTCTTTTATTTTTTACATTGAAAGCATTGGTTCATGCGTTATAGCATATTTATCCAACAAATGTTTTTGAATTCTTTTTATTGTTGAAGCATTATTTAATTCGTCTTTTTGTTTAAAAATTATCAATTCTGCAATATCTCCAGCTAGCGGTGCCTCTAGATTGGTTGCGTTAACACTACCTATAGAAAAATGTGTAGCACCAACGTTTTCTTTTGCAGTAAAGTTTCTGAGCTTTTGTCCATTGCACCATACTTGTGATCCGTCTGCACCTAATTGAGGTGACCATGTAACTGTTATAACAATCCACTTGTTCAACTCGGTTGGGTTAGCTTTTGTTGGAAATGTTGTAATTGTTATATTATCACCACCATTGAATGATGCAGATTCTTTTTTTGCGTTGCTTACAATAAAGTACTTACTATCATTCATACAAATAAAGTGATCCCATCCTGGATTATCATTTCCAATGATTGCATTTCTTAACCCAACACCAGTACTATTACCATAAGACGTTAGTCTATAAACAACAGTTATCGATAACGTTTTATCTCCACTTGTTATATTTAAATCCATATCACATTTCATTCTATCGTTTACACCATCAAAGGTAAGATAGTTGTATCTACCATTAATTAATCCTGTCCCCGAAGTTGGTCTTTCTGCATCTGAATATTTTACAATATTTTTTCTTTCACCAAAACCTTGGTATTGAAGAGATTCAACATTTGTTCCTGATAAAACACCATATTTTGCAACTTTCGTGCTCAACGGACTATTGTCAGATATTAACCAATGTCCTGCAGCATTATTTTTTATAAATTCATTCGACCAGCTGTGATAATTCCCATCCATCATTATAAGACTTTTTACAACTGCATCAACTAACTTTATTTTACCAGAGCTATCTCTTTCAACTCCTCCAAGTGGTAAAACCGGAGCTATTAATTTTTGTGCAGTTGCAACATTTATTTTTAGTTTTCCTGTTCCATCTCTTTCTATTCCACCATTTGCTAAAACAGGTGCTATCAAAGTTTTTGCTTCTGATACATTAAGTTGCAGCCTACCAGTCACATCTTTGTTAATTCCACCATTTAGTGCAACGTCAACGGACATGCTTCCTGAAGCGTCTTTGATGATGCTTCCATTTAGTAAAACAGGTGCTACCAATCTTTGTGCTTGTGGCACGTTGAGTTCATATTGGTTTGTTGCATCTTTCTTTATTCCACCAAATCTACTTATTTTTGTTGCATTCATAATGCTTAGGTCAACATAATTTTTTGTTGTTGCGTCAGCATATGCTGTTGGCTCACCTAATGAACATATCCTTTTGGTTTGCATGTGGTAGTCGCTTGAAATATCTCCATAAACTGTTCTTGGTAAATAGAGATTTAAGAATCCATAGCTTACTACATCACGGTCGGCAGATGGGGTCAATGCCAAATTTATTATCTTTTTATTTTCAGCATCTATGTTTCCTGAACCATCTTTTTTAATCCATGATTCTACATATCCTTTATTTGCTATATGATTTGATGCTGCTGTTGTTGGTACATTATCGACTACAAAATTATTTAAATCAAAATTTTTATCCACTTTCACTCCCGTACTATCAAAGGGTAAGCTATTTAGTTTTGTTTCAACAACTCCAACATCAACTTCAATTTCGTCTACTCTTTTTGTGACTATTGAGTTTGATGCTGCACCACCTGATGCACCACCACCAGTAATATTGTTTATAAATCCCATATTTGCTATTTTTATTCAAAATAGTTTCTTATGAATCTTTCGTTCTTCTTATAGTTATTACGAACAAACTTTTTTACTACTTTTAAATAATTATTTTTGCCAAACTCTTTTAAGAAATACAAGCAATAATATCCACATAAAACGCTGTTTAAATCTTGAAACTGATTTGATTCATATTTATATAACTTATTAAATGTATAACATAAGTTTACTAACTCTTGTGGTGGTTGCATCCCAAAACTATCAAAATAATTAACAAAGTCTGTTGTTATTTTTACGGCTACCCAATGTGTTCCTGGTCCTTTGGTGTCATCCAAATTTATGATAAAACATTGGCCTGGTATATTTTTTATTTTCATCGGAATCTCGTTTCGTGATATAACTCCTTTAAAATTTTTGATTTTCAAGTAGTCAACCCAATTCATTATTTCAAAGTTTGATATTGGATGATTTATAAATTCTGGTTTACTTACAACAGAGCCCCCAACAAAGGTATTTGACTGAATGGACTGTTTGGTCCTAAAAGAAGACCCGATCCTTTTTTTTTATTTCCACTTAATAAATATTTCAAAGCTGGTATAACTGTACCACCTCTAGTTGGTTGTGATCTAATTACTAAACCATTTCCTGATTGGGATACATCTATTTCGCCACGATCAATTAGTGGCAACAATGATTCAAACATTCTTAACCTATCATCTTCATCATCATGATTTTCTCCATGACACCCTCCAAACAACTTTGCAATTAATGGTATTCCAATTCCTGCTAACAAAGAACCTAGAAAACCACCTTTTTGTCCTCGTCCTGTTTTTAAAACTAATCCACTTCCACTTTTATATGAACTTACTAGCTTCTTTTGTTGAGCTATAGGTAATAGTTGTTTGATTTGGTTTCTAATTTCTGGTGTATCTACAACCATTTTAACATGCTCTGGTGATAATTGATAAGAACCACCAACTGCTTTCTTAATAGCGGTCTCTCCTAAACCAGAAACTGCACCTGTTGCAAGTGGAGCCAAGATTTTTGGTAATATTTTTCTAGCAACACCACTTACTATTCTGAACAAATTCATAATGCTTCCTCCGCTTGTTGCAAATTTTTTTAGTTGAGCTTTGCTAATTTTAATATCAGCTCCTACCCCTTTATTTTTTGCTTTTTCAAGTTTATTAATTTGAGATTGAGTAAGATTTACTGTTTCATCACCTCTCAAAAGATTGTTATAAGACAACCTAAGAGTTATTGGTGTTTTATGTTTCATTGCTTTTGCAACTGATTCAGCTTGTCCAGCTGTCAAGTTTACTCGATAAGGGTGATAAATTGTAGACATTTTTAGACTTTATTTTTTCATAAAACGAATGTATATTAGTATCTTGTATTTTATTTTTAAAATAAATTAAATTAAATTTTGATATTAGTATATACATTAGTATATACATTAGTATAGTTGAAAAACAAAATGTCAAATCTTGACGAAATAAGAGAAATTAAAAAATACGTAGACTACTTTTATGAAGCCACAAAGTCTGATCTTGATGACGACGTTAATCCTGTTATTATCAAATCAGCATTAATTTATCAATATTTACTTTTAAAATATATAAGAAAAAAAGATAGTGTAAAAAATATAATAAATTCGTATAACGGCGAAATTGGTTTAATTGGACCAGGTAATGGCAATATAACATGTTGTTTAGAAGCATTATTTTCTAGATGTACATTTTGTCATGATCATAGCTCATTTCATGATGCTTATGGCCGATTTTACACAAGATATGGATATGGTAGTGGTTATTGTTATTTATTTCACAATTTGCCAAAATTTTACAAAAAAAATCCATTGTTTGGAAATATTATTGGTTTATTATTTTCATTTTGTAAACAATTAATTTAAATGTCATAAGTATATTTATATTGATATACTTTTACTTTATTATCTGCGGTTTTAAACCCGTTATATTCAATTTTTTCATGATAAATTTTTTTGTTAACTTTTCTGGTAAGCTTGATATCTTGTTTGAGTGATTTTGGTAAATATATGCTAACTGTTTCATTGGTTTCATCATCTTTCAACCTTGCAATACCACTTTCGCCATATTTTGTGTCAAAGTAAAATACATCTCTAACAGCATAAGTATGACCTACTTTTAGTGCTTTGTCCATCTTTTTTGCTAATACTGTATCATCTTCCATAATATCAAAATCAGCAACATAAGGAAAACCAGTTTGAAAACTAATGCTATCTGATTTGAGATATAAAGTTTTTATTGTTTTCTTTCCATTAATTTTTCCTTTTGAAACAATAAATTCATCAATTTCTGAATCTGCAGATATCTTTTCTTTCAAACTTTTTGGTGCGTTTGTTTTTATTATAACATCTGATACAAAGTTTTGGTTGTTTGGACTTGGTTCTAGATATAAAACTAGTTTTTCACCATATTGTCCTATTGTTTTTTCTTTATCAAGAATCTTAAAGACGGCGTCAACGTCAAGCTTTGAAAACGGTACATATGATTGATGCATCTTTGAGTTTGCTTTGTGACTGTGTTGTTTTTACTCTGCTTGTAAACTTTGGTAACTCTTATATACAGTAGCAAAGTTAAAACTCTAAATGAAAAAATAATTATTGTTACCACAAACACTAACTAAAAAAAAAAAAGTTTTGGTTTTGCTATTTAATTTAATAAGTTGCTGGAATTACACAAACGGGATGATTAATACTTAAAATATATTCACTACTGAAACATGTTGGCCACTTATTTTTATAAAACTCTTCAAACTCAGCCTCTTTGTCTTCTTTTACCTTTTTATATCTTAGCTTTTGATAATTACAGTTTTTATCCATGCAAACATTAACTGATGATCTTGTTCCTTTGCCGCAGGAGTTGCAAGGAGTTGGTGTTATATTTCGATAATTGTGGTAACTACAATACCCGCTTTGTGTTGCTGCTCTTTGGCATGTTTTTTTATGACCAACTAATAACCAGTTGCATCTTGGTGAATAGGTTTTTGCTTCTTCCATTGTTTTGTTGTATAGTGATGTAAACTTTGTAACTCTTATATACATTAGTAAATTTAAAACTCTAAATGAAAAAATAATTATGCTTGTGTTGCGGGAAAAGGAGATTGGACAAAATGATATACAGAAAAAATAGGCTTAAACTGACTTAAAATTGATAATAGTCGGTATAAAAAATGGTTTTCCAAAAAGTGTCCAAGGATCGGCCTTTTCTATCTACTTAAGTGGTTCAATTCACAGTGCGCCAAAGCTGTGAATAACAAAAACCACTACTTCAAGGAATGGAAGCGACTTCAAACCCAGCACTCAAGAACTTCTTTCATCCAGTCACGCAATACTTGCTCCAAACCATCAAAAATGCCAAATCATCTTTTGTCCAACGCATCAACAACAAAATCGCTTCCTGCCAGGCTGGCTCTCGCTCCTTTTGGTCTATGGCCAAAGTTGTATCCCAAAACTTTTGCCAATCATCTTTCCCTCCACTAAAAACCAACTCTGACTCTTCTTCTACCACTCCTTCATCCAAGGCCAACCTTTTTGCATCAGTCTTTACCTCCAACTCCAACCTGGACGACCAAGGGGTCCAACCTCATCACTTCCCCCTTCAAAATTCACTATGTCACCCATTAAGTTCTCCACATGAAAAGTCCCCCAAACCCTTCTCCAGCTTGACACCTCCAAATCCAAAGGCCCTTATGGTATTCCAGCAATAGTTCTCAAAACCTGTGCTCCTGAGCTTGCCCCTATTCTTAACAAACTATTCCAGCTTTCCTACACTCTTGGCACATTTCCCACCTCGTGGAAACAAGCCCACGTCTTTCCTATCCCAAAAAAAGGCGACAAGTCTAAACCACTCAACTATCGTCCCATTGCAATCACTTCACTCATCTCTAAAACAATGGAGACCATCATCACGAAACAACTTCTTACCTTCCTTGAAACAAACAATCTTCTCTCTGATCATCAGTATGGCTTTCGAAAAGCAAGGTCTACTGGTGATCTTCTTGCTTATGCTGTCCATGTCTGGTCCTCTGCTCTAGAATCCTGTTGTGAGAGCAGAGTGATATCTCTCGATATCTCCAAGGCCTTTGATCGCGTTTGGCACAAGGGTCTTCTCGCTAAACTGCCGATGTTTGGTCTCCATCACGCTCTCATTAATTGGATTGGTAGTTTCCTCTCTGATAGGTCAATTACCGTCAGAGTGGACGGCTTTCTCTCCAATCTGCACTCCATCAATGCTCGTGTACCAATACTCTTTCTTCTAATCTCACTTGGAAAACTCACATCCATTCCCTTGCTAAACATGCATCTCAAAAGCTCGGTTTCCTCGCCAGAGCTCGTGGGTTTTTCTCATCTTCTCACCTTCTATCTATATACAAGTCCCAAATCCGTCCTTCTTTAGAGTACTGCTCCCAGTTCGGGGGTGGTGCTACAAAATCTACTCTCTGTCTTCTCGACAAAGTCCAATCCAAAGCCATTTGTCTCATCAATAATCCTAACCTCACCAAATCGCTCCAACCTCTTTCCCATCGTCGTTTAGTTAGACATCTTTCCATCTATTACAGATACTTTAACGGAGATTGTTCTCAGGAGATCAGGGATATTATTCCAGTTCCTCTGAGGCCTGTCATGACCACCAGAAGCTCAACTTATTCACACCCTTTCCAAGTTTCACTGCATAATTCACGGACTCTATCTTACAAATCATCATTCATCCCAAGAACATGCAATTTATGGAACGTCTTGCCTTCTTCTTGCTTTCCTGAGTCCTACAACTTGCCATCTTTCAAATCTAAGATCAATAAACTTGCTCTTATCTCTCTATCCTCTTAGCTGTTCGCTCTCTTCTTTCTTCCTATGTTGGGGCTTTGTATAGGCCACCATAGCCTTTCCTCAACATAACCAACTGAAAAAAAAAAATCTCAGATTGGCCGGACTTGAGAATACTGTATGTAGAGCAATGCCCCCAACTAAACCAAGGAACTTGCTGCATCGGCATACCAAAGCTTCCATACAAAGAAATCACAAAATAAATCTGATGGAGGTACACATCTCGCCAGGGAGATGGGATCGCAAAGCCGGGTGTGGAGAGAGAGACACCAGATGGGAGCCAAGTGTGAAGAGACGATGGATAGCGAGCGTGTGGGAAATAGAGGCTGCACTGAGAGGCAGTTTGGGTGTGATCGCCTTGAACGAGGACGTGAAACTTTGTCTCTGAAATCACCAAATAACTTCCTTCTCTCTCTTCTTTCCTCCTATGTTGGGGCTTTGTATAGGCCACCATGGCTTTTCCTCAACATAACCAACAAAAAAAATAAAGAAAAAAAAATACTTGATTTTGTAGAAACCAGAAACAGGGTTCTGAGTTTTTTTCTAGGGAAATGGAAATTATGAAAAGGTTTCCGAATGCATTCTTAAAAAACAGCATTTTCATTGCCGCACATGCTGGATGCGAATTCACAAATCCTACATTACGAGTTGGCACCCTGAACTATTGGATTACTATTAATGCCAAACTGGAGCTAACTGATGAGGTACGATCCCAGACATAATATAAACATCCAAGTATATGGGTTAGTTTTTATGTAGAGGAAAGGGTGTAGAATTCTAAGAGGTGGTGGTGGTAACCAGGATAAAGGGCAACAGGGCACTTGAAAACATGTACAAATTTACAACTTTGCTAGCTCCGTATCTATTTTGGTCAGTGCTTCCAATCTACCCATTGGCAAACTGATATGATTTCCATTTGTTATATCAGTATCTCTTGGGTTGATTCAAATTAAGACACCGTTGTCCCAATGTCTTACTAAATTTTCACTCTTCCATCTCACAGTTGGTACTGCTCTTCCTGCACCAATTTCTATAACAGCAAATGGAGATGACTTCTCGGACAAGTGCTTTCTACAGAACTCAGCAAATCTCCACTCCTGGTCATTTAGTCTGGATTCAATAAAGTACCAGTCACCAAACATGAGGATATTAGGCCTTGCTAACTTTTGTTCTTCTCGTTGAGCACCTAAAAAGAAAGGACATGCATTGCTTTTTTTTCATTTAATAATCACCCTGGAAGGATTCTCTACAAAATTTGGGAGCAACAGCCAACTATTCAACAGATAGGTTTTTAGGATTAATTTCGCTGTCGCAATTGATGCATGAAACTAATGGCTTTTGCAAGCGTTTAGTCAATGCTGGGTAAACTATGTAAACATAGGATGCTACCAAAAAAGTTAATCAAAATACACCATGCTTGAGGAAGCCCTAGTTTCGAACGTTGTAATAAACACAAACCTGGCGGTCCATGTGGTAGTGGATCCTTAGCCTGCAATGTCTCCTCGTTAATAACAACACGAAACTCGTCTGGTAATGCCCAGATGTCACTTCTTCCATCAACTTTTTGCAGACAAGCGAAACTTCCATGGCATTCAACCATACTGTGTTCAGAGAATCCTGCTTTTTGAAAGTGGCCATCGACATTGGTTGTGAAAATGAAGGAACGGCACTCTTTCGATTCGCTCCAGTTCTTCAGTATTGCAAAACCTTTGTGTGGTTGGGTGCTTTTATATAAGTTAGAGCGATGGCCAAAAAACCCCCACGCAAAATGAGGGTCATCTACAAACCACGATAGGGTACTCACTTCCCCTGAAATCTGGGAGACCACTGTCAACACCCATACCAGCCCCAGCTGTGATAAATAAAACTTTCGACTCCTTGATTACATGGGCAGCTCTGTTAAGGTTCTTCTCAATTGCTCTCTCTACTCATATTAAAGCGAGGTTTACCGACAGTATCTTGAGAGGTTTACCGAGTGAAGTATCTTGAGAGAATGCGAGGGACAAGGAAGTTATTTGGTGATTTCAGAGACAAAATTTCACGTCCTCATTCAAGGCGATCACACCCAAACTGCCTCTCAGTGCAGCTTCTATTTCCCACACGCTCGCTATCCATCGTCTCTTCACACTTGGCTCCCATCTGGTGTCTCTCTCTCCACACCCGATCCCATCTCCCTTTCAACATAATAATTAAGACTCTTCAGTAAATGCTAGTTTACCAGGGACCTTCCATTTGCTTTATAACATAATAATTAAGTAATTAAAAAAATGAAGCTAATAAATACTATCATTAAAAATATACAGATGATTTTTGTGCATGTGTGCCCACATGTCTCATGTGGTTCTTTGCAGCAGCACATGGAAAATTATGGATCTTGGTCTCTGACAGATTGGCCACCCCTAACCTAATCACTACTAACAAAAACCGCTAACATAAGCTACTACCAGCAACTTGCCAGTATTTTCACACACTGGAAAACATCTTACAGGATTTCATTGTCATTATGCAATAGTCATAGTAATGATAGTAATCTCAATTATTTTAGGACAGTAACAGTGCTGGTTTCGGCACCTACAAACTAATCTTACCAATTGGCGCTATACAAGAATTAAGATACAAATATTAATTACTAGTAGAAAGCAAAAGCAAGGTAAAGCAACAAAATAGAAATGAATCAAAATATTTAAATAGCTACTTTAAAAGATTTCACTGATGGTGCCCTTTTTTGAGCAGCTGATAGGCCGTTCCAAGCTTTTGCTCCCCTAAATGAAAATCCATTTCGCCCATTGATTGCTTTTTTAAAGGCAGTTTAAGATTACTGTAAGTGTTGTGTTGAATGCAATTAAGCTCTCTTGAAAAGTGCTCTTTTTAAATTTCGATGTACCAGGCCTTTTTTACATATGTACTTGGCCAAATGGCCCACCAGTTCCTCTTCTTGGCCCACCAGTTCCTCTTCTTGGCCCACCAGTTCCTCTTCTTGGCCCACTACTTTTCGAAAAATTCAAGCACTGGTGGGCCAGATTGCCCTCTGTTGAGAATAAATTTGTTAAAAATTCGAATGCCAGGTCAACAAAAATTTTCGTAACAACAACACTAGCGTACGTCAAGGGACCACCAAATTGGCCCTTTGAAGAACTTTTAAAATTTCCAGCTCATAAATTTTTTCAGTCATCATAATTGTCTGTCCCTTACGGGAAATTGGCCCACCAGACTGAGTTGCTTAAAAAAGGCCTGCGCTGTACATGCCATTCAGACATTTCCCACGAACTATCTTGGACTTTATTCAGCATACCCTTTTGCAATCATTATATTTATGGTGGAATTTGTTAGCCTATCAGGCCTGCTCAATGTGGTGAAAAGTTGAGTGACATAAAACCAAGCCTGAAGGATAAAGTTGTCGTCATTTTGCTGGACCTTTCCCGTTCTTTATGTCAACATAACTCGATTTTGTAGAAAATGAATTTCGAAGTTGCCGTAATGGCACAACGTTTCTTTGAATTGCGAGATGGCGGAGCTAATTCTGTTCGGGAAGTGGCATAATTGAATTAGGACGCAAGGATATTATGATAGGCAACGTGTCGAGGGCGAGCACGCCCTGAGGCCACCTGTGAAAACAGTGAAACACCTGATTCTGTTCACAACAATACCACGAGGTTTGGAATACAACCCTCGCACGGTTGTATTCAGAGCTGCATCAGTGAAATAGCAGATGTGTTTGTATCGCAATTGGATAGTTCCACTGCATTCCCCGATATTTACATCAAATCTCAAAGAATATTCATAGTCTTTGTGTGAGAGAAAACGTGAATCGGAAATCTCAGTGCTAAGCCCTTAACCATAGGTTGATTTCAATGTTTTTATTGGATCATATTTGAAGGTAAAATGCACAGTGAGAAGGCGTGATGCAGTTGGTTTAGTAGTGCGGCAACGTCGAGTGATTTGCCATACCACACATTCATAAAGGACGATATTGGACATTGGCGGGGGTAAAAAGAACACTGATTAACGGTAAGAAACACTTTCAGTTACTGATAGAAGATTAATCTAAAAAGTCTAATGCGATTTAATTTTATAATTATTGGAAGCTAGCATGCTCGCGTTGTGTTTACTTTTAATGACTTCTCTTCTGCTTCCACATATCTAAGCTTATAATTATCATCAATTTTTTAGGTGATTTCAAGCCGATCTCCTTTTGCCATGTTTAGTTATTTGCTGACGAAAGCCAAGGACAAAGTTGTCACTTTATTGACTGATGTCTGTCCCTGTTTTGATCCCTTCCATAAATCGTCACACAAAATCGAAGACGTTCATCGAAGGTCAAATAAGTTGAGCCATTGGGATTTCGAAAGAGGGGAGTCAAATGGGAAGATTTTTACCATAGAAATGATGAAAAAATTGGCAATTAAAGGAATCAGCGATGATGGCAAAGATTTTACAAATGAGTGCGTTATCATGGAGCAATGTCCTTGGAAAACTGAATCATGTGATATGCTGTTACGGGTTGAAAACTCTGTGTTCCCTGTGAATCGATTTCTGCTATCCGTCGAATCAGATATTTTTAAAACAATTTTAGAAAGTATCCCAGTAGCTCAAAAAAGAAAAACAATCGTCACCCTAAATGGCTACGATGCAAAGGAAATTGAAATGCTTCTAACTTTTGTTTACTTGCCTGAATCAGAGATAAAAGGTTGGTTTTTTATTACCAGATAGAACCTAACTTCAAGGGTTGATTACTTGGGAGTCATCCGATCGTTTGCCACTTGCACTTTTGCACTGAAATTATTATAGATTGGGATCAATCGCTGCAAATATCAACATTTTGCATGTGTTCATTTCTCTGCGCATGCTGCTGAATTTTCAACCCTGCAAAATATTTTGATTCGCGATAATGTAAATTTTTTCATTCTGATAGATCGAGTTGAAATCCTAGCCCGCTTACCGAAGCATGCTGAGATTTCAATCCGCTTTGCCGGCCAGAAACCGCTACCATGTACAGTAGTTGCATCTTTGTTTTTGCAACAATTTGACCGTAAAACCGAGCTAAATTTTCAGCTCGGCAAAAGTTACATCGAGAGTAAAATCTCTCATGTAATAAGCTCCCAAATCCTTGTTATGGAAGTCAGCAGCAAGCATTTTGGTGAATTTATTTGAAAATCTACTGACAGCACTTCGAGATCTGTTCGTTTGTAGGAATATATTTGAAAAGGAGGTTGCGTGTGTTTTTAATTTTCTGCATGGGAGGCTAACGCAAAGCCACTGAGATCAGCTCGTCTTTGGCGACGTACAGACTTCGCGGGGGTTGTGAGTTCGAATCCTATACGTGTCAAGATAGAAACACCATTGGCAAGGAAGGCGACAGGAAAGCACTCGATAAACTCAACTTTCCTAAAAACTTGGAGCAATGTCCTGGTCTCTAGTGAGCTTGCAATCGAGTATGCTATCCAATTAATTACATATCAGGGGGTAAAATTGAATGATCTTTGACTGGTTTCCCCTGTTTCAGATGATAATGTTCTGATTCTGCTGAAACTTGCAAACGAGTTGATGATAGAAGAGCTGGTGATACGCTGTGAGGAATACCTTTTAACGACAGCCGTACTTCCGCCAGTGACCCTACTGCAAATTGCTGATAAGTACCAGCTGCCCAGTTTAGAAGAAGCTGCTGCCATCAAAGCAAGCAAGTTACCATGTGTCGAAAGAGAAGTCGATTTCTATAGTTTGACAAAGAAACAGCAGGAAAAAGTTTTAAACATGTCGAGAAATAGATACAGAAGTGGAACTTCAACATTGTACGCTGGCAATGCATTTATTTATGAAACCACATCACCCTCTCCAGAGTTGAAACTCGAAAGAAAGCTCAAGGAAATAAAAAGTGAATTCAAAGGAACTTTGGCCTTCATCCCGAACAAGGGTAAAAACAATTATGCTTCAGATGCCAAAACAAGAACGTAGTAAGAACGGCATTTTTCCAGCAAGTTCAATTCATCATTGCTTGTGATCCTTTTTTGATTGGTTTATTCGGAATATCAGCTTTTAGAATGAAATTGGCATTTAAAAAGAGCATATTTAAGATAGCAAAATTGCAGCCAACATTTTTGCATAATGATCATGAAGTCCTATAAAATGTATTTCAGTTTATTAAAAAACTGGCAAGATTCTATCAGCAAAGCTTCTGTTAGCAAAGCTTCTGTAAGCAGGATCTGTTAGTAGCAATTAGCTATCCGACATCACATAAGAAAATTTCTCTAGGGCGGTTTGATTTGGGTTAAAACTCTCGCCCTCATAGACGGATGCCAGCATCTTGCATCGGATTATTCCAAAATTCATCCAAGCATATAATTTTCAAATATTTCTAAAGGAGTTCCTTTTACTTTTGCATGGGATGTCCCAATATTCTAGATACTTTTACAAACTCTGCCTTTCATCCCTTCCCAGCTATTTGAGCTCGATAGGGATTTCGTACTGGTCTTTGTCCAACTATTACGTAGAAGTGCAAGTTGACGGAGTCTTCTGTTTATCTTGAGTTCTGCCTCTGTCTGAAGAGTAGGACCTAGCACCCTGTTTTGAAAATTTTGTACCCACACCAAACCATGCTGCTAGTTTAATGTTCACTGCTTTTATTGGCATTACTTTAGCTAAGGTTTGAATCTCGTTTGCGACAGACTACATTTTAGGCAGAAGGGTAAAAATAATCAGAACATGTATATTTCTTAATAGACTAACACAAAGTTTAACATAACTCCTTCTCTCTTAAATTGTTTCAAACTGCAAAGCTGTACATATCTTTTAAAAGCCTATATTTAGGCAAACTTTCAGAGTCAATTGGCGGCAAATATGGTCCTGTATCATCCATGTAGACATAAGGGAATTTTAAAACGCAAAAACTGTTCCTTGGTAGTGAAATCCCACATTTAGGCCCAGGAATGAACACAGGAGCAGATCCATCCTCACCTGGTTGCACCCTGGGATTGATTTGAATACCGATGTGTGAATCTGCTGTAACGATGTACGAACGCGACAACTGTGCCAGATGCGGTGGTTTTGCAGAGCGACAGGGACAGGGAAAGTACAAAGGCATATCCGAATGCAAAAGCTTAGATGCAGTTTCCCGCATGTGCCCGTTACTCGATGACTTGACGACTCTGTCAGGTGCAGAGCAAATGAATCTGCAATAGAAATGATAGGCCATTAATCAATTTCTTCACATCAATCAAACTTATCAGTCTCCTCTTTCATTCAAAATTTTTTCAAGCATTTTGTTTCTTTTTTGTTGAAAAACTTTTCATGCAGTTAACGAGTAGCTAATTCTAGTTTCGTTTCATATTCATATTTCTGTTCGTGTTAAACATTTGGGTGCAGTCATGACACTTTGTTCCTCCTGGTACTGTCTTCGGTGTGTTGTGTAGTAGAGAGCTAGTTTGTAATTCCTTCATGTAAATTTTTTTATATTGGATATATAAAAACACACTGAGCTTCACTACAAAACATGCTCGAATCTAGGCTTAGCAGGAACCAGAGACAGGGGTGTTTGAGGTTGTTTTCCGCTGCCTTCCTCATCTGTAATATTCTCATCGTGAACCGTGTAGATAGAATTCGAGCGCACAACCCTTGCGTTTTGAGTCCACATGTTTAACCACATCAGGACACCAAGAAGTGCCTGCCGATACATCTAAAATCAAGCATGTGTTTCTTACCTATGCCCTCTTGGACATTCATATTCGTTTCCTATGTATGCCTTCATGCCACCTGATTTGCTCCTATCCTCTTTTCCTCCTTTTGGCTGCTTGGCAGGGCTTTGCGCCACAGGATCAATTGAATCAACGCTCTCTAAATCTCTTGACAGCATAGTTAGTTTTGCAGCTGTTTGAAATATCTGCAAATGACCTCCTGGTGCAGCAGTCGAAACACTTTTGCTTGCCTCACCCGGTGCTGGCCACTGGTCTTCTCCATCATCCGTCATAACGTTGCTCATGTCCATCTGCACCAAATTCGTAACACTTTCACTCAACCGGATCTCCCACGGAAGCAGAAAATTGCTTCCGGAAAAGAATCCCTGCTGCTCGATACCTTTTTGTGGATTATACAAAGAAGCGGGACCCAAGCAGAGGAGGGACCATGATGGGAAGATGGGTACGAGCTCAGGAGCAGTATCTTCAGTTAACATAGTGTAAACAAACTCATTCGTAGATGACCTTTTTGTAACATGACATGTGTGGTCCACAGCACTTTGCAAAAGTAGTTTGTCATCAGGTTTGGTAGCGCTTTTCATCTCAAATTGATGAGAAAGGTGCAGACTGTTGTTCTCATCTTTGAATTCGCCGTCTTGTGAAGTAAATCCAATACTCAATGTGGTTGGCACTGGTTCATTGACACTTGGCACGCTGAAGTGAGTAACCTCTTTGCTTGACAGAGTCATTGCTCCGATTGAAGACACAATTTGAGACATATGACTAGTAGTATCTGTGGCGGAGAGCTCTTGCTTCAAGGACAGCTGCGAGCATTCATGACCGCTCATATCCATCGGTGTATCAGCCGTATCTAGTTCAAAGAAATTGAAATCATAATTCTGTTGAGCATTTGATCACGAAAGTAGTGGTACAGAAAAACCTTACTTGTAAAATTACGGTGTGGTAATGATCCGCTCTTGCTCGGTTCAAATAGTAATTTCGATCCAAGAAAGAATAAAATTTTAGCAGCAGTAAAGAACCAATTAACAACTACCAGTCCAACCATCATGAAATTCAATGAAAATTTTCTCAGTATCATTTTGCAAGTGAGGAGTAAGCGCTCCCAAATCATCACTATTACAAATGCTAAGCAGTGAAATCCTGTTGCTGTCGTGCACTTGAGCGATCATGAATATCAATAATAAGATAAAGATGTTTAAGACATAACACAATATATACGACTTTATTAGCTAAGTGCAGGGAACAGATGCTTTCTTCGGATTTACTTAAGGAATTTCAAGTTCACAAACCAATCCATTGCATCATAATTCTTCACAAGCCCTCAAAGGGGAATAATCTTGTTGAGTACTCAAAGTGAGTATATGACAAGCAGCAAGAAATTGCACCATGGCGAAAGTAGAAAGCATTAGCAGGTAAGGAGCAAGTGAATAGAACATACCTTGGAAATTATTTCTTTCTTGAACCGAATGCTTCGGTATTTGTAGGTGGACCAAATACGAGCAGCACTTTTTTTCCAATTCTTGATAAAACTCGAAATTAGCAACCTGAGATGAAGAGCAAACCACATGTCAATTACAAAAGTTATAGAGGAAGACAGGACCGTATTTCAATAAAACATCGACCTTTTGG
Source organism: Pseudorhiza aurosa (assembly GCA_964026355.1). Classification (NCBI taxonomy): domain Eukaryota; kingdom Metazoa; phylum Cnidaria; class Scyphozoa; order Rhizostomeae; family Lychnorhizidae; genus Pseudorhiza; species Pseudorhiza aurosa. The sequence continues at coordinate 1,309,260 of OZ032129.1, read as the reverse complement.
CCTTGTTTTGTACGATACCAGTTCATCAATGCAAATTGTGTTGTGTCTAGATGGACATGTTAGGAATTGAAGATGGTCCAGAAATCCTCTCTTACTCACGATGTAAATCATTGACAGGTTTTTTAAAATTTATGTCATCATATTATTTACTTCTTTGGATTTCCAGCCATTTAGACCAATTAATACCAGTAATGTCATCTCATGTAGAGGTAATTAGCATGCTGGTTACAGCACATTTTGGCTATACGGAAGGTCCCAGACTCTGTTCCACGTTCGTACCCAATCTGGATGCCCTATTCCAGTCTTCCTTTCCGCATTGAAAGGATACCTGGGATGAAGCGTGGCAGAGATAGGGCACTGACTGGCCTACCTCACAATGCCGTAGCTCCGGACGGTGACTTTCCGAGAGGATGCTCCTGACTCTCCTATCGAGTTTGCGACTCAGATGCGTCCAAATGTCTACGTAGATGTAAAATGTAGACATTTTGACACTGAAACTTTTGCTTCTTATCGAGCAGTGGCCAGGTCCATCAACAGGCGGAATTACAAAGAGCTGGCAACTCTCCTCAATCTAAGTGAAAGCTTAGTAGAGGGTAGATTCAAACCACTGACCATAGGACCGATGCGCAAGAATCTTACCACTGAGCTACCCTGACACCTTAGACATTATCTAATAGGTTACTTTACCTTGAGATCAAATGGATCTTCTCTCGTTCCTTGCATTCTTCCACAATTACAAGCGGCTATACTTGTCACCCGACTTGAGTGAGGCTTGCATGGGATCCCAACTGAGTCATCATGCTGTGATCTGTCATTGTCTTCCAGCGCTCTGTGAAACTACGGCAAGAAGGGAAATGGGTTTCCTTATCTGAATGTCTGGTCGAATTTTACATCATAGAAAACATGTCGTTACTGCATCTTGTAGTTTGAAGCCAATCTATGCGTGACCAGGGTATAATACTATCAATCTGTTTTCAAACCAATTAATTTTAATCAAAGATTAAATGTAAAACTAAAGAAAATTTTACATGAAAAATTTTCATTTCACATTCTAGAAAAGACATTGCGAATGCTACATGGGATATACACTACGATTACCATCTAGTACACTGCTTATAGCCGGCAAATACAACGATATTTAAATTGCAGAGAACTGTTTTACAATAGTGCGTACTCACAGGATAGACACAGGGTTGACCTGTAAGGCTTCGAATTTCGCACAACTGGCGGCCATTCCACCAAATCTGTATAAAAAGGAATCAATCAAAGAAAACTAACAACGTAGATTAAATGTTGTTAATCATAATTTGAAGATTAATTTGAAGGGCAAGCATTAACTAGCATGTAATATGCTCGATAAACCACTTTTTGATAATACAGACAGAGGGTGTGGGAATGTACCTAAAAATACACCGACAATACATGATTAGGCATACCTGATTACAGTCTTCTTGTAACTGACCCATGTAATGTTCAAATGCTGGCCCTCTCGCATTCAGCGTATAAACGTGCAATGCTTTACTGAGCTGCAAAATACAGCATGAATGACTTACAGCAAAAAAAATAAAAACTTAACAAATTATGTTCAGCTAAAAGGAATAGGTTTTCGTTATACGAAAGTGCAACAAAGCCCGCTCGGTTGCTTGCTGAGCATTTGCTTTAAAATACTTTGAAAAGCTATTCAAAATACATAGAGATATACAGTGTCACATCAAAAATCAACAGCAACAAACCAAAAAAGAGGATTGAGACACCTCAATCACGTCACGACATTACGCAGTCACCGTGAAAATTGCGCATGACGGAGATCAAAATACATCATGCAATTTGAATTCACCAAAATCGTTCAGGCGTACCTGGGACAGATGCACCGAATGAGTATAATGAGATGGAAGGTTATCCAAGTATGCATTCGTTGCCAATGGTATTACTTGTCGGCATCGGCTGAAAATATTATAAAACCATTAGCAAAATACTATGAGTAGCAGAGTAGCAACAGAAGGTATCAATTTGATAAGAGCATCAATCGGACAAAGATCTAAATTACTTTATCATTTGTTAAGCAAAATGATAGAATACAGTCAAGGCTACAACCTTTCTGAAAATTTCCAGTCAAAGTCTAGAGACGACGCCATATTCATTAAATGATTGTTAACTTCTTCTTCTTGACCAAGGAAGAATTCAAACAATGCAGCACAAACTCGGAACCACAAATCGCTAAAAGGTGCCTGAAAGGGTAATCATGCATTTGATTATTCTGAGCGGTTTGTGACAGATGGACATCTGGCTGTAAATGGGACAGTCCTCCATGCAGATTTCACTAGATACGGTTATGTCCATGCATGCTCATCTGAACTGGCAGCCTCAGTTGAGAGGGATTCAAGAAAAGGAAAGGCTATCATCAAAGTCTACCTTGCAAGAAAGCAACATATCACTGTACCAAGACCTACTTCAACGTGCGTTCCTCTTCGTCCCTCGGCCGGAACTTCTCTACTTTCCACTGTCATCATATAGTCAATTTGTTTGTTGACGAAGACTTGAAATGATGTTTTTTTTCGATTATTGATTAACTGATCATCATTTGTCGTATTTGGTGGTTGGGAAAGGATGCTGGATTGATTTGACTTTCCAGAGAAAGAGCGAAGCACTAAAAGTTAGGAAAACATCCTTCGTTCAGCATGAAAATAATTTCACATGGCGGAAAGGCTTAATAGTTGACCAGATCGAGTGGGAGAAAATAGCAGCAAATTTGTAAGAATGAAGAATGAGAGTAAATGAAGGCAGAGGGAAAGACCATCAGAAAGACCACCAGAAAGACCACCAGAAAGACCATCGGAAAGAGATCAGATACGGAAGCCAGCAAAGAGGAAACAAAATGCAAGTCGTGCAGACAAAATGGCCCACAGACGGCCGATAGTGCCACGGTTTTGTTATTATTATCATCAATTTTCTTGATAGTATGAACTGACTTAAAAACATAATGATACCCGTATATTTATAAATACATCATACTTAAAACTAAACTAAATTGATTGTGACGATGATGATTATGATGATGATGATGATGATGATGATGATGATGATGATGATGATAATGATGACAACGATGATGATGATAATGATTATTATGATAGTGATGATAATGATTATTATGATAGTGATGATGATGATAATGATGACAACAATGATGATGATAATGATTATTATGATAGTGATGATGATGATAATGATGATGATGATGATGATAATGATGATGATGATAATGAAGATGATGATAATGAAGATGATGATGACAATGATGATGATGAGATGGCAGATGTGAAATCCCTATTGGGTCTGTAGACAAGTCGATAATGCAGCATATAAGACAAAATACATTAAAGATTGGAAGGCATACCGTTATCAATGCTTATGGAGTGCTTCAGGAGTTGATCCAGGCACCATTGAGTTGGGTTTGTGAAGAGATGGTAGCTTGGCTGGACATACACAAAGGTTGGATTTGGAGAGCTCACTGTAAATAATGAGCTTGAACTAAAAAGGAAAAGTAGACAAAAAAGAATTCAGAATTAATAGTAAAAACTAATGAGGTAAATGAAACAATTTTTGCAAATTTTCTGGCAATTTTAGCTATGGATATAGAGATACAGGAAAGATCTAGCTTGAAAACATTGTAGCACTTAAAAAATAAATAAATTACCTAAGACTTCCAAGTTGGCGATTCTTTCGTAGGATAAGATGAACCTGTTCTTGTAAGGAATGTTGTATCCGCAGCAGCAATGTCTAATTCAAAGAATAACACCTTTTCATATTTAGCATCAGTACCGATGCACACATGTCAAATGAAATCCCTACCAGAAATTGCAAAATATAATGACAGGAAGACATACTTCAGTCGATGTACTTCGTTCCTTGATCCAAGGGACCTGAAATAAGGACCACAAAGAATAACGCTTCCTTCAACATAAACCAGTCCTTGTAAACAGTACAAATAATTAAGCAAAACAGTGAAACGTTGAACTCTTTCTGAGATTGGTCAAAAAATTTCAACATCATAACCAAGATCATTAGTAAATTGGCTAAAGCAAGCTGGTTGGCCTGTGATGAATTTGGAGAGAAGACTTATCTATATAAGTGGTGAATTAATCTTACTACTTTTCTTTTTACTTATTTTTTGCATGCATTATGTTAAGAAAGGCCATGGCGGCCTATACAAAGCCCCTAAAATGGAAGGAAGAAGAAAGTGGAAGGCTAAGAGGGGAGGGAAATCAGATCAGGTAAATAGTACTAAATTATTATTGCCAAGTATTACCTGAAATGTGAATATTATTCGTGGAATGCAGGGCCTTCCGGTTGTTTTCCATATCTCTGGAATTCCATCAATGCCAGCTAAAACTCCGCAGATATGATGCAGCATCCCATGCCTACAATATCCAAATGGTTTTTTATCTGAGTTCAACTACAATTCAATCTTGCCCCTAAACAGTAAATCTTTATTATACTATGGAGAATTTCATATCTGATTTGCTATCTTGGGAATTTGATTTGTATTGGATCTATCAGCCTGAACCATCTACATTTAATCTGAAATGCTTTCATTCACCTGATAGGTAGTCCAAGAATTTCCTTAAAAACTAGGGAAAGATAACAAAGGTTACTAAAACTGATAAAAAATCTACCACATTTGATAAAGCATGTACTCACCTCACTGATGCTAAAACTTTAAATAGTCTGAGATAGTTGAGATCAAATCGGGGAGAAGGAAATGATACCTAGAGTAGGAAACAAAAAGAAGCAAGTTGCAGAAAACATATATCTTCACATGTTGCTTACTTTGTAGTTTGTACAACATTGCCACAGAATGGCCTGTATATGCAGAAATTTATGGGCATCAATATCATCTTAATTTTCCATTGGACAGCTGAGAACAGCTTTCGCAGAGATGTTGCGAGGATTGGGTTTCATAGAGGTTGGGGTTTGTCTTGTTATGGAATGTCTTGCCTCCTTCTTGCCCTCCTGAATTTTACATCTTATCATCTTTCCAATCTAAGATCAATAAACTCGATCTGATGTCTCTCTCTCCTCTTAGCATTTTGCTTTCTTCTTTCTTTCTTTGTTGGGGCCTTGCATAGGCCACCGTGGCCCTTCCCCCAACATAACTCACTAAACAAAAAAAGAAAAAAAGTTTGTCTATACATACTTTGGGTGACCATTGTTAAGATTTTTGAACCAGTAGCGTATGAAGCCTTTCTTGGCTGCTGTCAACACACCAACAAATGTTAATGTATTGATGCTGCAAGGCATCTACAACCTCTGCCCCAATCAAAATTCAGGCATGTGAAGGCAAAAAATTGATACATTAGAGCAGAAAGGAAATGTGGCAACTGAATTGCACTCACAACAACAATGTGACACACAGAGAACACAAACAGCAGTGAAGCAAAATGCTTGTGCTCTTTTGATTGCCAATACTGATGTTGTCCCTGGAGAGATAAAAATGTCCATCATTTAGCAAAGGATGAGCACAGGTATTACTGGAAATTTTAATGCTTCATTCTTGCATTGGTTGAAACAATTGACACAATGAAATTCTTCAACTGAAACACTGATTTTGAGACAAGAGAAACAAAAAAGAAACTCATCATGTTTTAATGTCTGCAAATAGTGTCCCTAATTAGTAGATATGCTAATTAGACACTGTAATGAAGTTGCTACTATTATCATTACCATCAATGAGCCTTTATTACAAAAAATCAATTAGTAACTATTCGACATAATGTTTCAGACCCATTCTGGGATTCCTCATCAAGATGGGCTCACAAGAAGGGGACTACAGTTCCCAACCAATGTTCCAATGCTCTGATAAACAGCAACTGTCAGTCTTTGAAGAAGGCAAGAAACATAACTAAAATCAAAGCTTGTGCAAAGTTTTGTTGATAGATGCTTCAATGAAAATGGAGACAATTTTGATTGCAGAGAAAGACATCAGGGGATTCAAATGTTAGAGAATAATGTGATCCAAACAGAAACGCACTGTTAGAGAGATATCCTCTTGCATATTCTTGCATGCTTCTACGAGTGTTGATGGATCCTCAATCGAAACCAGCTCAAGGTATATTGTCCTCTGTGCAACATCATGGTACAGCTTTACTGTCACCTGAGATCAAGCAGTTTGAAATAGTTAAATTTGATTTCATCAATGATTTAGAAAGTTACCAAAAGAAAAATTGGACATCATCAGGAAGTAAAACAAAATGTGTGACATCAGCATACAAAGACAGTTGAAAGAAGTTATGAAAAATTATCAACTAAGGTATTCTTGCAATGATAAGAAGAGAAGATCTCAGAAAGGCAGACAGAGGTGTATGCCTAAGAACTAAGAACTGCCATAAATTTGTGGCTATCTAACCTCTGCATTGGTATCTTCCTTATATTTCTGAAAAAAAGAAAGCCATACTTAAAAAATATATAAAGCTAAGAATTAATATTTAAATATGGAGTTTACTAGATGAATAAACTACAGATGCAGTTGGAACATGTTCTTTTAAGAAAATTAGCAAGTTATCATACACTTTGGAAGCAGAGGGAGCGCATACGTTATGGAAAACTTGTTTTCCCAGCAAGTTGTTACATATTGCATCTTTGTCTTTGAGATGACAATGTCCAATAATTCCAACGATACAAACTTTGTGTTTCTCTGCCCTAGGAGAAGAAATAACATAAATTAGTCTGCAGGGAACATCTGTTGAAATGGAAGCTGAATCGTCAAAATTCTGATATCAGACTACATCACTTATTTGATCAAATACCTTTCTATCTGCTCAATCTTTTCTTTTAAATACTTTGCACTTAATATTTTTGCCATGTTGTTGTAAAAATTAACTAAAAGAGTGCACTTCATTCACCGTAACTGCACTCTCGAGCATCCGCCATTACAGCCTTGCTTCTAGCTGATACCTGGGAATCATTTGATTGGCTCTTCGGATTAAGACTGGGAACTAAGGCATTAAGATAAAAATTGTCTACTATCAAGATGAACCGAGGGTAAGAAACCAAACTACTTACCATCTTATTTAAAGACTAGCTCGTTTATCTTAAAATCAATTAGGTAATGAACATTTCCATTGGTAGTCTCAGTTGCAATTTCAATGTGAAGTCTTGCTGGATCACTGCCTGCTGCCCCTCTAAGAGATATGCAGCATCAGTTCATACCATTGAATGCCCGTAACAGTGTCATTCAATATAGAAAATACTTAATAGATTAGTCTTGCACATTTCTGATAAGATTATTTGACCAGTGATGTGTCCACAGTAGCTTGCATCTTTAGAAATTCGCAAGGATTTTTCGAAGAGGGAAGATTTTTGTGCAGGGAGGGGGGAAGTGTGAAGGAAAGGCAGTCCCTATGCTGGCACCCTGTGATTCACCCCCAATTCTAATACCTATTTCGTATCTGTACCATAACTTAGAAAGCACTGATAGCAGGTTTATGCAGGTAGGATCTTAATGCTTGCAGTGTGAATTAGTCATGAAAATGAGATGAGAATGATTGCATGTTTTTTGGAAAGCCCCATTGAAGAAATCTAGCAAGGGTAAAAAGTTGAATTCTTTAGACTGGTGAAATTTTGGCTCACAGCCTTTTCCCACAAAAGATATTTTACCTCCCATGATATCAAGTCTCGTGTTAAAGTGTTTCTTGTTTTTCTATCAACTGCAATGCTCAGGCTGCAACTTGATTGCCTTATTGTCCCATCTTTGATGTCTTTCTTGTGAGAAGCAACAGTGCCACTTTTTGTCCTCCAGGACTCTTGGTTTCCATTTTGTGGATGATGTGTATTCCTAGCCACAATTTTATTAGAATCGATCTCATATCTATTCATTGATTTAAGCAATACTTCATTTTTGAAACTTCTGTTGCAAATTGCACCAAGACAGAATCAATGTCTTTGCAATTGATCATGGTAGTCCAAAAGCCTTCTGCTTTCTAAGCAAGTTATGTTCAGTAAAATGCTGGGTTATTTTTAGTGCATCCATTGGGCTAAGAATTGAACAGTTTCGCAATTTTGTTACTAATGGCAGATCTGCCAACTTTCCCTCCTCTCTTTCAGCTTCTTAATTGGATACTGGATGTTTTCCTTTTTTAACATGATTATCTTACAAAAGCATTGAAAAATTTATCAAAAAATAGCATGTTCATGACAACAATCCACTGTGTAAAGTCTCTCTCATATAATTGAATGGCACATAGCCAAACACATACAAGCGGGATTTGCTTCCTTTGATAAACAGGATGACTATTGATCAATTTTTTAAAGTACTGCTGATTTCAAGGAATTAATAAATTTTCCAGCATAACTTTGTTATACGATCATTTGATGATATATTTTGATGTTTTAGCTTCAAATTCATTGGTATTACTAGCCAATGAATAAAAAAGTATGTTGTTTAAAAAAGGGATTTTCTTAGTGAATGGACTGAAGAAAAGCTGAGACCCTACTAGATCTCAAGGTTGGCAAACTTCTGTAATTGTTAAGGGGCCAGTCCATTTTACATGTGCAGCCTGATATATTGCTCGTCAGATCCCTAATTTGTAAATTGGTTGATTTTAGCCTTGAGCTCCAAATCTATTCCTTTACAGATGTTAATCGCCAATTTACATGCAAGGATTTATGAAAACAGATTTCTTGTTTTTGCCATTTCGAAATTAGACTTTGCTTCCAGGAATTCTTTTGCTGGAATTTTTATTCCTCTTCTTTCTGTGTTTTCCTTTTCTCCTTGCTTTTTATTCCTCTTCTCCTTTTGTAAGATGCCTTTTTACTCATGAAATTTTGTTTCAGTGGGTCCTTGGATAGATTTCTTGATTGTTGAAGACTCTTGGAAAATGAATAAAATCTAATGGTATGATTCTGGTGGCCTTAAGACAGTTGTGAATCAAGCAGACTCATGGCTTAAGGATTTTGGGTTTTAACCTTGCACAGTTCTCAGTAAAAGCACTGTCAACAAAGAAGTTGGTGACAAAACACCTCATATAAGTCCATCCCCTCTTAGAAAAATTTGGCTCCGGTTTCTGTAAAACTTGGAAACTTGGTGTGCTGTGCAGTATGATGTAATCGTAGAAAAGCTTGGGTGAAGTAAAAGTCATAAATACTGCTTGAAAGTTGGTCTCTTTTCATGCCATGTTATAAAGTAAATTAGGAAATAATTTATGTTCTTGAAGGAAGGGTACTGTGCTGTGACGAATATCCCTGTAGCTTAATTTGATGTACTGATGACAAGTGAATTCCTAGATCATTTGGATTCTTAGTGAGGACGGTAATATCATTAAGAGTTTCAACCATTTTCTTTTCTAGGATATGGAAGGGAAACAGTGTCCTGTGAGAAGCTGGTTTTCATCACTTTTTTCTTTTCTTTTTCAGATTTGTTCATTGCTGAAACCAAAAGTATTTGTGCTAGGTAAGTCCAGATTTCATAGATGTAGCTTTGATAATAAAGCATATTGGGGTCTGTAGATGAACCAAGCACCTCTCACTTGACTTGTAATTGAAATTCATCAAGAAAAAGCCCTGTAGATGAGACAGCCATCTCTGTGATATAGGTATATGAAGTTCAGAGCCTTTTGGTTTCATTCCTTCTCTGTTTATTTGGTTATATTAGGATCTTCAAGTCTAATTCATATTAAAAGGGATTCAGTTTATGCTAACAGGACTCCAGATTTCAATTCAGCTACTGCTGATCAGATAAAATGGCTGAAACAATTTATTTCACATGAAAAATTCTCTGTTAAGGATTCCTTCTGTATCTTGTTGCAGTCTTGACACCTCAATGGCATAAGATTTTTGAAAATGCTGTCCACTGGGGGCTGCTTACCCCCTGGATGGCGCAGACTGGAATTACCACGAAGGTTTGGTAAGACGGCAAAGAAGTATGATGTATACTTTTATTCATCAGATGGAGTAAAGTTGAGGTCGTATCCTGATATAGAGAAGTATTTTGAAGGACGCAAGGGTGTGAAGCCAATTGAGAGATCAAAATTCAATTTCATCCCCATCCAGTCCCAAGTTAAGAAAGATTTGATAGCTTTTAAAATATATCCGGGGCAAAGCATTGATGAGAGACTTAGTGATAAAGTCAATCTTCCTGGTGACTATTTTGCAGTTGATCGTGAAAGACTGAAAAGATTGTTCATATGCAATGAAATGATAAAAGGGCAAGAACAGCTATCCACTGAAGATACTGACTGGCCTGGAAATACAGGCACAAATCCTTCTTCAGATACGCAAAATAAAGATGATAAGAATATTGTCTGTCAAGGTAAGCCGTATAATGAGATAGAACAAAGACAACATAGACTGGGGAATAGAGAGATGATGGAATGGGGCCCCAAGAGGCCAAGAATTGACAATGACCATCAGAGAAGTGAAAGTAAGAATGAGTTAGAGATGAATTTGGGTAATAAGTTGGAGGATTCAGTGCAGAATAAAACAGACCTGATTGCAGCTTTTGATCATTTTATTCACGCAGAGGGAATTAAAGCTGAATATTTGGTTAGTGATTCAACTGGTTCAAGAGATGAATATGACCTAGCCAAAGCAAGCAGAAACCTGGTTTATGTGGAGGAGGCAAAGTTGGAGAATACAACATGTGAAATTGCCAATGCTGGATTTTCAGAGGAATCAGCGATGTCATCAAACGTTTTAAGCCAGTCAATCTCCAATCCAAAGGAGCAACCTTGTGAAGAGGCAACAGAACTGGTAGCTACCATATCGAAGGAAAAACCAGAGCTTTTCAGTAGAAAAAAATATATTGAAGATCACAGGACGGAGATTGAAAGAAATGAAAGCATTTGTGAGCATAATTATTTACAGGAATGTCATAAAAAACTGGTGCTATGTTGCCCGTTAATAAAAGATGACGAGAAATCCAATGAAAGTATAGAGAAAGAGCATACAGCCATCTCAAGTGAGAAGAGGGAAGGGGCAGGCCTTCAAGTGAAATCTCCTTCGGATAACAATTTACCTCATTCATCTGTAATAAGGCGGTTTTCAGAAACAACAAGAAAAATGAGTAAAGCTCTCTCAAATAGACTGAATGGTGAGGAAATTGCTACAGAAAACATCAGTCAGATGGATTCAAGTAATATAAGATTGGCAATTGCAGGGTCCGGTCTTAGCAAGTATTTTGACAATCATCATTTTGCAGCAAAGTCTCGTCAGGTTAACAACGAATCAAAAGTAAATACAAGAAAGAATGGAAAAGCAATTATGAAAATTTCAGATCAATCAACTGTGATTATACCTCAACTTTGTAATGAAGGAATGGACACTGGCCGACGGAGGAAGAAAGCCTCCGATCGAAAGCAGTTTTTAGGGAAAGTTATGGACGATAGGGTGACCTCAAAAAAGAAAGTTGTTGACGATGAATCCACGATTGAAGAAAAGTGTAAAAAGAGGACACAGTCAAGTGCAAGAGAAGGGAAAAGTGGAGAAATTGACAATTCAGTAAGAAGGAAATCGACCAGAGCTGAAAAGACTAAAAGTAAACAAAATACGAAGACACACCAAATTATTGATAATGATTCAGGCATTCCATGGCTGCAATGCCATCAAGTTTCAAGCACTAAGAAAGTTCGCTTCATACAGAAGCAGTGTAGAAAATGGACTACTTCATATGTCACAAAGTGCTGTGGGAATTTGGAAGGCTGGACCAGAGTTGTAACACAACGTCAATCTGGAAATACGTGCGGTTTATGGGATGTTACCTACATGTCGCCAGAAAATACGAAAATACGGTCGAAGCCACACGTAGAACGGTATTTGAAATGTAAAAAAATCAAGAACATAACGAGTGATGTGTTCTGTTTCAAGTCGAGCATTTTGGACTTCAGAAATTTCAACGTGCGAAGTAAATATTTTAAGAGCAATTGTAAGCATTCAAGTAGAGAGGAAAGAGGTAGCCCGAAGACGAAACGGGAAAACGAGAGGCACTCAGAGAAAAATTTCAAGCTGAAAAGAGGAAATCACAAAGTGGAAGAGGAAGTCATCAAGAAAAAATCGGCACCTAGAAATTTTGAATCGGACAAAAAAAGAAAGTTCAGAAATTTGAATGACGTAAATGAAGATTTACTCTTACAACGTGATGGACAATTGTCACAAGTTGAAGATACGGAAAAAGAAAGTAAATTTGAATGGAGTAATGCAAAATTGAAGACGCGTTCAAAGTTAGGCAACCATTTGAGCAGAAGAAGCTCAATTCCAGCGACTTTAGATTCAATTGAAGTGAATGAAAGCAATAAACAGTTGTTCAGAAGCGAAAGACCTTTAATGCCTGATGCGAATGCGCAATCTGCAGAGGATCAAGAGCAGGAAGATGCATCGAATCGATGCAGAAACCGGAAGAATTCACATTTGGTTGAAAAGGTAGAGAACAATGTTACTGTGAATGTTGAGGATCAAAAAAGGAAGGAAGTTTCAATGAAAGGGAAAGAGATAGCCAGACTGGAAGGAAGTGACACGGGGGAAAGTTTTACCAGAAGCTTGATGGCTGTGGATGACGTAGGAGGTGAGGGATTGAACAAAGTCGCTTCTTTGCAAAGGACAGAAATTTATTTGAAGCAAGAAGGAGTGTCTCAGTTTCATGAAATAGTATGCGACCAAGCAGACACAACTAAACCGAATGAATTCAAATCTTTGGTTTCCATCAGTGACAAAATATTTACACCACTGGTTCATTTGCCAGTTTCTGAGGACGAGAGAAGTAATGGAATCTTTTCTCGGAAAGAGCCAATTAGAATGGGTGATACATCATTTACAGGTAATGATACAGATGGTAATATTCCCCGTGAACGATTTGAATGTTCGACTGTATGTGAAGCTCAGCAATACAATCCTGTCAACGCCGACTGCTCGCTGACAATTTACAAAGCCAAAGAAAAAAATTGCGAACAGAGTATTCTTGAGATGGTTAGTTTAGGACCTGTTTATAATCCAATGAAGAGTATTGGTGCGGAAGATCTGACGCGCGATTCACTAGATGTTGTAAGAGTGGAACCGAATGAAAGTAAAGCGCACAAGGTTGAAAACATCATGGTAGTTGGTACGAATAAACATTTTTCCATTACAAGTAAAGAATTTGACAGCTTGGCAGAAAAGGATTCGCTTCTGCAGGCACGATCTTCCTCTGATGAAGTTCTAAAAGCTACCGGAAACTCTAACGATGATTTTCTAGACAGGGATACGCCACCGACTTCAAAAACGGGCAGCACTTTCAATTGCAAAGTTTGCAAAGTTGTCAGTGAAGACGAAAAAGATGTCAAATTGTGTTCCTACAAATCTTACCCCAAGCAATGTAAAGGGCCAATCGCGTTAGAAGACTTATTATGTAGCGAAGAGTGGCAAAAATCGGATGAAGAGAATATAAAATATGAAGAGAAATCGGATATAGTAAAAGACGAAAAGAAACGGACGAAGAATGGAGTCAATCGCAAAAAAACAGTTCAGCAAAGGTGCATGACAAGAAAGATAAAATTGAATGAAAAAGTTTTGCAGTTTCTTCAAGGGAGAAAAATGAATGGCCGAAAAGAAGCAAAGGATTTGAAGAACCCTGCTAATACCTTTATGGCAAGACGATTCATAAATGAAGAGTTTTGTGGAAGTAAGTCTAAGGTTGGTGGAAAAACCCCTGTCGAAAAATTAATAGACTCAGGAGAAACTGCGAAGGAATCCGGTTGTATGGACAAAGTGATTTGTGGTACAACTGCGAAGGAGCTGAAGAATTCGAATCGTGCACTGCTGAACGTTAAACTAAGATCTAGTAAAGTTGGTACTGAAAGAAGAAATGAAGATGAAAGCAACGGATGTGACAAAAACGAATCAAAGATGTTCAATGCACACGAAAAAGGGATTTGCATAAGAGATGCTGTTCATGAAGATGGGAGAAGTATTGAAGGCTTCTGTAAAACAAACGACATAGCATATATCTCAAAAAATGTTTCAAGAATTGAGATAGAAAAAGTGATGAAGAGTGTTAATAACGAAGAAAGAGAAGAAAAAAGTGGTCCCACTAAAAATTATATGACTAGGTATAAAAAGGAGAAGAGCAGGAATGATAGAGATGGAGGAAACTTGATAGAAGAAGGAGTACATGGAACTGTTCAGAAAAGAAAGTCGACTGGAAGGGAAGCCACTGGAAATTCATCTTGCAGAAAAAAATTAAAACCCGACGAAGAAACAGAGAGCAAAAGTAACGATGAACAAAAGATGTGTACAAGAAATGCGTTGAAAAGTCCATATTTCAGCAGGCGATATGAGTCTACAATAAAAGAAAATATCGAATTCGCAATGACTGACGGCTCATCGAACTCAAACGATTTATCAATGCATGAATCCTGGGACCATGATTACTCAAAAGATGGCGGCATCGTGAAACATAAGAATGCTCACGTGACTTGCACAAGCGACAGTGAGGCTACTCGATTGGTCCCCAGCAAAGTGTTCCTTTCTGAATTGGCAATGAAGAGGGAGACAACTAAAGAAGCAGATTTGGAATTAGCATCATTACAAAGAGGAGATAACAATCAAGATTTGCACAGTGCATCTTCATTTAATGGTGAGGATGGAAAAGAGCCACCAGGCGAATTATGTGAGGATATTGTGAACAAGGAAATAATTGAGAGTTATGAAAAAGCGAAGAAGGAACTGCGAATGAAGAAACTAGAGGAACAATTGAGCAGCGGGAGCCACGTTGTCCCATGCCAAAAATGTGGATTTATTTGGTTTGGTAGAAGATCATTCAAGAAGCAGAATAAGTGTAAGAATTGCGAGAATAGGAGCTACCCTTCCACTCTAGAGTCTTTTGATTATAATCAAGCTTCTTTTGGAAATGCATCTCCAGATGAGAATTCTGTTAGGAAGGATGAGTCTCCAGGGATTGGCTCAAATTTTCAGCAAAATACACCCAAAATGACCCATGATTTTGCCAGCAGAAAAGAAGTTTTGCTAGCAGCATTAAAGTTATCAAAACGGCACTTGATACCTGGTTTCCAGGATCCCCAAGGCATATTTTGTCTCAAGAAGAATGAAGGTTTGCTAGAGCGAGAGAAAAATGTACAGTACACAAACAAGTTTCGGTTAAACTGTGAAAAGTTTTCGTCGTTAAGTTCGTATTCCATCTCTACTTTGCGCACATACTCGAAACGTAAAACTTGTCAGCTTCGTAGACTTGGTATTTGCAGAGTAGCTCGCTGTGACGGAAAAGGATTCCGGAAACAAGACATTATAATGCCACGTTTTAACATTTACCAGAATCGTCGCTCGACACGAATAGCTAGCAGGGAGAAGTCATTTGACGCTGAAAGTGAATGTGTTGAAAAGAAAACGATGATCAACAAAGGAAAAAGTGGAAGAACGAGTAGTAGTTGTAGTAGTAGCATTATCCAGAGACGAATCACACTGCAACGACCAAGGAAAAATTTTGAACAGAGCGGCAGAAGACTGATCAAAAAAGAGTTTCAGAAACTTAATGTGGTCAAAACAGAGGGGAAAGATGCGGAAACCTCAGTTAGCAACAGAGACAAAATCATCGATAGTACAGGCGGATTAAGAGCTAGGATTACAACAGCGACATCTTTTCAGCGGAATCAGAGAAGCCTGCACAAATTTAATGATGATAATGATGGTCAAAGTGAGCAAGGGCCTAATCTCTCCAATGGGGGAAAACATGAAAACGGCAAAGAAATTAAGAATCAAGGGAAGCACAGAGGCGTGGTGTACAATCCACCGAAATCGCCATTTGGTCTGATTCAGGAAAAGTTGTTCAATGACCCTTGGAGACTTTTGGTTGGTACAATATTTCTGAATAAAACTGCAGGAAAAGTGGCAGTACCAATCCTTTGGAAGTTCTTTGAGTTGTGGCCTGACCCTGAAACAACAATGCATGCCGATCGGAAAGAAATATCAAGTATGTAGATTTTCATATATGTTCCCTTTATAAAATCTATCTACATTTACAACGTATACAAAATTACATATAAAGAGCCTATTAACGTATTACTTACCTATTAGCTCTTTTAATATATTACAGTTAGACACATTTGTATATTACATTTGTATACCTTTGCAGCTTTGCTAAAGCCTTTGGGACTGAATGAACGCAGAGCGAACGCATTGATTCGGTTTTCAGAGGATTTCCTAACAAGGGAATGGACATACCCAATCGAACTATATGGAATCGGAAAGTATGGCAATGACTCATACCGTATATTTTGCTTAGGAGACTGGAAAGAAGTCCATCCGGATGACCATAAACTGAACCTTTATCACGAATGGCTTGTTGATCAAGACAGACTAGGCCTTCTAATGTGAAATAGTTGGATTTCTAGAATGAATGCAATGCATGCCACTATCTCATTTTTGATTTGCTTCAAGTATCAACGGCAGACTAACTCTCCCCTCCCTCATCCTTCTTCACTTATTTTCAATTTAATGGTTTCTGGACACAGAAAAACATCCCATGCGGGGTTTTTTCAATTTAAGGGGTCAGTTCAGATCCAGACCAGATGGAAATTATCAAAAATAGATTTCAGCTTTGTTTTAAATCGTAAAAATAAATTGCCACTGGTATTTGCACCCAAAATCTTTGCCCTTCACGGTTCAAATATTTTGTTGGATTGATATGAACGTACAAATAGCTCGCGATTTGAAACAAAGCTCCATCTTTCAACGAATGCCTAGTCGGTTCATGTCCGCTCGGCATTATTATAGTTTAAAATACTTCATCATCAACATTCATAGTTGTGCATGCAATATCTTGATCACTGCGTTCAGTTTGCCAAAGCAATCAACTCCGTCTAATTTGTATTCTCTGGGGGGATCATAAAAGTGTTCGAATTAGAATAAGTTCGAATTACAGAATTTCGAATCATAGAGGTTTTGTGTTTGGAGATTTTCAAGCAACCTGAAAGTTGTGTTCGAATCAGCAAAGGTTCGAATTATACGAGTTCGAATAAGACAGAGTGGACTTAAGTTGGTAACTCATAGCAAAGTTGCTCTAATTAGATGACTGTTCGATTGTGTTCCGTTTTTTATGTTGCAACCTTCTTTTCATCTTATTTTTTGCTATTAGCGACACCATTGCCTGCTATTCTACAGATCTGCACTCATCACCGAAAACTGCTCGATAACTTGTCTTTCAGATATCTTTACTCCTTGTTGCAGTTATCCTTTTGTTTGGTTTTCATAGATCTTATTAGTTAACGATGTTCATGTCAAATTATTATCAAGAGGAGGGGCGTAGCTTAAGTTCCTTCTCTTTTTTTGAATGGATTTGAAATGATTTAAAGGGATCTATCACCTTTTTTTGTTCGACTAAATGCATTTTTTTCTATACAGATAACCAAACAAGCTTTCCTTTGATGTGAAATTCTTTATGATTTTAGGTTGCATTGTGTATCCAAAATTTTTATATGCGAAAGTACGCAGCCCCATAAATTCAATATTCCGGCAAGCAATAAAACTTTTTCATACGTTTCATAATTTTTTGATTTATTTTTTGCTCTTGTGATGCATGCTCTAGATCCTTTTCTTGTGACTGGCTGTATAGTTCCTCCTGCGCAGCAATAGCAATCGATCGTCTTCTTTATTTATTTCCTCGATGCGTCTCCATGCATCTTCTTTTATCTTCATAATTCGCGAATTTTTCGTGCGCATTTGCAAAGCATATCTCATGTATATCGACACAATATTCAAACGCTCTCCTGTACTTCTTATTTCTGGTAGCATTTTTCTGTTGCTTCCTTTTCTTCCCCCATCCTTTTTGATTTTCGAGCATTCACCCGCATTTGTGTTGATATCAGCCCCGGTCGTGCACTTTTCACTGCAGCCATTCCCATTTTCACAGTCGTCTGGCTGACGATCTTCGTGCTCTGTTAAACTGGACATCGGTTGCATCAACTTGCTTGGCTTATTCAAGCATACTCCGTCAGTATTATCTACCCTTTGCCAAGGATCTACAATACTTTGAGAATCCGTCCTGCTTCGGTATAAACTGACATTTGATGTTGCGCGTCTTCTCCAACGCACTGTCCCTACTTCAATTGGCTTTCGTCCGTATTTATCATTTTCGTATTCCCCATAGTTGATGCAAGAAGCGTTCAAGCCCCAATTATCATTTGTCAATCCGGTTTCCAGAGAATTCCGCTTTCTATTTTGAACGGATCTTTTTCTTTCTTTAGCTATTGGCAGCAGTGACCTTATTTTGGTCGCGATGGAATCTTGAGTCCGTAAGACGGCGTGAGAGTCACTTACTTCAACTTTAGGACCAGCTTCTAAACTTGTTAATATAATTCTAGTAGGTCTTTCAAATGACTCCGGTGAAAATGTATATGCCCTTGGTTTTCGCTTCATCATTTTGGCACATCTCTCTTTTCCTTCATACGTCTGGTATGCACAAAGACGACTTACCACAATTCACATGCTGCAGAGTTATCCCTGAGATTTGCAGTTACAAGCAAGGACTTTGGACAGTCTTCCACTTGGTTGCTCTCGGTAACTAATGATGACAGTTCAAGCGCTTTGGGTGACCAATGCAGCGGCTAGCAGTATTTTCACATCGTATGACTACAATTTCTTCATCATCACCACCAACATATCATGAAGATAGAACTTGTGAAGAGATGTGCCGGCCCTATTCCCGTTTCAATTTCCATACAAACATACGCATCTGCTTGCATTTAGCTTCACCGTCCAGCTCACATTGTCAAAGTCCAACGTTGCCACGCAGAGTTCACGTGGGATCTTTTTGATAACTCCCGTGCCAATTTTAAGTGATGATATAATGCCGGCTAATTAGATTTGGCGATGAAGATATTGGAATTGATTAATATCGGTACCAAGGTGTGCAAGGCGATTGTGATCGCACTTTAAAGAGTTAAGAAATGTGACAAAAGTCAGCTCAAATCGATTTAACGACTTACTTTCTACGTTTGTGAATAAAAGACTCGCTGCCTCCATCTCTTAATCTTCTCACTTAGAAGACTGCGGATTCTTTTGCGAATATTTTCGGGCGTTTCTACATTATTATTCCCTTGTCAGGAAGTCATCGTATTGTGAATGCCATATTTTGGGAACACTCGTTAGAAAAAGGAGAAGTTGATTCCGGGCCACTTACAGAATCAATGCACAGTTTGTAGGATATCGTTGTAACGTGATTCAACGTAAAGCGACGACCTTTACTTGATCACTGCTTCCTTTTCATGATAACTGGCTCCCTGTTGCTTCCCCTTGAGTCGTCAAGTGAAATATTTGAAAATGATTGAATGAGTGGAGTGACCCGTTCTTCTTTTGCTATCAATATAAACACCCCTGCTCCTCCAGAGAGGACTGCACTTGTGCATCCTAGGAAGTAGGATATGTCCATGTGGCCTTCCTGGGAAAGTTCCATTTTTAATGGATAGATCATCAAAGCTGCGACGGATAGTGCTGCTGTTGATAGAAGGTTTGAATCACCATTAGAAACTTGTTTAATGTACACGAATCGCTGTATAACTATCAAGCAACATGTGACATAATTTCCTATTTTGGGTTGAAGAAAAACAGAAAAAAATAGTCATTTTCAGAATATTTCATTCATGCCATCACGTCTCGATTCTAAAAATGCCAATTGACACATTTTGCTTCGAGCCTTTTAACGATGTCCCCCCGTCGGGTTATTGGAAGTGAGAAGATTTTTACTAGATTCCGAAACTCCCATTGACACATTTTGCTTCGAGCCTTTTTATCATGTCACCCAACAGGGTTATTGCAAGTCATAAATTTTTTTGCAAGATTTGCTATTTCTTACCTGCAATAAAAAGAAAGATTGCAGCAACTTTGGCTCTTTTGTTCATAATCGTGACAAACACGATCCCTGCTGATGCAATCAACATTGCCAGAAACGATAAAATGGTGCAGATTATCGTTACCGTTCGCCATCCTGCAATATCAGTTTCATTCAAAGTTTAATTTCATCAGCTTGCCTTTCTTCATTTTCAGATAGGTGTTCTAGGGTCAAAGCCCACGCTTTAGAATCGAAATTTGCATTATCATTCCAAAAAGAGCATAAACAAATTTTTCCAATCCCAGAAACTGATGGTTAGTACAGTCTTAAGTCTTCTCTTAAAAGTTCTTCCTAATTACTTAGGAACTTAAAATTTTTAACAGAACCCTTAGCGATGGCAATAACTTCTTTATAGATAAATTTCGTCCTTTAAAAATGGGGTATGTTATTATTCATCATAATCATAATTATTATTAACATTTATTTGTATGCCCATTCCTGGATATCCTCTAACTTTTGACCCAGCAGTTGATAATGTTTGTCATAAAGATGGCGGCCAAATGTGACAAGGAAAGAAGAGGCAATCCCATCTCACAGTAGCTCAGAAAGGTACCTCCTCTGATGAGATGCTCTCCAATGCTACACTCAAATTGACTTTCTTTTTATAAGTGGCGGTTTTTATAATCCTTTCATCAAGTCTTGTTGATTCGTGAAGAGAAGCAAATATCGCCAGAGCAAAGAACTTCACTTAAAAACCCCACTTTCTCCTCATATCTTGTTAAAAATGCTTGTGAAACTTTTGAATTGTTCATTTGAATAACCTACCGGTAACAAAGAAACCTATGAACATTGCGAGTAAGTTGATTTGGTAGTACTGTTGCCAAAATGATTAGGATTGTATCATTTCAAGAAAAATTTCATGCAAAATTGGATAATCAAACAAAACCGGCTCACCTTCATTCCTCTTGAGGGGTTTGCAGTCGCCATCCAGACACTCGTAAAACAACCCATACGATAGTTGTGCTATCCTGCCCACATTGTTTGCCTTCACACTATACCAGCGATTTGTGCTTACTGTCACGCACAAAAGAATAGTTGAAATAACGGCAAGGAACAGGGATAAAATACGCAACTGTGTGATTCTCATTATTAAGACTATTTTCTCTCCATCCTTCGGATTTTACCAGTGATCTGTAATTTTGGCCTCCCTCTGCCTTCTTTTTTACCAGATCGTCTTTCAGGCCGTTGCAAGATATGAGTAACAAAATTAATTTAGTCAAGTCGATGTATAATCAAAACACGAAGTAAAGCTTTAGTAAAATTAATCTGATAACACCAATCATGTTTACTTTTGCTTTTTCCCATTGGGTGTCTTAAGAAATCAATGAGAATGGCTTCATATCTGTTGTCATACCATCCAACATGTTTTGCACCAGCAAGCTCTTTTGCAATGGTTGATCGAATTCAATGTATCGATTTGGAAGTTCTTTACTCGAATTTCTGGCAGGCGTCCAAAGGTCATCTTTCTATATTAAGTACTTGTGGATAAGAAGCCTTGGGTACTTTGAGTTACCGGCAACCACTTGCTCATATGCATAATTCTGCATTGGATGGAGAATGTTCCTACTTGGCACAGGTTGAGTTAAGGTCACTGGACGAACACCACCATATCATGTGTTCACTGTAGCACGTTAAAAGCACCACTTCCAAGCAAAACGTTAGGACTTGTATCTTTGTAAGGCAAAGGGTAAAGGAAGCCCTCAAATAATTGATATGAATTTGGCAATGTTGTTACGCCATGGAAGTCACCAAGAGAATCATGCTGGTCTCGCTTCTCCGATCAAGGCGAAGTTGTATGGCTGAAATGGAAAGGGAGACTCAACATCAAGTGGACATGAGCAGTTGCCAAGGATGAATACGTTTAGTGTCTACATGGCCCAAGAGTCTTCTTGAGCCTAGCTATGTTATTATCATTATTTTTTTTCATTCTTTTTTCTATTTTTTTTGTTCTTCTTTTCGTCATTCTAGTACTTCATTCATTCATTCAATTGTTCTATGCTAGAAGTACCTGTAATTAGGTCAGCCGAATACAAATTGCCTATTATCAAACGTGTTTGCTGATCACGGTCAATAATTTCCCTTGTTGTTCATGCTTCTTGGATCATTGTCTATCAAAGGCAAAGCAAATCATCCCCTAGACGCTAATTCCTCTTGTTTTTTTCTTAACAATTTTTCTTCGCCGCAAAAAGGAGACGACATTGAATGGCAAGAATGGCAAAATGCTAAGCAATGGAAAAAGCTTCCAAACATTCGACGAAAGTCATCTATGTTTATAAGATGAGTAACATATCATTTAACTGTGTGTAATTATTTGTTTTTATGTTCAATATTCTGTACATTCCAAAAATATTTCATTAATGATGATCTCAGTCAGGTTGGGTTCAATCCCAATTCAGAGACAATCGGTATTTAACTGCCCCATTCAAATTTCAAAAGCACGTCTTAGGGGCAATTGCTTCTCAAAACGGGCCATAATGAACATTTTCAAATGATCGAAAGTGCATTTCAAACAGTTCAAGAGCATGGGACATTTTAGGAGTGTTTTCTACCTTCAACGCAATGAAAGTACACGTGGGATGCATAGCATTAAAGATACGGGGTTTTGATGGACACTAAGTGCTTCTCGCGACTACGCCTGTGAATATGTGGAATTCTTTAAAGAAAGGAATATATCCAACTAAGAAGCTTTAAGAGCGCAACCACCCATTGAGCAACTCATAATCCTTTCATTGTGGACATTCAATGAATCGACTTAAGATGTCAATGCATTTTGGATTCTCACATGTTGCTGTGCATTAAAAACAGCCATCTAATATTCACGACTTCACTTTTCAATTTAGTTTTTGCTTCAAAGATATGCTGACAAAGTAGGCATGATTTCATGACGGAAGACGGAATGTACTCAAATGGCTCTTGATGCGTCATGATTGACTGAGCAATCATGAAAATGGAAGTATCCAATAGACGTGAAAAGCGCTCATCGTTGTCTACCCCGAACAGCGCATGCAAATCCTCGTACCATCAATGGAAGCTCAGTATACTCTGGAACGAGAGAGATATGATAAAGATGTTCTGCAAAGCGAAGCTCCGACCAAGAGATTAGATCTGCTTTGTTCATGCCATATTCAAGAGGCAATTTTGACGGCGTGGCTCAGTTGATTATTTACAAAGCTAGGCTTGAATTTATACGGGATATCAGTCAAAGATTTACCGTTACATATCTACATAAAATGCTTTGGTGAATCCACCGCACTGTCCTGATTGACATTGAACTCTGAACTGATTGAAATTGAACTGTGAACTGATTGACATTGAACTCTGAACTTACTGACTGCTCCTTCGTGCCATAAGTTAACTATTGCTGTATTTCAATACAAAAAATGTCCTACGCCTGTCCAGCTATGTATCAATCATTCAAGATTTCGACATTGTTTAACTATTTTGCTATCAGATTGCAGCAAAACTTATCAACTTTGAGGGGCCTTGTCTTTCAATATTGTGCAATTATTCGGTATTCATATGACAAGCCACTTTCTAGATGTGAGCTTTATTGCATTTGACATTGGACGTTTTCCGCTGGTCCTCCTTTTAGTGAACTCGATTCTACATTTCAGGGAAACTGCATGAACATGCAAACTTGATAAACAAATATTTCTCATTCAGCCTGTGCTAGAAGCATACCAACTCCCACCTTATCAAACCTTCCTTCGTGACTCAATTTTTCTTAAAGGCAGGTTGAAATCAGGGAGACCACACCTGTTATTCTACACAACGTCCATTTTTAAAAGCCAAAATACCCATAGAAATCATCTCAACCTTCATTCGTTCATCGTGCACCATTTTTGTTAATTTCTGCTTGAACAGTGGAATGATCTGGGAGACGGCAGATTTTAGCAAGTAAAGCGTAAAGCATACCTCAAATTCCCTTCAAATGCTGACCAATCTCTTCAATTCTATGGCAAAATTTGTTGATTAGCTTGCATACTGCCAATTTGATCACGAATTTTCCAAATGTTAACAGCATACAAGGTATCTCATGTAAAATTGATAACAATATCTACTATGAATATCTATTGAAAATCTCTGGTAGAATTGAAGATCTTTGTTCTTGAAGTGGCTTTCTGCATTGCTACCGCTGACCGCATTTTATGCTTATACAACAACACCTTTCGTGGTCAAAGCAATTTCTTCCGGGGTTTTCCTATCTTTCGTATTTCCAAAAGGGATTTTGGTTTATTATGACTTGCATTTTGTAAACATTGATCATCTTCATTGTGTTAGATTTAAAAAAGAAACCAATTATTTCTATCAAAAGGCACAAAGTATATTTTTGAAATACTCTCTCCACAGAGACCAGTCAACTGTGTCTAGATGCATCGCGAAGGCTCAATTATGCACGGTCTGTTTCCAACTAATCCATTGCAGAAGGTGTGGAGGGGGCAGGCAGGGGGGGGGGGGACTGTGCTGAGTTCCACCTAGCTAAACTGCAAACTTTGCAAAATCATGCAGCTAGAATTTTACTATGGGCTGCCACAATCGTCCCTGAAAAGTCTTAAAAATCAATAAATCTATGGATTATTTATTATGTAAAGAGAGTCCCGCAGAAAATCCTAGCCTTTGTTCACAGCTATTATATAAAAATTATGACGTATTTAAGTTGCCCGTTTAGCTAATTTGCTGCTAATTCTGAGATGCAAGATGTTTGGCATAGGTCAAAAAACAAGTAAATCTCTGACCAGGGGCTCCCTTTCTCGTCTAAAACATGCAACGCAATTAAATTTTTACACAATATACAGATACATTGATAAATAATATCACATCCTGATTTTACGCTGCCTTTTTGTAGAATCGTGTACAGAATCGACAGCCAATCTTGAAGACACTTTTATCGAGTGATTACAATGATCAAAACCGGCAGGCTTCTTGGAATTTGATCTTTGAAATTCAAAGGCAAGATGGTGGATGGAAGTGAATGTCCAGCTCAGTTCATCAAATCGCCCTCAGAACAGATCGGATGGGTTTCATTGATATTTGAATTCATCAAAACAGTAATCGATGTAAATTTTATCATATTATGGTCGATTTTTAGATATTTTGCCCCAGCAGCGAAGAAAGATGTCAAAGGGGAGGTAGTTGTTGTGACAGGCGCTGCCGGATACATTGGGAAGCGATTGGCGTTAAGGTTTGCAGAACGAGGTATGAAAAAGAATTACTTCTTATCAAATGATATGAAAATTGTTCTTTTTGAAAATGATTCCACAGGCAGGAGTTTCGGAAAATTAATCCAAAGCAAGGGTATCCTCCTGCACCAAGTGCCCCCGAGTGTCCCCAAGTGCACTTAAGTGTCCCGTATTCACATGCTTTTATTCCTTGGCATTTTTTTCGTAGTCACCAATTGAATCTGCTCTCTAGGTGCTGCAGTTGTGTTATGGGATGTAAATAAGGAAGGCTTAGATGATGTTGCTCAAGAAATAAAGTTGAAAGGTGGTCACGTTTTTGCATATTGCTGCAATTTACGGGACAAGCACGACATTCAACGAACTGCAGCCAAGGTTGCAAAAGATGTCGGAGACCCAACAATTCTCGTGAACAATGCTGGCATTGTTGCAGGGAAAAGCATTCTTGACTTGACCGATAATGACATAGAGGCAGCTTATGATGTTAATATCCTTTCTCATTTCTGGGTAGGTTTTGGTTTGAATTCTTAATTACTTTTTTTTAGTGAGTTATATTGGGGAAAGCCCATGGTGGCCTACACAAAGTCCCAACAAAGGAAGAAAAGAAAGCAAAGGCTAAGAGGAGAGAAAGATCAAATCAAGTTTATTGATCTTAGATTTAATTGCCAAATAAGTCTCCTTCAGAATTTCATATCATTTTCATTTCATTTCATTTCTAGGGTTGCCCTTCAACAAAGTTGATTTACAAGGGGCCCTAACTAAAAAATAGCATTTACAATTAATAACACTGTTAAAAAAAACTATGCTTAAAAAACCCTAATTACAGTAGTATTCATATTTACATAAAATAAGATATGAGAGTTCTAAGATAAAAAAGAAGAAAACAAATGTCCACGAAATAGAATATTTAAAACTACTCAGTCTTGATGCCTGCTTAGACTCAGCTGAGAGGCTATTCCACAGTTTTGCTCCCCTATAAGAAAACTTTTTTGCCCATTTTTTGTGTTTTTTCCTGGGTAGTCTGAGATCTGTTTTAGTATTTCAGAGGTTGTGGGAAGCACACTGTGAGTTAAGAAGAGGTTCTCTATTCTTTCTTTCTTTCTATAATTTTTTCTTCCTTTGTTTTCTACCTAGCAGTTGAAAGAGGATTTTGAGAAGCTGAGAAGCTATGCTTATCATGTAATGTACTGATCATTCCTTTTGGAAGGACCATTCTGCAACATCCCAATACCTGGAATGACAGAGCAATAGAAACCCCCCCCCAATCTAAGTATATGCTAAGCTTGAGGTAGGCAACTGACCGTAGGGCCTATGGGTATGCGCTTTACCCCTGAGCCTTCATTACACTTGAACTCAGTAGAACATGGCCCCTGTAATATTATGTGATCCAGAAGACAGCAATGAAAGTTGTGTTAACAGTTCGTATAATTTATTGGACTGAACTTACATGAGACAATATTTATACTATTTTGCTAAGATAAACAAATTTGTTTACCACAGTGAAATCTACAACACAAGAACAAGGTTGTTTATGACAAGAGGAAAATGAACTGTACAACATAACAATAAGGTTGTTTACAACAACATGACAATGAAAAGTACAACGTAATAGCAAGGTTGTTAACAGAACAGTTGGCAAAACGCAATGATAAGATTGAATATTGTAATATCCCCCTCTGTAGGAAAAAAGAACAACAGCAAATGCTATATTGTAAGGTTAAATTGTTGCTATCAGTATCTGTGGTCTTGAAATCTTCCTTCTAGACCTTTCTCGGATGTTCTCACCAGGTTCAGGCTTGATATAGCACCTATTCCTCTGCAGCTGAGCTCCGTTTTCTGTTTCAACAGTACATGACCTTGGCTGAGTATTTGTGGGCGTTCTAGCAACAACAGCGTGTGTCCACTTATTAACTTCAGGATTTGTCTGAACATATACTGCTTGATTCTTTTGTAGTGGTGGCAACTCTCTGGAAGATTTGTTATAGTAGTCTGCTTGCTTAACCTTGTTTTCCAACATCTGTTCATAGATAGGCTGTTCTTTTGCATTATGCATAACAGTTTTTGCTGGTAAGAGCCCGCTGTACTTTCTACCATTCAAGAGTTCTGCTGGTGCAGGGATGTTAGTAGCTAATGGTGTAATTCTGTATGTGAGCATAGCCATGTGCAGATCTTCCTTCATTGTGATGCATTTCTTCATTGTCTGCTTCACTGTTTGCACCATTCGTTTGACTAATCCATTGCTCTTTGGATAGCGCTTACTTGATGTTATATGCTCAAAGCAATATTCATGTGAAAAGTCGTGGAATTCCTTTGAAGTGAACTGCGGTCCATTATCAGTCATACAAATCTTTGGAATACCATACTCACTAAGCACCTCTTTGATAATGTTGATAGTTGCTGCATATGTGGTGTTGCTGGCTCTTCTGATGACAGGAAATCTGCTATAGTAATCAACAATTAACAAATATTGTTGAGACTGAAACTCAAAGAAGTCAATTCCCAACTTTTCCCATGGACTTTGTGGAATCTCGTGCGACATCAATGTTTCTCGTTGTTGTGATCTGGAAAAAACCTGGCAAACTTCACATGCTTTGGCTATTTCCATGATTTCCTTATTAATACCAGGCCAGAAAACTGTTTCCCTAGCTCTTAGCTGCATCTTCTCTATTCCAAAATGTCCTTTGTGCACAATCTTAAGTACTTTGTTATATAAGTTGGCTTGAACAATGAGTCTGCAGCCTTTGAACAAAAGTCAATTTCTGCACTCACCTCATCTCTGTAATTCCAATAGTCCAATAGTAATGGATGACAGTCCTTTCTTGAGTCTGGCCACCCATCCATAACTGTTTTCATTAGAAGAGATGAGACCATATCTTCTGCTGTAGCCTTTCTAAAATCGGCAATGCTCTTGGCACCAGCTGGAAACTCAGCAGTTAACATATGGACTGGAATGAACTCAGTCTTCTTTATCTTCAGGTGTTGATGGTAGTGGCGAAACTCTGGATAAAGCATCAGCTATGACATTGTCTTTCCCTCTCAAGTACTGTAGGTCAATATCATATTGTGACAGTCTTAGAAGTAATCTTTGCAATCTCATTGAATTTGCTGCGATGGAGTTCTTCCAGATGCTAACAAGCGGCAAATGATCAGTCTTGACGATAACTGTATAGCCATAAACATAGTGATGAAGTCTTTCCAGTGCAAAAACAACGCTGAGCAGCTATCTTTCGATGTTTGAATAATTCTTCTCAGCTTCTGTTATACTTCTTGATGCATAAATGACTGGCTTACCATCTTGAAGTAAAACAGCTCCCAGTCCTTTGTTTGAACCATCTGACTGAATCACACTGCTCTTGGTCTTCTCAAAGTAAGCTAATACTGGTGTATTAGTTATCAGTTCCTTGATGGTATCAAATGCTTGTTGCTGTGAACTTTCCCATGCAAATACTGTCTGTTTCTTGCATAGTTCTCTGAGAGGAGCTGTGGCTTCAGCTAACCAAGGACTGAATCTGCTGAGATAGTTCACTCATCCCAGGTAGCTCTGAAGATCTTGTAGAAATTGTGGTGGTTTCATCTTTAAAATAGCGTCTACCTTCTTTGGATCAGCTCTGTACCCTTCAGGAGTAAGATGTCCTCCAAAAAATTTGCAATCGCGTGATCTGAACACAAATTTCTTTAGATTGAAAACAAGGTGATTAACTCTTGCTGTCTCCAGTAGAGTGATAACTTCTATATCATGCTGAATTACAGTTTTACCATGACATAGAACATCGTCAGCAATCCCTGTTACCTTGGGTACATTCTTCAAGACTCTATCAAGCTATTCTTGAAAGACATCTCCAGAGATCTTTCAGCCAAAAAAAGGCAGACGAAGCCATCTGTACTTTCCCCAAGGAGTATTGAATGTGGTAAGAACACTACTTTCATGATTTAACAATACATGCCAGAATCTTGATGCAGCATCCAACAAGGTGAAACATGAAGATTCAGCTAACTCAGAAAGGATGTCATCTATGGTTCTGCGGTACCACTGGTTTCTATGTATGGCTTTGTTGAGGTCCTTTGGATCAAGGCACAAGCAAAGTGTACCATCGGGTTTCTTTACAGGCACAACGGAATTTATCCATTCTGTATGTTCCTTGACCTCTGCAATAACACCAAGATTTTATAATCGTTGTAGCTCTGCCTGGTATGCCGTCTTTAAGCTAACTGCCACTTGTCTTGGAAGATGCTGAACTGCTTTGTAGTCACACTTTAGCTGGATATGGTATGGACCTCCAGGCAATGTACCAATGCCTTCAAACACATCCTTGTCTTCCTTCAGTAGATATCCTTTGGATGTTGGAATGTGATGCGTCTTGCCATTGATAGTGATATTGTTACTGGCTGTTTGCTTGATCACAGGAGCCACTGCTACTGCAGAAACCGAACTGGTCTTCTTTATGAATGCTGGTGCAGTTGAAATAACTGGTTTTGTTATAACTGGAAATTGGACGTAGTTCATTTTCAGTGCTTGATCACGTCCAAGTATAACTGGATCATTGCTTTCTGCTGCCTCAAATTTTACCTTATAAACACGTTCACCATGATACAAAAATAAGAAGCAAGAACCAAAGTTCTTTACTGGAACATTATTATAAACTCTCAGCTGCAAAGTAGGAGGATCAAGCTTCAAACGTTTTCCAAACAACTCCTTGGCTTTGCTCAAAGGAACTACATTGCAATCTGCTCTTGTATCAACTTCACAGTCCATGCAATATATTTGAGATGTGAACAACTCACTCAACCAAAGTGGCTTAATGTGTGGTTTTGAAGCTGGTTGATTTAGGCTTTTAATCATCGCAGTTTTCAGAGAGTGAATATTGCCATGGAAAAACATTGGCTTGTAATCATCTGGTTGATAATCTTAAAACGACATTGTTTCTTTGACTGGCTCAACCTGCAGGTCTGTGACAGTAGCGATTTTTTACTTTCACCAGCACATCTTTGAGAAATGTCCCTTCTTGCCACAATTGAAGCATTCAACATCTTTGGCTGGACACTAACTTCTTGGGTGTGAAGGTACTGCACCACAGTTGTAACATGACTTCCTCTTGACTTGCCATGGTCACTGCAATTATTCCTCTGACATTGTTGGTTCAATGACACGGGGAGGGGGGGGGGGCTGTTTTTCTGCTGCTTTTGCCATCTTGGCTTTTCTTTAGTTCTTCTGGGCTCTGTGTCATGCTGAATTCTGGCCTCATATAGCTGACCTGGTTGACTGTAGCATCTGCATTCTGTGCAATTCCAATGGCTTCATCTAGAGACAATGATGACCCCTTTTCAATGCACTTGTAACAGGCATCACAAGACCTGAGTCCTACGACACTATCATCTCTTAGCATTCTGTCACAAGCTTCTGGAGGATATTCACACTGATAACACAGGATGGTAGCCTTGTCAATGTACTCTGCAAGGGACAAGTTCCCTTGTTCCAAGCGTCTGAAAGCTGCTGCTGTGGCCAGGGCATTTGACTTTGGCTTTGTCCACTCTAAAAGAGTTTCTAACAGTATATTTGGGTCTTGCCTTTCCTCGTCTGTAACGCAAAGAGACTTTATGTGCATCCTTCCAGGCTTCCCTGCCCATATTCGTACATAATTGGCCTTAACTGACCTGGATTTGGATGCTAGAGGACCATTCAGCAGTAGATTACATTCTTCAACCCAGTCCTGGCATCTCTGATAGCAGTCCGGACCAGGTGAAAAGTCTACTTCTGGACCCTTTGTAAGCTCAGCCATGTGGTTCTTGACTCAATTGTAAACTGTGTTCAAAACACCTGACACCATGTAATATTATGTGATCCAGAAGACAGCAATGAAAGTTGTGTTAACAGTTCGTATACTTTCTTGGACTGAACTTACATGAGACAATATTTATACTATTTTGCTACGATAAACAAAGTTGTTTACCACAGTGCAATCTACAACACAAGAGCAAGGTTGTTTATGACAAGAGGACTATGAACCGTGCAACAGAATAACAAGGTTGTTTACAACAACAGGAAATGGAATGTACAACACAATAAAAAGGTTGTTTACAGTAACAGAACAGTTGGCAAAACTAAATAACAAGATTAAATATTGTAACAGCCCCCTCCATTATGATGTTGATCCACCTAGTTATAACAAATCTGCATGGATATTGAATAATTTCATAATTACCTTTCAGACTGTTAGAGCGTTTCTTCCTGCTATGATGAAATCAAATCATGGTCACATTGTTGCAGTAGCATCTATTCTCGGTACTGATGGCCTAGCCAAATTGACCGAATACTGTTCCACGAAATATGCTGTTAATGGATTTATGCAGTCATTGAGACGTGAAATGGATTTACAGGGTTTTGATGGAATACACTGCACAACTGTCAACCCATTTGTGATTGATACAGAGTTGTTTCAAGGTGTAACCATAAGGTAATAGCATCAATTTTAAGAAGTCTTTGCATATTTCTAGAGCCGAATATCCCTCTACCTAAAAGGAACAGCAGCAAGGATTGGTCTGAATGTAAATGCCAGCAGAGCAGGGTGCATGTTCTTAACTCAGCATGGTCAGATATACACAGCTTGTGGCATGGCACTCAAAAAAGAAAATTTATCCATCTTTGTTGTCAAACCAGGGGTAAGCTGCAGCAGGGAAAGGAACTGACATCACCTCACCATGCCACAGCTCAGAGTGCTAACTATCTAGTGAGGTGCTCTCCAAAGCTAGTATTAGGTAATGGAGATAGATTAACTTGTTCATTACTGATAGCGAATACCTTTTCTACCCACCATGCTTTGTTATTGGTGTTGGATATCAGTTGTGTCACTGACCCGTGAATCATAGCTGTCTCTCTGTTGTGTTCCATGTTTTATCCTTGTACACTTACAGTTCGATTTTACAGTATTGCTTCGGTGGTCTAATAAAATATCTCAGCAAAGAAACACTCTTTCTCTCGTCATACACAATATATAACAATTGGGATTGATTA
Source organism: Pseudorhiza aurosa (assembly GCA_964026355.1). Taxonomy (NCBI): domain Eukaryota; kingdom Metazoa; phylum Cnidaria; class Scyphozoa; order Rhizostomeae; family Lychnorhizidae; genus Pseudorhiza; species Pseudorhiza aurosa. Next base: position 1,277,210 of record OZ032129.1, on the reverse strand, counting down.
GTTCCTTTTATGTTAATAGTTGATTTTCTTTAAGTAGTTATGTTTTAGAAATGAATGCAGAGAGATATGCCTTGGAGGAAAATGCTCTAGGAAGCTGCTAAGTATATTTCATATAGAAAACAGAGAAAGGAATTGAATTATCTGGAGAAAGGAAAACCTACATCAAACATGTATAATCCCGGGCTGCCTGTTATGCCACTTCGCAACTGGAACCACTCTTAGCTCGCAGCTCCGGGGGGGGGGGGCCTTCTGAGGCCACAGGATAGCTAAGGGAAATCTCAAAGGCTTTCAGATTACCGCTGATTCAGACCTTACACCTCAAACAATTCGATTTTTCTAATCCAGGCTTTCAACTCTTCTAGTTGAAAGTTTCCCTTCCTCATACCACAAAATACATTTGCACTCTATACCCCCCTCCTAACTAAAAAACCATGAACTTCTTTTCGACCACCTTTCTAAATCAATCGAAACCATCACTTTACGATCTCCACTCTCTGAAATCATTGTTCTTGGTGATTTCAACGTCCACAACTCCAACTGGCTCTCCTATTCCTCTAACGTCGCCAACCCTGCTGGTCGGGAAGCTGAGGCATTTGCCATTGTCAATGACTTGACACAGGTAATTTCAGAACCAACAAGCGTTCCTGATCGTGCAGGAGACGAAGCAAATACTCTCGATCTTTTCCTCACATCTAATCCTAGCATTTACTCTCCTCCACCGTTAGCTCTCCTCTTGGTAACTCTGATCATTGTCCCATAACCTTACGGCATGACTTCCTCCCTCACCTGGATAGACCCAAGCCTGGTAAAAGAAATTCCCCTAAGTAGTTCAATTCACAGTGCGCCAAAGCTGTGAATAGCAAAAACTACTACTTCAAAGAATGGAAGCGACTTCAAACCCAACACTCAAGAACTTCTTTCATCCAGTCACGCAATACTTGCTCCAAAACCATCAAAAATGCCAAATCATCTTTTTTCCAACGCATCAACAAGAAAATCGCTTCCTGCCAGGCTGGCTCTCGCTCCTTTTGGTCTATGGCCAAATTTGTCTCCCAAAACTTTTGCCAATCATCTTTCCCTCCACTAAAACAACTCTGACTCTTCTTCTACCACTCCTTCATCCAAGGTCAATCTTTTTGCATCAGTCTTTACCTCCAACTCCAACCTGGACGACCAAGGGGTCCAACCACATCACTTGCCCCTTCAAAATTCACTATGTCACCCATTAAGTTCTCCACACGAAACGTCTGCCAAACCCTTCTCCAGCTTGACACCTCCAAGTCCAAAGGCCCTGATGGTATTCCAGCAATAGTGCTCAAAACCTGTGCTCCTGAACTTGCCCCTATTCTTAACAAACTATTCCAGCTTTCCTACACTCTTGGCACATTTCCCATCTCATGGAAACAAGCCCACGTCTTTCCTATCCCGAAAAAAAGCGACAAGTCTAAACCACTCAACTATCGTCCCATTGCAATCACTTCACTCATCTCTAAAACAATGGAGACCATCATCACGAAACAACTTCTTACCTTCCTTGAAACAAACAATCTTCTCTTTGATCATCAGTATGGCTTTCGAAAAGCAAGGTCTACTGGTGATCTTCTGGCGAATGCTGTCCATGTCTGGTCCTCTACTCTAGAATCCTGTTGTGAGAGCAGAGTAATCTCTCTCGATATCTCCAAGGCCTTTGATCGCGTCTGGCACAAAAGGTATTCTCGCTAACCTGCCGATGTTTGGTCTCCATCACACTCTCATTAATTTGATTGGTAGTTTCCTCTCTGATAGGTCAATTGCCGTCAGAGTGGACGGCTTCCTCTCTAATCTGCACTCTTTCAATGCTGGTGTACCCCAGGGCTCTGTCATCTCCCCTGTACTCTTCATCCTCTTCATCAATGACCTGCTCACCTCCACGTCTTCTAGCATTCACTCCTTTGCTGATGATACCTTCCTAAGTTCTTCATTTTCATTCAATCCAAATGACCATGCTTCACACCGATATCCAACTCCACAGAAACATTTCAGCCTCGCTTCTCTCCAGTGATCTGACAGTTATTGAGAAGTGGGGTAAAGACAACCTAGTTTCGTTCAACCAAAGCAAGACGAAACAGGCTGTCATTTCACGCAAACGTTATCAAAGCTTTCCAGCTGTCTTCATGAATGATGATTAACTGGAAACTTCAGCTTCTTTCACACAACTTGGCCTTTCTCTTTCATCTAATCTCATTTGGACAACTCACATCCATTCCCTTGCTAAACATGCATCTCAAAAGCTCGGTTTCCTCGCCAGAGCCCGCGGGTTTTTCTCATCCTCTCACCTTCTAACTATTTACAGGTCCCAAGTCCGTCCTTCTTCCCTTTTTAGAGTACTGCTCCCACGTCTGGGGTGGTGCTCCAAAATCTGCTCTCTGTCTTCTCGACAAAGTCCAGTCCAAAGCCATTCGTCTCATCAATAATCCTAACCTAACCAAATCTCTCCAACCTCTTTCCCATCGTCGATTCGTTGGAGATCTTTCCATCTATTACAGATACTTTAACGGTAATTGTTCTCAGGAGATCAGGGGTATGATTCCAGTTCCTCTGAGGCGTGTCAGAACCACCAGAAGCTCAACTCATTCACACCCTTTCCAAGTTTCACTGCCTACTTCACGAACGCTATCTCACAAATCATCATTCATCCCAAGAACATGCAATTTATGGAACGTCTTGCCTTCTTCTTGCTTTCCCGAGTCCTACAACCTGCCATCTTTCAAATCCAAGATCAATAAACTTGATCTGATCTCTCTCTCCTCTTAGACTTTCGCTTCTTTCTTCTTTCTTCCTATGTTGGGGCTTTGTATAGGCCACCATAGCCTTTCCCCAACATAACTCAGTAGAAAAAAAAAAGAAGTGCTCAATTATCTACCAGGGTTGAACATTGAAGAGATTAAACGTGCTGGACTCAACAGAGAAGTTTGGAAAGAACTGATTTGACAAGAAGTGATCTTGGCAACCCCAGGCAAACCATGATGGTGATGATGATGATGATGATAATGGTGATGACGATGATGGTGGTGGGATGATGATGATAATGATAATTATGATGATGATGATGATGATGATGATGATGATGATAATGATGATGATGATGATGATGATGATGATGATGATGATGATGATGATGATTCCCGAGGAGACAACTTACACGTAGTGGGAAGCGTGGAGTGATTTAACTCGCAAATTTTTGCCAACGAGATCTGTCGGAGGCTAGAGGAGGCAGCAAGTTACCTACAAAAGTTAAAGCTGAACTCAAAAGGAGAAAGCATGGTCGCCGCGTGTTAATTCTCCTAAAAAATATCCTTGGCCTAAGTCCGGTTGGACTCAATCGACGTTCGGTAACAGGTAAAATGAATACTTAACAAAGTATACAGTATACAGAGAAAGAAAAACTTGAGAAATGAGAGGAGGAAGGAAAGGCAAGCCAATAAAAGGAAAAAGCGCATACAGCAACACGCGTTCACGAACAAAACGACAACGAAGATATGGACATGGAACCTTCAGAAAACATCTTTGGCAGCGAACAACAGGGGGAGGTTAAGGATAATATTGGAATACGTGTGGATTCATAAAGTAGATATATTCTTAATAACGGAGATCACATCAAGAAACGATGGTATATTATGGTTAGGGAGCGAGGAAAGGAAGACAGTTATTATACATAGTACGAGAACGGCCATAGCACTGGTAGGAATCTGGGCGGATTTGTGGTTAGAATGTGGAAGTCAACACTGGAGAAGGGAGAGAACAACAGCAGTTCTTGTCAAGAACTACCGTCTCATGTCAGTGTATCAACCGCTATGGCATTATGGAAAGAAAGTAATAAATGAATATAGGTACGCAATAGAAGAGCAAATAGCGATGAGACGCCATGATGAGTGGCTCATAATAGGAGGGGATCACAATGCACCAGTTGGGAAGCTAGAGCAACAGTCAAGCATGACAAAAGCTAGAGGTAAATATGGATGCGGTTCAAACAATGAAGCAGGAAACGACTTAATAGCTTGGTGTGAACTGAATGGCATGAGCTGTTCAAATTCATTTATGAGTCATCCAGACAGGGGAACATGGTTTCATGAAACCTATGGAAAGTGGTATGAATTGGATGGTTTTCTACTCAAGCAAGAGCAGCGACATCGCATTGTGAAAAGAATTAGAACAGTGAAAGAGAACAGCTTCTCGGACCACAGACCTAAAGAGCTAATCACTAGGGCGGTCGCAAGACCAAGAATAGTGACAATCAGAAAAGAAAGTATTTCCATCAAACAAACCCAGAAGATAGAGGAGTTTAAGGAAAGGACAGAGAGGGCCATGGAAAAAATGACTGAAGAGGGCACAGTGCAGAGGTGGTTTAGTTTAAGCCAAATGATAACAAAGTAAGCAGCAAACGTAGCAGGTAAAATGCCAAAGAGAAAAGATTCCCCGTTGCTTGACGGTCATGGAGCTGAGGTACAAGAGGAGCACAGGAAAATAACCCAGACAAGCAACGAGTTATTTTCGTTGATTGAAGCTTTGAAGCAGAGCCTAACTGAGGAAGAAAAAGAGAAGAAAAATGATGAAAGCAAGGCAAAACGTGAAGAAAGGAAGATAAGGAGAAGGAAATTAAAGAACAAATTGAGAGGGTGGGAAAGGGCATGGTGGCAAGAACTGATAAGTCAGTGTCAAAAAGCGGAAAAAGAAAGAGATTTGGGGACAATGTATCAACTTTTAAAGAGACTTGGGATGAGAGACTCAAAGGGTGCATCAGCTAATGAATATTCTACCCCACAACAGTACAAGACACATTTTGAAAAGGTATCAAAAGAAAGAAACGAAGAAAGTGATGAAACAAGGAAAACAACGATAGAGAATATTAAGGATCTGAGAGAGAATACAGCAGCAAAGGTTGCAGCGGAGGAACTTAGCAGCCCAATAACGCAAGAAGAAATACTTAGAGAATGGGGAAAAGGTAAAGATGGAGCTCCAGGAATAGACAACGTGAGAATATCATATGTAAGGCTTGCAGGCAAGACAACACAGGAAGCAGTGTGCAATGTCATAATGGGCATGGTCAACAAGGACCCGTGTGAATGGGAAGAAATGGTTAAAATCGGCTTAGTAGTACCATTGTTCAAAAAGGGTCAACGGGATGACATCAATAACTATAGGGGGATTTGCCTTCTTAGCATGGCAAGTAGAATACTGGCAAGGATTCTGGCATCAAGGCTAAGGCAGTGGGCAGAGGCAGTGGGTGTACTTGGTGAGAACCAAGATGGATTCCGAGTTGGGAGATCGACGGCAGACGCAACACAGATATGTATCAGACTGCACGAAGAAGCAGGCTAATATGTGAATGAGAAAAATAGTATGGAGGACTGGACCCCCGTTGCTACACTGTTGGATATAAAGAAAGCGTATCCCAGAGTCAACAGACCGATCCTGTGGAATATGTTAAGGAAGTACGGTGTGAAGGAGGAAAGCATTAGAATACTAAAAGGATTACACGAGGAAACAGAATATAGAGTGAAAGGCAAAACGGACAATAGTGATGCTTGGCGACCACTAAGGGGGCTGCGTGAAGGATGTGCCACATCTCCAGTACTCTTTAACGTTTACCATTCAGCATCTATGAGGCAAGCGGCAGAGAAAAGGAAACGGGAAGTAACGGAAAAGGGAAGGAAAGTTGGTATTGCAATGAGCTGGCGCCCAGGGAAGTCATTACCACCAAAATCAGCAGGACAGGCGATGAAGACCAAAGATAAAAAGACAGTTATACACACAGACGACACGACATTGTATGGTGAGAGAGGTGAAATGAAGGAAGGCAAGGAAAATGTTAAAAGAAGCATGAAAAATTTCGAAGAACAGTGCCACGAGGGCAAAGAAGAGCATCTAGCGCTAGGCACCTCAGCAGGAGGAGAGATCCGAATGCTTGGTACATGGATTGGAAGGAAACCAGATGTGCAGCAAAGAACGAAAAGAGGAAGACATGCTCTCATGACCATCAAGAAAAGATTGAAGAACACAACGCTATCTAGGACAGCACAAGCAATGGTGATACAGGTGGTTGTGGAATCAACAATGTTGTTCAACTGTGAGACAAGAGCATGGCAGAAGAAAGAGATAGGAGAGCTGCAGAGAGTAGTAGATCAAGGGTACCGATATATATGGATGGATAAGAGAGGAGGACCTGCTTTAAAGCAAATGGAAGAAAAACGGGTGAACATGTGGAATAAGATCGATGCAAGCCAAGATTGAGGAAAGAGTATTGAGAAAGATTGGCCATGTTTTGCGGATGGATAACAATCGCCCAACGAAACAGATGACGCTTGGTTGGTATGCACCACCAGTAACACTAACACCAGAGAGGAAACCAAGGCATGGCACAATAGAATATTGGAGAAAGGTATTAAGAGAAGCAGGACTAGATGCAGACTCCATCGAATATTTAGTATCTGACAAGGGGAAATGGAGACAAATGATTCATGAAAGGAAAGGGCACATAGAGGAATGGGAGAAGAGCCAAGCTGAACATCACGGGAATCAACGCTCCCAAATGAAAAGATCACAAACTAGCATGGTGAAACAAAGATCGTTAGTGTGTCAATGGCCTAAATGCGGCAAAATATTGAAATCAATTACTGGCCGAAAGAACCACGAGAAGATCCACAGAGGAAACATACAACAATAAACGCTATGCAAATGGTGTAGTACAACTCTAACGGATAAGACATCGTTAACCAGCCACCAGAAATTTTGCATGGGAGCACCGAAAGGGATATGTCCATACTGCGGAGAAAGGAAATCGGTAGCCAATATGGCTCGCCATAAGAGGATGTGCGCGATGGGAAATGAAAGAATGTACACGCTGACTGCAGAAGAAAGAAACACACAACAAGAACAGAGAGAAAATGAGAAGAAAGGAGACCTTGTCCGATGCGAACTCTGTAATGACTTTACATCTAAAACGAATATAAGCAGACATCGGAGAATATGCAATGCGACAAGAACAAAAAGTAGTTGTAGTGGCAATCGTATGCCAACTTCGAGATGAGAAACTGGACGGCGTATTCCCGACGGGGAATGAAAGCCAATAGATAGATAGATAGATGATGATGCTGATGCTGATGATGATGATGATGATGATGATGATGATGATGATGATGATGATGATGGATAAAGTGATATTCTTAAAAGCAGATTCAAAGAAAGCAGATAGGTGACCACACATCAGGCAAAAGGGAAGCTATGAAAAGGCTTATCACAATAGCAGGCCCCTTACTCAATGACATAACCTATATTAGTAGTGCATCCCGGATGTAGTAATGTTCAACCCTAGACAAACCTTTGTAAAGCAAAGAATGCATGATTCTGCATTTTAAACTTGAGTGTTTCTTATCAATTTTTTGACAGGTTCTCTAAGATGCTGTTGCTTCCAATACTTGAACCAGATTATGTTGCTGACAAAATTATTGAAGCAGTCCAAACAAACCAGATTCTTCTTCACATTCCAAGGCTCCTTTATTTCATACCAACTGTCATAAGGTAAATTTGCATGATTTTGACTGTTGTTCAATTATTTGTATAGAAGAAAAGCTAATATCATAAGCAGTGAATCTTCATCCCTGTAAAAATCATAGTTTCTAGAGCTGTAATCACGAATAGATCAACAAAAATATTGCTGAATGGAGATTGAAATAGTGAATTCCCCAGTCAATGACATGCAACATTAGCTCTTTTGTAGTCTAGGGTCGGAAATAGATATGGAATACTAAATGCCATGCAAGGAAGATAAATCTTCATTTTCTGAAAAATTTTGCCGGATTTTGATCCAGCCTGTAATTTTTCATCAATATTGAGTGGCATAATGTTGTTTGACAGCTTTTTGATGCAGGAGAAGTACTGCTTCCTTCATCTTTGTTGAGTTTCTGTCATTCCATTGTAATCTATTGTTTCAGCATTTTGCCACTAAAAGCTGCAGATCGCCTGCAACTTTTTTTGGGTTCAAGCCATGCGATGAGCACATTCATAGGACGAAAGAAGCAAGCGTGACCTTTGAATGAAACATATTTCTGTGCTGAGTGCTGAAGGCCTTTGATTTCAAGGAGCTATTATCAACAGAGCCTTTTCTGTATCATTTCCTTTAGATTCGTTTGGTTTTAGGCTTATTGCTTTAAAATCTTTTTATAAGCTGACACCATGGTGATGCAATGTCACCCTATTCACTCCAATCCATGCAATTTTAATGACTGATGTTATTAATTGATATTGTGTAGTTACAAATCACTTCAATCAATGCTAATTAATGTATTATGAATCAAATGAACCTATTCATTGTTCAGCTTAAAAATTAAATTGTATAATTAACTTTAATTTATGTTCAATGTGATGCATTGTAGTGTAGCTGTTGCCATGGTGTAGTGGTTAATTGTATGAACTCATAACACTGGGGTTGTGAGTTGGAATCCTAAACGTGTCGCAAGAAAAAAGCGCCATTGATGTGGAAGGCGACGGAAAACCACCTCATAAATTCCTCACTTTCCTAGTAAAAGTTCAGAGCCTTATCTCTTGTTTCTGCTACGCCAATACTCGAGTATGCAACGCAGTGGGTGCGTTGTACCTGACCAAATTTATCTTAATGAGCCACAATTTAAACTTGTGCATTTGCATGATCTCGTTAACTACCCCTGTATTCTTCCCATTTATAATCCCATCATATTTCATCAACATTAGTTAGAGAAGGCTCTAATTGGATCGCGCTCTCAACGTTTTCTCTCGTATTCTTAATTGGGATTTCGCTGATAGAATTATTTTAGTCAAGGCCCTGCAAACTGAGTTTTCTACAACGATTTCTGGCTAGGATCTGAAGGTAGAGTTTTTTGGCACTGCAATGCTTTCCGCTTTTCGAAAAGTTTCCAGGTCTTTTTTATCAATGCAATACTAAAACACAAATATGAATTTGATTGTTTCCCTCGTATCGGTAAAAGACTAAGGTCACCGAGTTCCCACTAGGAGTTTCCAGGCCCTACCTCTCGATGTGACTACAGCTCGCGATTCATTCATGGCGAATTTCAGAGAGCAAACGACTTTTCCCACTCGAGCTGGAAGATTAGCTGTTAGGGAATTCGGAGGGCTGGCATTTGGGTCAATGGGCAAAAACCTTACAACCGAGCTATCCTGGCACCATGGTTGATCCATCCAAACTGATCAAATTATCCACTGTAGAGTGATTTCGCCATGCATCTTCTATAGAATATGTTGGTTGTCATGCTGAATGGATTTCAATTTACAACTTAGCTTCTTTTTAAAATGATTATGCTACAAATTAAATTGAAGTACCTTTTTATCGACTGTTGAATTTATGAATGATTATTATCATGCCGATGCAGTAACTGCTTGTCATGATTGTTGATCATCCATGATTCACGATTCTTAAGGTAGAATTGAGGACAATGTAAGACGTACTTACCACTCTCATTAATTTGATTGGTAGTTTCCTCTCTGATAGGTCAATTGCCGTCAGAGTGGACGGCTTCCTCTCTAATCTGCACTCTTTCAATGCTGGTGTACCCCAGGGCTCTGTCATCTCCCCTGTACTCTTCATCCTCTTCATCAATGACCTGCTCACCTCCACGTCTTCTAGCATTCACTCCTTTGCTGATGATACCTTCCTAAGTTCTTCATTTTCATTCAATCCAAATGACCATGCTTCCACCGATATCCAACTCCACAGAAGCATTTCAGCCTCACTTCTCTCCAATGATCTGACTGTTATTGAGAAGTGGGGTAAAGACAACCTAATTTCCTTCAACCAAAGCAAGACGAAACAGGCTGTCATTTCACGCAAACGTAATCAAAACTTTCCAGCTGTCTTCATGAATGGTGATGAACTGGACACTTCAGCTTCTTTCACACAACTTGGTCTTTCTCTTTCATCTAATCTCACTTGGAAAACTCACATCCATTCCCTTGCTAAACATGCATCTCAAAAGCTCGGTTTCCTCGCCAGAGCCCGCGGGTTTTTCTCATCCTCTCACCTTCTAACTCTTTACAGGTCCCAAATCCGTCCTTCTTTAGAGTACTGCTCCCACGTCTGGGGTGGTGCTCCAAAATCTACTCTCTGTCTTCCCGACAAAGTCCAGTCCAAAGCCATTCGTCTCATCAATAATCCTAACCTAACCAAATCGCTCAAACCTCTTTCCCATCGTCGTTTAGTTGGAGATCTTTCCATCTATTACAGATACTTTAAAGGACATTGTTCTCAGGAGATCAGGGGTATGATTCAAGTTCCTCTGAGGCGTGTCAGAACCACCAGAAGCTCAACTCATTCACACCCTTTCCAAGTTTCACTGCCTACTTCACGAACGCTATCTCACAAATCATCATTCATCCCAAGAACATGCAATTTATGGAACGTCTTGCCTTCTTCTTGCTTTCCTGAGTCCTACAACTTGCCATCTTTCAAATCTAAGATCAATAAACTTGATCTTATCTTTCTATCCTCTTAGCTGCTCGCTTTCTTCTTTGTTCCTTTATTGGGGCTTTGTATAGGCCACCATAGCCTTTCCTCAACATAACTCACTAGGAAAAAAAATATATGACTGGGCCAAAGATAGCTGGAAAACCCATCCTCCTCACATGGGCTCTCGACGAAATCGACACGCCAAACCCGAACTTCTGTTTTCAAGAATCGTGAAGGATCCATATGTTTTGCAACAGGGCCCTTATTATTAACAGCACTTTTATGGCTAAGTAAATAGCCTAATTCTTTACAAAGAACTGTGGTATTATTTTTCGCATCAGTTACAAACGAATCAATGACCAAGTGACGTAGAATTGCAGCAGTGAGCTGACGAAATTCTCATTTAAATGTCATTACAAAAACATTCGACAGCTTTTGTGAAAGCATTTGTAGCATGTCATGTATTTCCGCATCTTTGTCATATCCGAAAATCACATGTTGTTGTAATTACTTGTTGTCATGTATTTCCGCATCTTTGTCATATCAGTAAATCACATGTTGTAATCACGTGTTGTCATGTATTTCCGCATCTTTGTATATCCGTAAATCACATGCTGTTGTAATCACGTGTTGTCCTTTTATGTACGTTAGTGTACTCATTGTAACCACGTGTTGTCCTGTTTTGTATATTAGGGTACTTTTGACATCTTGATGATATATAAGGATGATGATTGTGTATAGTAATCAGTCTTGATTGGAATAGAAACTACAAGACCTAAAACGTTTGTGATCTCTGTGTGCCTTCTTGCGAACCGCAGTACGCCGTAAACGCTACACATTATTGAGTGCTGAAGCAAAGTAAATTAAAGTCAAGGTCAAGGATAATTGAAATACCTGGATGAATTTCGCTCTTTTTCACAGCTATCTATTCTATAACTTAATGAAAATTTCAATGTTCACACCTTGTGATCTAAATTACAATGCATAGGATTTTTTAATAAAGCCATTGAAGTCTTATTGGCCCACAAGCTTGTCTTTCTGACCTTACTATTTATGATCCTTCCCATTTCGTTTGAAATATTTAATATTTCCCATGGAAGATCTCTGTTTTTATTATCAATCTCAGTTGGGTCAGTCAGCAAGCATCTTAAGAAGAAATCCAAGAGAATCCACAAACAGAGCCGTTAATTTTTTAGAATATGCTTTGCCTCAGGAATGAATAATGGTCTTATGCGAAATTATTGCGCGTTCTTAGATCTTAGCCGACATTTCATTTCGTAAGCTGAACTTTCTTATGTTTCGTTCAGGCTTTTCCTCAATCTTTAATTTCGGTTCAAATTCAAATTTCTTGCAATGAAAAGATCAATTTATCGTTTTCTCACACGGTATTCGGGTTCAAGAAAAGCCGTTTCCGATGTGAAGACGCAGCCCTTTTTAAATCATCAATCAAGTGAATTTTCTTTTTTTTCTTCTGATGCCTTCACAGACTTGTTGTTTTGTTCAACTCAGCATGTGACGTAATCCAGCTAAACAGTTCAACTCAATATGTTTTAGCAACACAGGGGACAAAGGGGCAACATCTAGTCAAAATGGAGGACGACAAGCAAGGTGGAATTGCACATATTGAAAAGTTTGATTTGCAAGAGCTGTCGAGGAAGGTACTTTGGGATTTTCTATCCCTATTGGTTTTGCCATTCTGTTTATTATACGTTGGGCAGCATCGAAATGAAATGATGAAATATTAACGTGGCAGCCTGCAGAGAAGGTTCCATCATCCTCATCATCACCGTCTGCCTTTGAAACCCCACTGCTGGACATATGCATCCTTCTTAGACGACCATTCTGACCGATCTGCCGCGAGATGCTCCCAGCGCACACCACATGCGTTGGCAATTTCATCCAGCCACAGATAAGGTTTAGCTCGCAGATAATCTGCATATATGTTGTGCTAAATCAACTGATAAAAAATTGAAATAAAATCAACTAATGCACCATAATTTTTCATATGTTCGTTCATTACAGGAATTAATTGAAAAAGTCGAAAGAGTGACTGCTTCCAACGAAACGCTGCGGAGACAAATAAGAAATTTGCAAAGCAAGGCATCAAAAAGTGACCACAGAAAGCGAGACCAGAGAAGTTTTGATTTCTCAAAGTAAGTATCATTACTCATTCAACAACTTAGTTGGTTCGCCTGTTAGTAAGATAGATAGTTTTTTTTCCAGACGATAAAATGATTCACCAAATGAGAATAATTATAAATGTAATTAGAAAGTACATTAACTTTGAATTGAAGTCAAGTTATGAGCTCCTAAAGGGATGCTAAATGCTTGGAAGATAGCCTTATAAATGGTAACATAGAATTCATGCGTCATATTTTTGTATTTTTTGGGCTTCCTACCTTTCGATTGTTCTTTTTGGGGTGATTTTCACTGTAATTTTTTTTATCTTTCAGTTGCAGTCAAAAGAAAGTAGCTCTTCGATTAGCCTATGTTGGTTGGGATTATCAAGGGTTTGCAAGTCAAGACAATACATCCAATACTATTGAGGTAGTTGCCTACTGCATTCCATGGGTAGTAGATACAGTTTTCCATTCTGGGTTACATTCTAGTGGACCACCAGACCTGTCCAAAAGAATTTCTTGTGGATCACCAGACCTGTCCAAAAGAATTTCTTGTGGATCACCAAACCTGCCCAAAAGGATTTCCCATGAGTGACTCAGAAGTTTCTTGTGGGGTTTTCATATTTTGGTTGTTGATGTTGATGATTTGCTTATAATTCAAATTTTTTAATAATAATGCACAATTTTTTCCTCTTCTTTTCACTTTAAGAAGAGCTTCTTTTAAAATTTCCATGCGACTTACAAGTGCTGAGTTTGTAGTACAAGTAAGTAGTAGCATTGGCAAAAGTGTTAGAGAAGTTGTAAGACCTAATTTTACTTTCAGCATGAGCTGTTTGCTGCCCTGAATAAGACTTGCTTAATTGGAGACCGGGAAGCGTGTGATTATTCTAGATGTGGCAGAACAGACAAAGGCGTCAGTGCATTTGGACAGGTGAACAGTCCATATCAGATAAGCTGTTTCTTTGTAATTTTTTATTTGCTTCTACGTATTTATCTGGAATTTTTCTAGGTAATTTAATGAAAGCTTAAGGTAGGTTAAGGCAATATTTTGCAGTGGAAAGTTTCTTTACATTGTTCTAATCCCATGTCATTTTTCTAGGTTGTTGCTTTGAAACTCAGAAGTAATGATGGAAAGCCTGAAGGTAACAAAACTCATTGAAAGCCCATGTTTATGCAAAGGCAACAAAAGGAGAAGAAAAAACAAAATCTAACTGATCCAATGCTCTTATTTTATTGTTGCTTACAATGCTTAGTGATGCTGTGGTGTAATGGTTTAGCATGTGGACTTATAACACAGGGTTCAACATTTGTCACAGTGAAAACACCATTGGCGAGGAAGGCAACAGGAAGCCACCTCATAAGACCCACTTTCCTAGAAAAGCTGAGAGCTTTGTCTCTGGTTTCTGCTACGCTCAAAATTGAGTATGCAGCACAGTTTTTTTGACATTGTATACCATCATACATCTACATATGTATGTATTAATACCTTAAAGGTTGTATTCAAAGCAGCACCGTGTTGTGGTGATTAAGCATGCATTCTTGTAATGCAAGAGCTGTCAGTTTGATTCATCCATGGCTCAGCATAAAAATAATACCATTGAGGAAAGCCATGTGTAGCCACTTCATCTGGATTCCCTTCTCTAGAGAGATACGTAGAATGCTGCCTCTTGTTTCTACTAAGCTTTGAATGGAGTGTTTAAGGAGCATGCTGTTATGCAGTTTTCTCCATGTGTAGAGCATGCATGTATCTTTCATGAATCTTTGTATACTAATAAGTAATTCTGATTTCAGGGAATAATTTGGATTATATAAAGATGCTGAACAGAGTGCTTCCACCTGCAATCAAGATCCTGGCTTGGGCTGCAGTATCAGATGACTTTGATGCCAGGTTTTTCATATTTTTGAAATCATTTGTACATTAAAAATCTCTATGAAAGTCCTCTAAAATAAGTATGAAAAGAAGAAAACATGCAATACCGTATCAAGCAATGAGAGATGATTTATTCTACTTGTTATTACTGAACAAGTTTGAAGTAACCTCACTGTGCTCTTTCAGGTTTTCTTGTGAGTCAAGGAATTACAAATATTTCTTCCCAATGGCATCACTAGATCTTGAAGTAAGTTATGATGTTCTTAAACGTCACAGCATTAACTTTTTTGATTATTTTTTATGGTATTTAAGTTTTTTGAAAATATAATTTTCCATTTTTGTAAGATTTCAATTTCTCCTGTTTTTTGTCTTGTTTTAGTGGGTTATGTTGAGGAAAGGCTATGGTGGCCTATAGAAAGCCCCAACAAAGGAAGAAAGAAGAAACCAAACAGCTAAGAGGAGAGGGAGATAAGATCAAGTTTATTGATCATAGATTTGAAAGATGGCAAATTGTAGGACTCAGGAAAGCAAGAAGAAGGCAAGACGTTCCATAAATTGCATGTTCTTGGGATGAATGAGGATTTGTGAGAAGGAGTTTGTGAAGAAGGCAGTGAAACTTGGAAATAGTGTGAATGATTTGTTATGAAAACAAAGTTTTTTTGCCATGACTTTTAATTTGCACATCACTTCAAGGTTATGCAGATAGCTGCAAAGAAACTTATCGGTCAGCATGATTTCAGAAATTTTTGTAAGGTAAGTCTTTGATGGTTTGTATCCCTTTTTCTTGTGCTTTCAAGTTTTCATGTGTTTCCTTTGTCTCTGCATCATTTCTTGTTTGCTGAAATGAAAGTTATCAAATGTAATAAACAGAAAAAGGATCAATTTTGCCAACCTACATACCAATAGATGTAGCATAAATTTATAGAAAATTTTCAAGCTGGACTTACTCTCGAAAGATTCATGTAGAAATATAAGAGAAAAGTTATTGTTATTGGATGAGTGTAATTCATTAGATACTATATGATTGACATAATTGAAGATCCAAACATTTTTAGGTGGATGTTGGAAATAATGTAAACCATTTCATTAGAAATATTCAGAATATTCAAATTAGTCCATTCTCAAGCCAATGGTGAGTTTCACAAAGCTAATGCTTCTGCTTTTATCATGGAAAGAAAACAGATTTTATTGCTTCAGCGTAATTCTTTTGACCTATGTTGAAGCAATAACGTCAGTTGTTCATAAGTAGATATGAAAATTTATTGTATCAAATGACTATTTCTCCATGGTACAGCATTCTTCATGGTTACTTGTTATTTGTTTTGTTTGGAAGTTCTTCTGTTTGTGAACTTGCAAAGAATTTGTTTAAAATATGAAGTTTTTTCATCCTGCAGCACATCATCAGGTGGTGGTGATATGTGTGAAATCACAATAGAAGGAATGGCATTTTTGTGGCATCAAGTCCGCTGCATGGTCTCTATACTTTTTCTCATTGGATTGCATTTAGAAAAGCCTGAGGTATGTTGACTACCAAATCCAGATGTCTCTCATCGGAAGCAAATTGCATTTGATTGCTGATTGCTTTTATGCAATGATCTTTGGTTTCCGTCAATGTTTGGTGACATAGCAAGTTGGCAAGAATATAAGTGTCTTGCAAGTCACCAATTGAAACGATGATGGAGCAAACAGACTCGTGACAATAACATTTAACAGAACAAAGGCTTAACGTTTTCATCATAAAGGTATCTCTAAAATCTGACAAACTGTAGTTCCTTCTCCATATAGTAAATTGATTCACTAAGTTTGCATTTGATCACTCCTTTATTCTGATTTTTTGATGATATAAACCAATTGTTTCTTTTTGTACATGAAGGTTATTGACAGGTTATTAGATGTCAAGGCATATCCAAAGAAGCCCCAATATTCAATTGTATCTGGTATATGGACTATCTTATTCCTCAAAATTTTGATTATCATTCTACTACCTTATTACCTTATATTAAATGAAATGATGTATTTAAGGCAGTTATTCATATCCCAACCGTAAAAAATTTCTTACATGATTTCACCTATTCATTTTGGTTGAAATGCAGAGCGAAATTTTTCTGTTCTGCACTGATAAAATCATTTTAAAGATATTTGTTACTTTTCTGCTTTAAAGCTCAGTCCTGTTTCTGCCAATTTTTTTATTCCAATTTTTCTATTTTGCAGAAATCCCCCTTATTTTATATGACTGCAAATTTGATTCTGTGAATTGGAAATTTGAATCAGGTAATAAACCAGTGTTTAAACAATAAATTATCTGTCTCACCTATGGTTTCATTTTTCTTTGCAAGTAGCTTTGTACGAAGCAGTACTGTAAGTTTTACTGTTATTTGAATTTGCTGAGTAACCAGCTCAAGCAGAAATATTTCTTGATAAAAAGGTTTCATTTCTAGTCATAAGTATAATCAGAATCATCATCAAAATAATCATCATAATTGTCTTGATAATAATCATTATAATTTCTGCCAAAATCATATTTATAGCCAATATCATATCAGCACCTCATGTCTCAAGTTCATCATCTTCTTGCTCATATTCGTCATAACTTTATTTCTCCTAGATATGATAATTACCGTTATGAATTTTTTTATCTTGAGGGCCTTTTGCTTTATTGAAAATAGATTCCAAAACTCCTCACTGACAGGCCAGCATGTCATACTCTGATGCCTATCTGTTAAATAGGTCTTCAGTGCAAAAAATTGCATTTGTGCGCAGTATTGAAAGTGAAAGATCTCCATTTTTTGATCGTTTTGTCAATCAATTGACCACAATCAAACCAAATTGCCAAGTGGGTTGATATTTATTTACCAAATGGCTGAATGGGTTTATTTTCAAAAAAATTACTTAATTTTGAAGCAATAGGATATGATTATTACATTCTTCATCTTATTTGATACTTTTGCTTCAGAACAGATGAAATTCTCTGCAGATCATTTCAACAATTTATGGACTTCCTTAGCAGTAAGGTAGGCCAATAATTTTTCAGTATGAATTATCAGCTATCTGATGAATTTTTGCATTCAATAAATTTGTTACCATTGCTTTCTGCATTTAGATTATTGATTTGATATTTGTGTTCTTCTTTGCAAGAATGAATTCTGCTTTATCTTTTCAAGGAAAGCAATGATTGGAAAGATTTTGAATGAGTGTAGAGAACTTCAATGCAACTCAACAGCAAATGATGAAATCAACCTGTTACATTTGATGCCAGGTCACAGAAAAAACAATTACAAATCTTTGCTGTCCAGACCTGTTTGTGGTATGTTCATATCTCTATTGATCATGTTACCTCAAGAATTATATTGCAAATTGACTCCAAATCACTGTTTTATCAAGCTGTCTTTAGAAGAAGTCAGAGAGTAGCATTTTGGAACATCAGGTATTCATTCATCAATTACTAGAATAAATTGATCAGACATTCTGTTAAATATCCGAAGTGTGATTTAGTTGAGTTTTAACGAATCATAAAGACAACTGTAAGCGACACAATCTGCTCTGTTAATTGATCTGAAAATGTTTATCAAATGCATGCATCTCTCATGGTCTCTCTCTCTCTCATGGTCTCTCTCTCATGGTCTCTCTCTCATGGTCTCTCTCTGATCGTTTCTCTTTCTCTTGGTCTCTCTCATGGTCTCGCTCATGGTCTCTCTCTGATGGTTTCTCTGTCTCTTGGTCTCTCTCATGGTCTCTCTCTCATGGTCTCTCTTTCCCATGGTCTCTCTCGTGATCTCTCCCTCGTGGTCTCTCTTTCCCATAGTCTCTCTCTCATAGTCTCTTTCTCGTGGTCTCTATCTCTCATGGTCTCTTTCTCGTGGTCTCTATCTCTCATGGTCTCTTGCTCCTGGTGTCTTTCTCATGGTCTCTCTTTCTTGTGGTCTCTCTCTCATGGTCTCTCTCTTGTGGTCTTTCTCTGGTGGTCTCTCCTTCTCTTGGTCTCTCTCATGGTCTCTCTTTCTCATGGGCTCTCTTTCCCATGGTCTCTCTTTCTCATGGGCTCTCTTTCCCATGGTCTCTCTCTCATGGTCTCTCTCTTGTGGTCTCTCTTTCTCGTGGTCTCTCTCTCATGGTCTTTCTCTCGTGGTCTCTCTCTCTCGTGGTCTCTCTCTCTCGTGGTCTCCCTCTCTCATGGTCTCTCTCTCCCTCTTGATATCATGTATCTTCTTATGAAAAGTTGTTACATTTCTGGTGAGCACGTTTCAGTCATCATTCATTTCAGTCATCAGCCTAAAAGTTTCGCGCTGAAAACTATTTGAATATGCCTTCAGTTACTGCGTTGGAAATCATGGTAGAACTTCAGCGAAGTGTCCTAGAAAGGTTATTGACTTTTTCCAGAGGTTTATGAAGCCTTCTTAATATTTCATTTTAGATGGCATTGATCGACATCTAGAGAAACAAGCAGTGAAAAGAAAAAGGAAGCAAGAGAGGGAAGAAAGAAAGAAAATGCCTTTATTAGAAAATGCATAAAATTATCGTCTTTGCTTTTATTAAAAGTGTGTCACAAAACTGCTGGAATAATTATTTTTTTACCTGCCTCTTTTATCAAGACCCATGTCTCATAAGGTGAACTTGAAAATTTAGGTATGAGAGTGCCAGATATAGCTTACCGAAGCTTGCTGGTATTCCATCAACTTTTGGTGCCGGTAAGAACATAACATTAAGTCTGCTATTTGAACTGACGCATCATAGAAAAAACTCCATTATCATTGTACAACAGGTTGTGCCCTATTCTATAATAACTGTGCTAATAAAAAGTTTGCAAGCCAATATTTTACTTAAACTTTCCACAAGTTTGTAACTAGTTGCAGTAACTGCACTTAACACTGAGACTTACTGCAATGTTCTAAAGCAAGTTAACTTTAAAAATTGTACTGTTTGCAGTTACAGTTCTATCAACTGTGATTAAGTAAATTTTGCAGTTGTTATTTGGAATTGAATAAATACTTTATCAACTAAAGCTTGCAAACGTGTTTTTATTGCATGATACATGTCTATTGACTAGAACTACTGTTATAACTGTCAATGCGGCCTAAGATCAATGTTAATATGTGCATTGTCGTTGAATTTAACTTAGATAATGCATTTGATCTATAGTTAATGTGTTATTAACAGTTTGCATTACAGTGTCTTACTTAGACTTTGCACAAGCTTCAAACTACGTGCAGTAAAAGCACTCAACACTGAGAATTACTGCACTGTTTTAAAGCACGTTAACTTTGAAAGCTGTACCGTTTGCAGTTAGTTCTAGCAACTGTGATTTAGTAAAATTTGCAGTTTTATTTTAGAATTGAACAAATACTTTCTAAACTAAAGCTTGCAAACGTGTTATTAATGCATAATACCTGTTCATTCACTAGAACTACTGTTATAACTATCAATGAGGCCTAAGTTCAATGTTAATAGATGCATTGCTGTTGAATTTATCTTAGACAATGCATTTGTTTAATAGCAAATTAATGAATAGATAGTTTGCACTACCATGTTTTACTAAGAATTTTTACCCCAGCCTCTAACTAAGTGCAGTAACTGCACTTAACAGTGAGAATTACTTTAATGTTCTAAAGCAAGTTAATATCAAAAGTGGTACTTTTTGCACTTACAGTGCTAACAGCTGTGATTAAGTAAAGTTTGCATTTGTTATTTGGAATTGAACAAATACTCTATAAATTAAAGCTTTTAAACGTGTTTGTAATGCATAATACATAAGAAGTCATTATAACTATTTTTATAACTGATAATGCGGCCAAACGGCAATGCTAATATATGCATTGCTGTTCAATCTAACTTAGATAATACATTTGTTCTTTAATAACTGTGTTGATAAACAGTTTGCCGCAAAATGTGTTACTTAGATTTTGCACAAGTTTGTAACTAGTTGCAGTAACTGCACTTAACACTGAGACTTACTGCAATGTTCTAAAGCAAATTGACTTTAAAAGTTGTACTGTTTGCAGTTACAATGCTAACAACTGTAAATAAGTATAGTTTGCAGTTGTTATCAAGAATTGAACACATACTTTATAAATAAGGAGAGGGGGGCATAACAATCTCGAGAGATTTACGAGCTCTACAACAAGAGACAGGACAACACAAAAACGCTACAAAGGACACAGGTACGAGGCAAAAAGTCAATCATTGGTGGATCTTCTTTGTCTCTGAAGTGCCAGTTTCCTAAGCCACTGGTTTTCTAATCGCTCACCACCTGTCTTGATAGCACTACGCCATTTGAGCCTGTCTTCAGCAAGATGCTCCCACTCAGTCGCGTCGATGCCTGAAACGCAGTAATGGGCGGCCCCTTCCTCTTCTTCCATGGCGTAGTTCACTGAAGAGAATGTCTTTGGGGAGCCGTCCGTCGGGCATTCTCCGCAGGTGTCCAAGCCACCGCATTCGTCGAGTTTTCAGTAACTTGTCCCACCAGTTTATCCCCATGATGCGCCGAAGGCAGCGTAAGTGATAGGCATTTAATCTCTTCTCGTGACGTACGTATGTTGTCCATGTTTCAGCTCCGTAGAGTAAGGTGCTTAGTACACAGCAGTCGTAGATCCGACATTTTGTACGAAGAGTCAAGTGTTTGTTGAGCCATGCTCGGTCGCGGAGACGATTGAAAGTGGAAGCTGCCCGTCCAATACGCGCTTGGATCTCCTGTTCGATTGATAGCTGATTATTCATAATGGAGCCGAGGTATGCAAAGCTGTCCACTGTTCCGAGTTCTTGGTCATTAACAGTGATTGGCGATGCTATACCTTGGTGGAGAACGACCGACTTCTTCGTGCTGATTACCAGCGTGATTTCTGCACAGGCAGCACTGAATTTGTCCAGCAGGCGCTGAAGGCCTTCTGCCGAATGCGAGACCAATGCAGCGTCATCTGCAAACATGAGTTCTAGTACAAGAATGGTACGCACTTTGGTTTTGGAGCGTAGACGGGCAAGGTTGAACAGTTTCCCATCAGAGCGGGTGTGAAGGTATACACTGTCTTCATCCTCATGGGTGTTGAAGGCGTACTGCAACAGCACAGAGAAAAAGATGCCGAATAGGGTAGGTGCCAGTACACATCCTTGTTTGACACCGCACCGTATGGGAAAGCCGTCAGACATTGAGCCATCAAAGGATACTGCGGCAGACATGTTGTCGTGGAGTGATCTTGTCAGGCTTAGCAGAGTTGGTGGACACCCCAGTTTCTCAAGAATAGCAAATAGACCATGTCGACTGACCATGTCCAATGCTTTCGTGAGGTCCACAAATGCAATGTGGAGAGGCTGGCGTTGTTCTCTGCATTTTTCTTGAATTTGACGCACAGAGAAGATCATGTACACAGTTGAACGTCCGCTGCGGAAGCCACATTGCGACTCTGGATAGATGCGACTTGCGATTTGTTGGAGCCTTGGTAGCAGCACTCTTGCGAAGACTTTACCTGTGACACTAAGGAGAGAAATGCCACGGTAGTTGTTGCAGTCTCCCTTGTCGCCTTTCTTGAATATAGTGATGATTTTTGCGTCCTTCATTGCAGCTGGAAATTTTCCAGTGCGCCAGCTGATGCAGAGAAGGTTGTATAGGTACGGGAGAAGACTGCTGTCACACTTGAGAAGGTCTGCTGGGATTTCGTCCGTGCCTGGAGCTTTTCCTGCATCTGTATGCTTCAGGGCTTCCACAAGTTCTGACATAGTCGGTGTGTTGTCCAGCTCGAACAACGTGTCGAAAGTGGGAGTAGAGTTGATGGCTCTTTCTGTTATGTTGCGCGGTTTGCCATATAGCACCGAGTAATGCTCCACCCAGCGTTCGAGCTGCTTTGTGGAATCGGTGATGAGCTCACCAGTGGTTGACTTCAAAGGACGAACTTTCCTTGCACTTGGTCCAGTTGCCTTTCTGAGTCCACGGTACATCTCACGTAGGTTTCCAGAGTCTGCAGCGGTCTGGATTTCGTCACATAGATTGTTCCAATATTTGTTGGCAAATTGCCGAGTAGCTTTCTGGAGTTGGCCACGGGCCTCTTTCAGATTTGACAAGGTGCTGCGCGTCGGCCTGTTTATGTGTGCCCTATGAGCATCGTTTTTGGACAATATTAGTGGTTCAAGGCTTTCTGCATTCGCTGCCATCCAGTCTTCTCGAAGTGGCCGTTTGATCCCGAAAGATGCAACTGCAGATTCGTGCAATGCAGTCTTCAGTTTTTCCCAGCACACATCCGGGTCGACGGGGTCGATTCCAACGTCTGGGGCACTTCCTCTCAGTTTGGTTTTGAAAGTAGCGCAGAATGCTTTTATGCTGTCAGAATCTCTCATAGCAGCCGTATTGAGGCTGCGGCGTGGATTTGACTTCTTCGGCGCAGGTTTCTTCTTCGGGAGGTTGACTTGAGACAGGATTAGTGAGTGGTCCGTGTCACCGTCAGCTGAGTGGTAGGTTCTTGACCATTTGACTAGTCCAATGTCTCTTTTTCTGCACAATGCCAGGTCCAGCTGGTGCCAGTGCTTGGAGCGTGGATGTCTCCATGAGACACGTCGGCGCATCTTTTGCTGGAACCAGGTGTTGGCAATGCAGAGTCCCTGCTGGCTACAGAGTTCCAAGACTCTTTGACCATTTTCGTTCATTTTTCCAATACCGAAGTGACCAATGATGTCCGGCCAGGCAGCGTGGTTTGCACCGACTCTAGCATTGAAGTCACCAAGCAGTAGCAGGTGGTCATCGACTGGAATTCTGTTCAGTGTCACATTGAGACGATCATAGAACTCATCTTTGATTTGATCTTCAGTGGGCAGTGTAGGAGCATAGGTGAAGAGCCGAGGCAGCACAGTTGACTTCAAGTGTCATGATTCGCTCAGAGATTCGGGTCGGTGTGTCAACTGCATCTTCCTTGAGCAGTCTGTTAGACAATGCGAATCCCACACCGTGGATGCGGTCTTCTTCTTCTGCTTTTCCAGTCCAGAAGAATGTAAAGTTCTGCTCTTTGATGGAACTTGTGTTGGCCAGTCTGGTCTCCTGTAGAGTGGCAATGTCAACTGCGAAATTGGCGAGTTCGCGATCTATTAGCGCGGTCTTTCGCGGAAGTCCTTGTCCACGGAGGTTCAGATCCGGATCCGTTGTGAAACCCGGGCAAAGCTTGCGGATGTTCCAACTTCCAAGTCGGAGAGTGGTTGATGATTTAGTAGCAGGTGAGTGATTTACGTCCGCAGTTGCGTGACCACCCTATCAAAGCAGCGGACGTGGCGGGGTAGCACCTAACTGACCAGGGGCTGCCTGGCTTGAGGCGGGTGGTAGCTTACCCATGGAGCTAAAAAGCCCCTTCCACCGTCGCAGAGGATCCGTAGCGCCCAGTCATGACGCCAATTAGACCGGACTTATAACTCGTAACTATCCTCCACCGCGTTTTTGGAGTGACCTCTCCGTCGTTGTACAAGCCCTGGGCAAAGGAGAACTCGTGCGTTGCCCAAGCGACACGAGGCAGACTTGACCAGAGCCGACATGCTCCAAGGAAAGACAAGGTCAGTACATTGGTGTCGACTCTGGCTGCAGAAGATGGCCGTTGGCTCCTGGGGGAGCTCGTCCGCCCTTTGACAGGTCTTGTTTTTAATCCTGCGGGGTGTCCCCACACCCTCCACATCCGGGCTACCCCGGGTGGGGGAGCCGGTTTAGTCGCCGACGACCCGACCATGGAAACAGCTAGCACTGGGTTACATGGTACCAGTGGGAGTCAGAGACACAGCTGACAAAGGTTTATAAATGTAAGCTTTATACAAGCTTTATAAATATAAATTTATAAATTTATAAATACAAGCTATATAAATATAAGCTTGCTAACGTGTTTGTAAGGTATAAAACATGTGTAATCATTAACACTATTGTTTTACCTGTTAATGCGGCCAAACAACGATGCTATTATATACATTTTTGCTGAATTTTACTCAGATGATACATTTGTTCTATGGTAAATGTGTTGATAAACCGTTTCCAACAAAATGTTTTTGTGGGACTTTCCACAAGTTTTTAACTAGTTGCAGTAACTTCACTTAGCACTGAGAATTACTGCACTGTTTTAAAGCAAGTTAACTTTAAGAATTATACTGTTTGCAGTTAAATTTCTAGCAACTGTGATTATGTAACGCTTGCTGTTGCTATTTAGAATTGAACAAATACTTCACAAACTAAAGCTTGCAAACGTGTTTGTAATGCATAAAACATGTGCAGTCATTAAAACTATTGTAATAACTGCTAATGCGGCCTATATTCAATGTTAATATGTGCATTGTCATTGAATTAAACTTATATAATACATTTCTTCTATAATAACTGTGTTGATATAGACTTTCCACAAGTTTGTAACTAGTTGCAGTAACTCCACTTAACACTGAGACTCACTGCAATGTTTTAGAGCATGTTAACGTTAAATGTTGTAGCGTTTGCAGTTACAGTGCTAACAATTGTGATTAAGTAAAGTTTGCAGTTGTTATTTAGATTTGAACCAATACTTAAGAAATTAAAGCTTGCAGACATGTTTGTAATGCATAAAACATGTGTTGACAACAGTGTTAATAAACACTTTGCAACGCAATGTAACTTTTTTTTTATTTTTTAGTGGGTTATGTTGAGGAAAGGCCACGGTGACCTATACAAAGCCCCAACAAAGGAAGAAAGAAGGAAGCGAGCAGCTAAGAGGATAGAGAGATAAGATCAAGTTTATTTTCATTAGATTCGAAAGATGGCAAGTTGTAGGACTCAGGAAAGCAAGAAGAAGGCAAGACGTTCCATAAGTTGCATGTTCTTGGGATGAAAGATGATTTATGAGATAGAGTTCGTGGATTAGGCAGTGAAACTTGGAAAGGGTGTGAATGAGTTGAGCTTCTGGTGGTCCTGACACGCCTCAGAGGAACTGGAATAATTTCCCTGATCTCCTGAGAACAACGTCCGTTAAAGTATCTGTAAAAGATGGAAAGATCTCCAACTAAACGATGATGGGGAAGAGGTTGGAGTGATTTGATGAGGTTAGGATTATTGATGAGACGAATGGCTTTGAACTGGACTTTGTCGAGAAGATAGAGAGTAGATTTTGGAGCACCACCCCAGACGTGGGAGCAGTACTCTAAAGAAGGACGGATTTGGGACTTGTATATAGATAGAAGGTGAGAAGATGAGAAAAACCCGCAGGCTCTGGTGAGGAAACCGAGCTTTTGAGATGCATGTTTAGCAAGGGAATGGATGTGAGTTTTCCAAGTGAGATTAGATGAAAGAGAAAGACCAAGTTGTGTGAAAGAAGCTGAAGTGTCCAGTTCATCACCATTCATGAAGACAGCTGGAAAGTTTTGATTACGTTTGCGTGAAATGACAGCCTGTTTCGTCTTGCTTTGGTTGAAGGAAATTAGGTTGTCTTTACCCCACTTCTCAATAACAGTCAGATCATTGGAGAGAAGTGAGGCTGAAATGCTTCTGTGGAGTTGGATATCGGTGGAAGCATGGTCATTTGGATTGAATGAAAATGAAGAACTTAGGAAGGTATCATCAGCAAAGGAGTGAATGCTAGAAGACGTGGAGGTGAGCAGGTCATTGATGAAGAGGATGAAGAGTACAGGGGAGATGACAGAGCCCTGGGGTACACCAGCATTGAAAGAGTGCAGATTAGAGAGGAAGCCGTCCACTCTGACGGCAATTGACCTATCAGAGAGGAAACTACCAACCCAATTAATGAGATTGTGAGGGAGACCAAACATCGGCAGTTTCGCGAGAAGACCCTTGTACCATACGCGATCAAAGGCCTTGGAGATATCGAGAGAGATAACTCTGCTCTCACCACTGGATTCTAGAGCAGAGGACCAGACATGGACAGCATAAGCAAGAAGATCACCAGTAGACCTGGCTTTTCAAAAGCCATATTGGTGATCAGAGAGAAGATTGTTTGTTTCAAGGAAGGTAAGAAGTTGCTTAGTGATGATGGTCTCCATTGTTTTAGAGATGAGTGAAGTGATTGCAATGGGACGATAGTTGAGTGGATTAGACTTGTCGCCTTTTTTTGGGATAGGAAAGACGTGGGCTTGTTTCCACGAGGTGGGAAATGTGCCAAGAGTGTAGGAAAGCTGGAATAGTTTGTTAAGAATAGGGGCAAGCTCAGGAGCACAGGTTTTGAGAACTATTGCTGGAATACCATAAGGGCCTTTGGATTTGGAGGTGTCAAGCTGGAGAAGGGCTTGGGGGACTTTTCATGTGGAGAACTTAATGGGTGACATAGTGAATTTTGAAGGGGGAAGTGATGAGGTTGGACCCCTTGATCGTCCAGGTTGGAGTTGGAGGTAAAGACTGATGCAAAAAGGTTGGCCTTGGATGAAGGAGTGGTAGAAGAAGAGTCAGAGTTGGTTTTTAGTGGAGGGAAAGATGATTGGCAAAAGTTTTGGGATACAACTTTGGCCATAGACCAAAAGGAGCGAGAGCCAGCCTGGCAGGAAGCGATTTTGTTGTTGATGCGTTGGACAAAAGATGATTTGGCATTTTTGATGGTTTTGGAGCAAGTATTGCGTGACTGGATGAAAGAAGTTCTTGAGTGCTGGGTTTGAAGTCGCTTCCATTCCTTGAAGTAGTGGTTTTTGTTATTCACAGCTTTGGCGCACTGTGAATTGAACCACTTAGGGGAATTTTTTTTACCAGGCTTGTAAGAAGAAGGAATAAAAAGATCCATGCCAAGAAATATTGCGTCCGTGATGAAAGAAGCAAGGGAGGAAGGATCATTTGAAAAGCCTGAAGACCAAGGGTAAGAAGAGTAAAAAGTGCGAAGGGAGTCCCAGTCAGCCTTGCTGTAGTGGAAGACTCTTTGCGGAGCAAAGGGTCTATCGAGTTGAGGGAGGAAGTCATGCCGTAAGGTTATGAGACAATGATCAGAGTTACCAAGAGGAGAGCTAACGGTGGAGGAGAGTAAATGCTAGGATTGGATGTGAGGAAAAGATCGAGAGTATTCACTTTGTCCCCTACACGATCAGGAACGCGTGTCGGCTCTGAAATTACCTGTGTCAAGTCATTGACAATGGCAAAGGCCTCAGCTTCCCGGCCAGCAGGGTTGGTGACCTTGGAGGAATAAGAGAGCCAGTCGGAGTTGTGGATGTTGAAATCAACAAAAGCAATGATTTCAGAGCGTGGAGATTGTAAAGTGATGGTTTCGATTGATTTAGAAAGGTGGTCGAAGAGAAGTTCATGATTGTTTGAGTTAGGAGAGCGGTATAGAGTGCAAATGTACTTTGTGGCATGAGGAAGGGAAATTTCAACCAGAAGAGTTGAAAGCCAGGATTAGAAAGATCGAACTGTTTGAGGTGTAAGGTCTGCACATCAGAGCGAATAAATGCACAAACCCCACCATTAGGGAAGAAGGAGGAAAATAACTCGTAACCTGGGCATTTGAGATGAGGAGAGGGAAAGGTGCTGTTACTGGGAACAAAAGGTTTGATTTTGGTTTCAGTGAGGAAGAGTGCATAGGGGTTTATGGATTGGAGATGATGATGTACTGAATTGATGTTGGAAGAAAGTCCACGGATGTTGCAGAAGGAGATGGAAAAGGGTTTAGGTGCCACGTTGGTTGCTGCAGTTGAGTTGTTTAAATTGTTTTTAATCATTTTGAAGGAATTGTGAGTGGTGGTTGGGACAGTGAAAATGACAGTGGTAGCGGTAAACTGAAATCCCTTGAGAGCTCCCTTAGCTATCCTGTGGCCTCAGAAGGGCCCCCCGGAGCTGCGAGCTAAGAGTGGCTCCAGTTGCAAACTGGCATAACAGGCAGCCCAGGATTATACACCAGCTGATGAGGCAGCCTCCCAAAGCGCTACCAATGGGTTTGGGCCTCTGTACTATCTGGCGGCGGGCCTGCAGTGCACCCTATCCAACGGTACCCTCAGGTATAGCCAGGGAACAGACTGGCAAATCAGTCTCCAGCAGACCCTGTTCATGATGACAAACCAACCACAAGCGCCGGCATTTCTACCCTAGAGCTGAAAGTGACATAGTCACTGAAGGCACTAAAAGGTAGAGTAGTGGTACTGCCCCGGACGATGAGTAAACCCATCTACCACCTGCATAAGTAAAACCATCTACCACCACTTGTAACTAGTTAGATTTGCACAAGTTTGCAACTAATTGCTGTAATTGCATTTAACAGTAAGACCTGGTGCAATGTTATAAGGCAAGTTAATTTCAAAAGTTGTACTGTTTGCAGTTACAATGCTAACAGCAGCGTTTAAGTAATGTTTGCAGTTGTTACTTAGAATTGCAAGAAGACTTTATAAAACAACTCTTGCAAACGTGTTTTTAATGGATAGACCATATTTTTGATGTCCATGTTTTTAATGGATAAACCATATTTATGTCCTGGGTACGACGTTAAACTGCACCCTGGGTTTCCCTTGAGTATGTGATAGCACCCTATTTGCTCCCCGTGCCAGGGTTACGGTAAAGCTGTCAGCGGCAGGACAGTGGAGGTCCCCTTGTGGCGTGCACCAGTGCTACTGGAGCAATCGGTACGAGGACACTTCCGTCTGGCGGAAGCCCAGTTCAACTAGATAACGGCAGAGGGAGCCCCTCCAAGTTTGCTGGAGTCTGCGGCTGAAGAAGAGTCGTCGATTTTCAGTGACTGGAAGAGAGAGCGGCTGCCCACGCGCTTTAGAACCTCTTTATTGGTGACTTTATCCCACCAGTTTATCCCCATGATGCGCCGAAGGCAGCGTAAGTGATAGGCATTTAATCTCTTCTCGTGACGTACGTATGTTGTCCATGTTTCGGCTCCGTAGAGTAAGGTGCTTAGTACACAGCAGTCGTAGATCCGAAATTTTGTACGAAGAGTCAAGTGTTTGTTGAGCCATGCTCGTTCGCGGAGACGATTGATGTATAATACACGTTTATTCATCAGAACTACTGCTAAAACTGTAAATAATGCATACGTTCAATGTCAATATGTGTCTTGGGGTTCAATTTAACGTAGATAATACATTTGTTCTATAATAACTGTATTGATATAGTGTTTCTACAAGTTTGTAGCTAGTTGCAGTAACTGTACATAACACTAAGACGTACTGCAATGTGTTAGAGCATGTTGAGAATAAATGTTGCCGTGTTTACAGTTACAGTGCTAACAACTGAGATTATGTGAAGTTTGCAGTTGTTATTTATGTTCTGAACCAATAGTTTAGAAATTAGAGCTTGCAAGCGTGTTTGTAATGCATAGAACATGTGTTGGCAACAGTGTTAATAAACACTTTGCAACGCAATGTAACTAGTTAGTTTTGCACAAGTTTGTAGCTAGTTGCTGCAACTGCAGTTAGCCGTAACACATGAAGCAATTTTATAAGGCAAGTAAACTTCAAAAGTTGTACTGTTTGCAATTACAATGCCAACAACAGTGCTTAAGTAAAATTGGCAGTAATTGTTTGGTATTGACTTTATAAAAATAAGCATGCAAATGTGTTTATAATGTATCATACATGTATATTCATTAGAACTACTGTTAAAACTGTAAAAAATGCATGCATTCAATGTCAATAAATGCTTTGGCGTTGAATAGAACTTAGAAAATGCATTTACTCTATGACAACAGTGTTAACAAACCCTTTGCAACCCTAGGTAACTAGCTAGATTTGCACAAGTTTGTAACTAGTTTCTGTAATTGCTTTTAACATCAAGACTTGATGCAATGCTTTAAAGATGGTTAACTTCAAAAGTTGTACTCTTTGCAGTTACAATGCTAACAACTGTGTTTAAGTAATGTTTGCAGCTAATGGTAATAATTGCAGGAAGACTTTATAAAACAACGCTGGCAAACGTGTTTTTAACGCACAAAACATATTTATTCATTAAAACTTCTGCTAAAACTGTACATAATTCATTAGTTCAATGGTATTATCTGCTTTGTGGTGAAATTTAACTTAGTAAATGCATTTACTCTATGACAACAGTGTTAATAAACAGTTTGCAACTCAATGTATCTAGTAAGATTTGCACATGTTTGTAACTAGTTGCTGCAATTGCATCTAACAGTAAGACTTAGCGCAATATTTTCAGGCAATTTACCTTCTAAAGTTGTATTCATTGCAATTACAATGCTAACAACTGTATTTAAGTAATGTTTGCAGTTAATGGTAATAATTGCAAGAAGACTTTAGGAACCAACACTCTCAAATGTGTTTTTAAAGCACAAAACATATTTATTCATTAAAACTTCTGCTAAAACTGTACATAATGCATTAGTTCAATGGTATTATATGTTTTGGGGTTGAATTTAACTTAGCTAATGCATCTACTTAATGACAACAGTGTTAATAAACTGTTTGCAACTCAATGTATCTAGTAAGATTTGCACATGTTTGTAACTATTTAATGCAATTGCATTTAACAGTAAGACTTAACGCAATATTTTCAGGCAATTTACTTCTAAAGTTGTACTCATTGCAATTACAATTCTAACAACTGTATTTAAGTAATGTTTGCAGCTAATGGTAATAATTGCAACATAAATTTAGAAAACAATGCTCGCAAACGTGTTTTTAACGCACAAAACATATTTATTCATTAAAACTTCTGCTAAAACTGTACATAATTCATTAGTTCAATGGTATTATCTGCTTTGTGGTGAAATTTAACTTAGTAAATGCATTTACTCTATGACAACAGTGTTAATAAACAGTTTGCAACTCAATGTATCTAGTAAGATTTGCACATGTTTGTAACTAGTTGCTGCAATTGCATCTAACAGTAAGACTTAGCGCAAAATTTTCAGGCAATTTACCTTCTAAAGTTGTACTCATTGCAATTACAATGCAAATAACTGTGTTTAAGTAATGTTTGCAGTTAAGTGTAATAATTGCGAGAAGACTTTATAAAACAACGCTGGCAAACATGTTTTTAACGCAAAAAATTTATATATTCATCAAAACTACCTGTAAAACTGTACATAATGCATTAGCTCAATGGTATTATCTGCTTTGTGGTGAAATTTAACTTAGTAAATGCATTTACTCTATGACAACAGTGTTAATAAACAGTTTGCAACTCAATGTATCTAGTAAGATTTGCACATGTTTGTAACTAGTTGCTGCAATTGCATCTAACAGTAAGTTTTAGAGGAATTTTTTAAGGCAAGTCAACTACAAAAAATGTATTCATTGCAATTACAATTCTAACAATTGTGTTTAAGAAATGTTTGCAGCTAATGGTAATAATTGCAAGAAGACTTTAGGAACCAACACTCTCAAATGTGTTTTTAAAGCACAAAACATATTTATTCATTAAAACTTCTGCTAAAACTGTACATAATGCATTAGCTCAATGGTATTATCTGCTTTGTGGTGAAATTTAACTTAGTAAATGCATTTACTCTATGACAACAGTGTTAATAAACAGTTTGCACTGCTATGTATCTAGTTAGATTTGCACATGTTTGTAACTAGTTGCTGCAATTGCATCTAACAGTAAGACTTAGCGCAAAATTTTCAGGCAATTTACCTTCTAAAGTTGTATTCATTGCAATTACAATGCTAACAACTGTATTTAAGTAATGTTTGCAGTTAATGGTATTAATTGCAACAAGACTTTATAAAACAACACACGCAAATGTGTTTTTAACGCACAAAACATATTTTTTCCTTAAAACTACTGCTAAAACTGTACATAATGCAGCAGTTCAATGGTATTTAATGCTTTGGGTTTGAATTTAACCTAGATATTGCATTTACTCTATGACAACAGTGTTAATAAACAGTTTGCACCGCTATGTATCTAGTTAGATTTGCACATATTTGTAACTAGTTAATGCAATTTCATTTAACAGTAAGTTTTAGAGGAATTTTTTAAGGCAAGTCAACTACAAAAAATGTATTCATTGCAATTACAATTCTAACAATTGTGTTTAAGAAATGTTTGCAGCTAATGGTAATAATTGCAAGAAGACTTTAGGAACCAACACTCTCAAATGTGTTTTTAAAGCACAAAACATATTTATTCATTAAAACTTCTGCTAAAACTGTACATAATGCATTAGCTCAATGGTATTATCTGCTTTGTGGTGAAATTTAACTTAGTAAATGCATTTACTCTATGACAACAGTGTTAATAAACAGTTTGCACTGCTATGTATCTAGTTAGATTTGCACATGTTTGTAACTAGTTGCTGCAATTGCATTTAACGGTAAGACTTGGTGCAATGTTTTAAGGCAAGTGAACTCAAAAAGTTCTACTCTTTGCAAATGCAATGCTAACAACTTTGTTTAAGTAATGTTTGCAGTTAATTGAAATAATTGCAAGAAGACTTTATAAAACAACGCTCGCAAACATGTTTTTAACGCACAAAATATATATATTTATTCAGTAAAACTACTATTAAAACTGTACATAATGCTGTAGTTCAATTGTATTATATGCTTTGTGGTTGAATATAACTTAGATATTGCATTTACTCTATGAAAACAGTGTTAATAAACAGTTTGCACCGCTATGTATCTGGCTAGATTTGCACATATTTGTAACTAAGTGCTTCAATTGCATTTAACGGTAAGACTTAGTACAATGTTTTGAGGCCAGTTAAGTTCAAAAGTTGTACTCTTTGCAGTTACAATGCAAACAACTGTGTTTAAGTAATGTTTGCAGTTAATTGTAATTATTGCGAGAAGACTTTAGAAAAAAAAACTGGCAGACTTTTTTTTAACGCACAAAACACATCTATTCAGTATAACTTCTACTAAAACTGTACATAATGCAGTAGTTCAATGGTATTCTATGCTTTGGGATTGAATATAACATAGATATTGCATTTACTCTATGACAACAGTGTTAAAAAAGAGTTTGAAATGCAATGTATCTAGTTAGATTTATACATATTTGTAACTAGTTAATGCAATTGCATTTAACGGTAAGACTTAGTACAATGTTTTGAGGCCAGTTAAGTTCAAAAGTTGTACTCTTTGCAGTTACAATGCAAACAACTGTGTTTAAGTAATGTTTGCAGTTAATGGTATTAATTGCAACAAGACTTTATAAAACAACACACGCAAATGTGTTTTTAACGCACAAAATATATTTATTCATTAAAACTACTGGTAAAACTGTACAAAATGCAGTAGTTCAATGTTATTATCTGCTTTGCGGTTGAATTTAACTTAGTTTATGCATTTATTTAATGAGAACGGTGTTAATAAGCAGTTTTCAACTCTATGTATCTAGTTAGATTTGCACATTTTTGTAACTAGTTAATGCAATTGCATTTAACAGTAAGACTTGGTGCAATGTTTTAAGGCTAGTTAATTGAAAAGTTATACTCCTTGTAGTTACAATGCAAACAACTGTGTTTAAGTAATGTTTGCAGTTAATTGTAATTATTGCATAAAGACTTTAGAAAACAAAACTGGCAGACGTGTTTTTACCGCACAAAACATATTTATTCAGTAAAACTACTATTAAAACTGTACAAAATGCATTAGTTCAATGGTATTATATGCTTTGTTGTTGAATTTAACTTAGTTAATGCATTTACTCCATGACAACAGTGTTAATAAACAGTTTGCACCGCTATGTATCTAGTTAGATTTGCACATATTTGTAACTAGTTAATGCAATTGCATTTAACAGTAAGTTTTAGAGGCATTTTTTAAGGCAAGTCAACTACAAAAAATGTATTCATTGCAATTACAATTCTAACAATTGTGTTTAAGAAATGTTTGCAGTTAATGGTAATAATTGCAAGAAGACTTTAGGAACCAACACTCTCAAATGTGTTTTTAAAGCACAAAACATATTTATTCATTAAAACTTCTGCTAAAACTGTACATAATGCATTAGCTCAATGGTATTATCTGCTTTGTGGTGAAATTAAACTTAGTATATGCATTTACTCTATGACAACAGTGTTAATAAAAAGTTTGCAACTCAATGTATCTAGTAAGATTTGCACATGTTTGTAACTATTTAATGCAATTGCACTTAACAGTAAGACTCGGTGCAATGTTTTAAGGCTAGTGAATTGAAAAGTTATACTCTTTGTAGTTACAATGCAAACAACTGTGTTTAAGTAATGTTTGCAGTTAATTGTAATTATTGCATAAAGACTTTAGAAAACAAAACTGGCAGACGTGTTTTTAACGCACAAAACATATTTATTCATTAAAACTTCTGCTAAAACTGTACATAATTCATTAGTTCAATGGTATTATCTGCTTTGTGGTGCAATGTAACTTAAATGGTGCATTTATTCTATGAAAACAGTGTTAATAAACAGTTTGCACCGCTATGTATCTAGTTATATTTGCACATATTTGTAACTAGTTAATGCAATTGCATTTAACAGTAAGTTTTAGAGCAATTTTTTAGGCAAGTTAACTTCAAAAGTTGTACTCTTTGCAGTTACAATACTAACAATTATGTTTAAGTAATGTTTGCAGTTAATGGTATTAATTGCAACAAGACTTCATAAAACAACACACGCAAATGTGTCTTTAACGCACAAAACATATTTTTTCCTTAAAACTTCTGCTAAAACTGTACATAATGCAGCAGTTCAATGGTATTTAATGCTTTGGGTTTGAATTTAACCTAGATATTGCATTTACTCTATGACAACAGTGTTAAAAAAGAGTTTGCAACGCAATGTAACTAGTTAGATTTGCATATATTTGTAACTAGTTAATGCAATTGCATTTAACGGTAAGTTATAGAGCAATTTTTTAAGGCAAGTTAACTTCAGAAGTTTTACTCTTTGCAGTTACAATACTAACAATTATGTTTAAGAAATGTTTGCAGCTAGTGGTAATAATTGCAAGAAGACTTCATAAAACAACACACGCAAATGTGTCTTTAACGCACAAAACATATTTTTTCCTTAAAACTTCTGCTAAAACTGTACATAATGCAGCAGTTCAATGGTATTTAATGCTTTGGGTTTGAATTTAACCTAGATATTGCATTTACTCTATGACAACAGTGTTAAAAAAGAGTTTGCAATGCAATGTATCTAGTTAGATTTGCATATATTTGTAACTATTTAATGCAATTGCATTTAACAGTAAGACTTGGTGCAATGTTTTAAGGCTAGTTAATCGAAAATTTATACTCTTTGTAGTTACAATGCAAACAACTGTGTTTAAGTAATGTTTGCAGTTAATTGTAATTATTGCAAGATAACTTTAGAAAACAAAACTGGCAGACGTGTTTTTAGAGCACAAAACATATTTATTCAGTAAAACTACTATATAAACTGTACAAAATGCATTAGTTCAATGGTATTATATGCTTTGTTGTTGAATTTAACTTAGCTAATGCATTTACTCCATGACAACAGTGTTAAAAAACAGTTTGCACTGCTATGTATCTAGTTAGATTTGCACATATTTGTAACTAGTTAATGCAATTGCATTTAACAGAATGTTTTAGAGGAATTTTTTAAGGCAAGTCAACTGCAAAAAATGTATTCATTGCAATTACAATTCTAACAATTGTGTTTAAGAAATGTTTGCAGTTAATGGTAATAATTGCAAGAAGACTTTATGAAACAACACTCGCAAATGTGTTTTTAACGCACAAGACATATTTCTTCATTAAAACTACTATTAAAACTGTACATAATGCAGTAGTTCAATGGCATTCTATGCTTTGGGATTGAATATAACATAGATATTGCATTTACTCTATGACAACAGTGTCAAAAAAGAGTTTGCAATGCAATGTATCTAGTTAGATTTGCACATATTTGTAACTAGTTAATGCAATTGCATTTAACAGTAAGTTTTAGAGCAATTTTTTAAGGCAAGTTACTTTGAAAAGTTGTATTCTTTGCAGTTACAATGCAAACAACTGTGTTTAAGTAATGTTTGCAGTTAATTGTAATTATTGCAAGAAGACTTTAGGAACCAACACTCTCAAATGTGTTTTTAAAGCATAAAACATATTTATTCATTAAAACTTTTGCTAAAACTGTACATAATGCATTAGTTCAATGGTATTAGATGTTTTGGGGTTGAATTTAACTTAGCTAATGCATTTACTCTATGACAACAGTGTTAATAAACAGTTTGCAACTCAATGTATCTAGTAAGATTTGCACATGTTTGTAACTAGTTGCTGCAATTGCATCTAACAGTAAGACTTAGCGCAATATTTTCAGGCAATTTACCTTCTAAAGTTGTATTCATTGCAATTGCAATGCTAACAACTGTATTTAAGTAATGTTTGCAGTTAATGGTAATAATTGCAACATAACATTAGAAAACAACGCTCGCAAACGTGTTTTTAACGCACAAAACATATTTATTCATTAAAACTTCTGCTAAAACTGTACATAATTCATTAGTTCAATGGTATTAGATGTTTTGGGGTTGAATTTAACTTAGCTAATGCATCTACTTAATGACAACAGTGTTAATAAACTGTTTGCAACTCAATGTATCTAGTAAGATTTGCACATGTTTGTAACTATTTAATGCAATTGCATTTAACAGTAAGACTTGGTGCAATGTTTTACGGCTAGTTAATCGAAAATTTATACTCTTTGTAGTTACAATGCAAACAACTGTGTTTAAGTAATGTTTGCAGTTAATTGTAATTATTGCATAAAGACTTTAGAAAACAAAACTGGCAGACGTGTTTTTAACGCACAAAACATATTTATTCATTAAAACTTCTGCTAAAACTGTACATAATGCATCAGCTCAATGGTATTATCTGCTTTGTGGTGAAATTTAACTTAGTAAATGCATTTACTCTATGACAACAGTGTTAATAAACAATTTGCACCGCTATGTATCTAGTTATATTTGCACATATTTGTAACTATTTAATGCAATTGCATTTAACAGTAAGTTTTAGAGGAATTTTTTAAGGCAAGTTAATTACAAAAAATGTATTCATTGCAATTACAATGCTAACAACTGTATTTAAGTAATGTTTGCAGTTAATGGTATTAATTGCAACAAGCCTTTATAAAACAACACACGCAAATGTGTTTTAAACGCACAAAACATATTTTTTCCTTAAAACTACTGCTAAAACTGTACATACTGCAGCAGTTAAATGGTATTTAATGCTTTGCGTTTGAATTTAACCTAGATATTGCATTTACTATATGACAACAGTGTTAATAAACAGTTTGCACCGCTATGTATCTAGTTAGATTTGAACATATTTGTAACTAGTTAATGCAATTTCATTTAACAGTAAGTTTTAGAGGAATTTTTTAAGGCAAGTTAACTACAAAAAATGTATTCATTGCAATTACAATTCTAACAATTGTGTTTAAGAAACGTTTGCAGCTAATGGTAATAATTGCAAGAAGACTTTAGAAAACAAAAATGACAGACGTGTTTTTAACGCACAAAACATATTTATTCATTAAAACTTCTGCTAAAACTGTACATAATGCATTAGCTCAATGGTATTATCTGCTTTGTGGTGAAATTTAACTTAGTAAATGCATTTACTCTATGACAACAGTGTTAATAAACAGTTTGCAACTAAATGTATCTAGTAAGATTTGCACATGTTTGTAACTAGTTGCTGCAATTGCATCTAACAGTAAGACTTAGCGGAATATTTTCAGGCAATTTACCTTCTAAAGTTGTATTCATTGCAATTACAATGCTAACAACTGTATTTAAGTAATGTTTGCAGTTAATGGTATTAATTGCAACAAGACTTTAGAAAACAACGCTCGCAAACGTGTTTTTAACGCACAAAACATATTTTTTCCTTAAAACTACTGCTAAAACTGTACATAATGCAGCAGTTCAATGGTATTTAATGCTTTGGGTTTGAATTTAACCTAGATATTGCATTTACTCTATGACAATAGTGTTAATAAACAGTTTGCACCGCTATGTATCAAGTTATATTTGCAAATTTTTGTAACTAGTTAATGCAATTGCATTTAACGGTAAGTTATAGAGCAATTTTTTAAGGCTAGTGAATTGAAAAGTTATACTCTTTGTAGTTACAATGCAAACAACTGTGTTTAAGAAATGTTTGCAGTTAATTGTAATTATTGATAGAAGACTTTAGAAAACAAAACTTTCAGACGTGTTTTTAACGCACAAAACATATTTATTCATTAAAACTTCTGCTAAAACTGTACATAATTCATTAGTTCAATGGTATTATCTGCTTTGTGGTGCAATGTAACTTAAATGGTGCATTTATTCTATGAAAACAGTGTTAATAAACAGTTTGCAACTCAATGTATCTAGTAAGAATTGCACATGTTTGTAACTAGTTGCTGCAATTGCATCTAACAGTAAGACTTAGCGCAATATTTTCAGGCAATTTACCTTCTAAAGTTGTATTCATTGCAATTGCAATGCTAACAACTGTATTTAAGTAATGTTTGCAGTTAATTGAAATAATTGCAAGAAGACTTTATAAAACAACGCTCGCAAACGTGTTTTTAACGCACAAAACATATTTATTCATTAAAACTTCTGCTAAAACTGTACATAATGCATTAGTTCAATGGTATTATCTGCTTTGTGGTGCAATCTAACTTAAATGGTGCATTTACTCTATGAAAACAGTGTTAATAAACAGTTTCCACCGCTATGTATCTAGATTGATTTGCACATATTTGTAACTAGTTGCCGCAAATGCATTTAACAGTAAGACTTGGTGCAATGTTTTTAGGCAAGTTAACTCAAAAAGTTCTACTCTTTGCAAATACAATGCTAACAACTTTTTATAAGGAATGTTTGCAGTTAATTGTAGTAATTGCAAGAAGACTTTATAAAACAACGTTGGCAAACATGTTTTTAACGACAAAATATAAATATTCATCAAAACTACCTGTAAAACTGTACCAAATGCTGTTGTTCAATGGTATTATCTGCTTTGTGGTGCAATCTAACTTAAATGGTGCATTTACTCTATGAAAACAGTGTTAATAAACAGTTTGTACCGCTATGTATCTAGTTAGATTTGCACATATTTGTAACTAAGTGCTGCAATTGCATTTAACGGTAAGACTAAGTACAATGTTTTGAGGCCAGATAAGTTCAAAAGTTGTACTCTTTGCAGTTACAATGCAAACAACTGTGTTTAAGTAATGTTTGCAATTACTGGTAATACTTGCAAGAAGACTTTATGAAACAACACTCGCAAATGTGTTTTTAACGCACAAGACATATTTCTTCATTAAAACTACTATTAAAACTGTACATAATGCAGTAGTTCAATGGCATTCTATGCTTTGGGATTGAATATAACATAGATATTGCATTTACTCTATGACAACAGTGTCAAAAAAGAGTTTGCAATGCAATGTATCTAGTTAGATTTGCACATATTTGTAACTAGTTAATGCAATTGCATTTAACAGTAAGTTTTAGAGCAATTTTTTAAGGCAAGTTACTTTGAAAAGTTGTATTCTTTGCAGTTACAATGCAAACAACTGTGTTTAAGTAATGTTTGCAGTTAATTGTAATTATTGCAAGAAGACTTTAGGAACCAACACTCTCAAATGTGTTTTTAAAGCATAAAACATATTTATTCATTAAAACTTTTGCTAAAACTGTACATAATGCATTAGTTCAATGGTATTAGATGTTTTGGGGTTGAATTTAACTTAGCTAATGCATTTACTCTATGACAACAGTGTTAATAAACAGTTTGCAACTCAATGTATCTAGTAAGATTTGCACATGTTTGTAACTAGTTGCTGCAATTGCATCTAACAGTAAGACTAAGCGCAATATTTTCAGGCAATTTACCTTCTAAAGTTGTATTCATTGCAATTGCAATGCTAACAACTGTATTTAAGTAATGTTTGCAGTTAATGGTAATAATTGCAACATAACATTAGAAAACAACGCTCGCAAACGTGTTTTTAACGCACAAAACATATTTATTCATTAAAACTTCTGCTAAAACTGTACATAATTCATTAGTTCAATGGTATTAGATGTTTTGGGGTTGAATTTAACTTAGCTAATGCATCTACTTAATGACAACAGTGTTAATAAACAGTTTGCACCGCTATGTATCTAGTTAGATTTGCACATGCTTGCAACTAGTTGCTGCAATTGCATCTAACAGTAAGACTCAGCGCAAAATTTTCAGGCAATTTACCTTCTAAAGTTGTATTCATTGCAATTACAATGCTAACAACTGTATTTAAGTAATGTTTGAAGTTAATGGTATTAATTGCAACAAGACTTTATAAAACAACACACGCAAATGTGTTTTTAACGCACAAAACATATTTTTTCATTAAAACTACTGCTAAAACTGTACATAATGCAGCAGTTCAATGGTATTTAATGCTTTGCGTTTGAATTTAACCTAGATATTGCATTTACTATATGACAACAGTGTTAATAAACAGTTTGCACCGCTATGTATCTAGTTAGATCTGTACATATTTGTAACTAGTTAATGCAATTTCATTTAACAGTAAGTTTTAGAGGAATTTTTTAAGGCAAGTTAACTACAAAATATGTATTCATTGCAATTACAATTCTAACAATTGTGTTTAAGAAACGTTTGCAGCTAATGGTAATAATTGCAAGAAGACTTTAGAAAACAAAACTGACAGACGTGTTTTTAACGCACAAAACATATTTATTCATTAAAACTTCTGCTAAAACTGTACATAATGCATTAGCTCAATGGTATTATCTGCTTTGTGGTGAAATTTAACTTAGTAAATGCATTTACTCTATGACAACAGTGATAATAAACAGTTTGCAACTCAATGTATCTAGTAAGATTTGCACATGTTTGTAACTAGTTGCTGCAATTGCATCTAACAGTAAGACTTAGCGCAATATTTTCAGGCAGTTTACCTTCTAAAGTTGTATTCATTGCAATTACAATGCTAACAACTGTATTTAAGTAATTTTTGCAGTTAATGGTATTAATTGCAACAAGACTTTAGAAAAAAACGCTCGCAAACGTGTTTTTAACGCACAAAACATATTTTTTCCTTAAAACTACTGCTAAAACTGTACATAATGCAGCAGTTCAATGGTATTTAATGCTTTGAGTTTGAATTTAACCTAGATATTGCATTTACTCTATGACAATAGTGATAATAAACAGTTTGCACCGCTATGTATCAAGTTATATTTGCACATATTTGTAACTAGTTAATGCAATTGCATTTAACAGTAAGTTTTAGAGGAATTTTTTAAGGCAAGTCAACTACAAAAAATGTATTCATTGCAATTACAATTCTAACAATTGTGTTTAAGAAATGTTTGCAGTTAATGGTAATAATTGCAAGAAGAATTAATGAAACAACACTCGCAAATGTGTTTTTAACGCACAAGACATATTTCTTCATTAAAACTACTATTAAAACTGTACATAATGCAGTAGTTCAATGGCATTCTATGCTTTGGGATTGAATATAACATAGATATTGCATTTACTCTATGACAACAGTGTCAAAAAAGAGTTTGCAATGCAATTTATCTAGTTAGATTTGCAAATATTTGTAACTAGTTAATGCAATTGCATTTAACAGTAAGTTTTAGAGCAATTTTTTAAGGCAAGTTACTTTGAAAAGTTGTATTCTTTGCAGTTACAATGCAAACAACTGTGTTTAAGTAATGTTTGCAGTTAATTGTAATTATTGCAAGAAGACTTTAGGAACCAACACTCTCAAATGTGTTTTTAAAGCACAAAACATATTTATTCATTAAAACTTTTGCTAAAACTGTACATAATGCATTAGTTCAATGGTATTAGATGTTTTGGGGTTGAATTTAACTTAGCTAATGCATTTACTCTATGACAACAGTGTTAATAAAAAGTTTGCAACTCAATGTATCTAGTAAGATTTGCACATGTTTGTAGCTAGTTGCTGCAATTGCATCTAACAGTAAAACTAAGCGCAATATTTTCAGGCAATTTACCTTCTAAAGTTGTATTCATTGCAATTGCAATGCTAACAACTGTATTTAAGTAATGTTTGCAGTTAATTGAAATAATTGCAACATAACTTTAGAAAACAACGCTCGCAAACGTGTTTTTAACGCACAAAACATATTTATTCATTAAAACTTCTGCTAAAACTGTACATAATTCATTAGTTCAATGGTATTATCTGCTTTGTGGTGAAATTTAACTTAGTAAATGCATTTACTCTATGACAACAGTGTTAATAAACAGTTTGCACCGCTATGTATCTAGTTAGATTTGCACATGCTTGCAACTAGTTGCTGCAATTGCATCTAACAGTAAGACTTAGCGCAAAATTTTCAGGCAATTTACCTTCTAAAGTTGTATTCATTGCAATTACAATGCTAACAACTGTATTTAAGTAATGTTTGCAGTTAATGGTATTAATTGCAACAAGACTTTATAAAACAACACACGCAAATGTGTTTTTAACGCACAAAACATATTTTTTCCTTAAAACTACTGCTAAAACTGTACATAATGCAGCAGTTCAATGGTATTTAATGCTTTGCGTTTGAATTTAACCTAGATATTGCATTTACTATATGACAACAGTGTTAATAAACAGTTTGCACCGCTATGTATCTAGTTAGATTTGTACATATTTGTAACTAGTTAATGCAATTTCATTTAACAGTGAGTTTTAGATGAATTTATAAGGCAAGTTAACTACAAAAAATGTATTCATTGCAATTACAATTCTAACAATTGTGTTTAAGAAACGTTTGCAGCTAATGGTAATAATTGCAAGAAGACTTTAGAAAACAAAACTGACAGACGTGTTTTTAACGCACAAAACATATTTATTCATTAAAACTTCTGCTAAAACTGTACATAATGCATTAGCTCAATGGTATTATCTGCTTTTTGGTGAAATTTAACTTAGTAAATGCATTTACTCTATGACAACAGTGTTAATAAACAGTTTGCACCGCTATGTATCTAGTAAGATTTGCACATGTTTGTAACTAGTTGCTGCAATTGCATCTAACAGTAAGACTTAGCGCAATATTTTCAGGCAGTTTACCTTCTAAAGTTGTATTCATTGCAATTACAATGCTAACAACTGTATTTAAGTAATGTTTGCAGTTAATGGTATTAATTGCAACAAGACTTTAGAAAAAAACGCTCGCAAACGTGTTTTTAACGCACAAAACATATTTTTTCCTTAAAACTACTGCTAAAACTGTACATAATGCAGCAGTTCAATGGTATTTAATGCTTTGAGTTTGAATTTAACCTAGATATTGCATTTACTCTATGACAATAGTGATAATAAACAGTTTGCACCGCTATGTATCAAGTTATATTTGCACATTTTTGTAACTAGTTAATGCAATTGCATTTAACGGTAAGTTAAAGAGCAATTTTTTAAGGCAAGTTAACTTCAGAAGTTTTACTCTTTGCAGTTACAATACTAACAATTATGTTTAAGAAATGTTTGCAGCTAGTGGTAATAATTGCAAGAAGACTTCATAAAACAACACACGCAAATGTGTCTTTAACGCACAAAACATATTTTTTCCTTAAAACTTCTGCTAAAACTGTACATAATGCAGCAGTTCAATGGTATTTAATGCTTTGGGTTTGAATTTAACCTAGATATTGCATTTACTCTATGACAACAGTGTTAAAAAAGAGTTTGCAACGCAATGTAACTAGTTAGATTTGCATATATTTGTAACTATTTAATGCAATTGCATTTAACAGTAAGACTTGGTGCAATGTTTTAAGGCTAGTTAATTGAAAAGTTATACTCTTTGTAGTTACAATGCAAACAACTGTGTTTAAGTAATGTTTGCAGTTAATTGTAATTATTGCATAAAGACTTTAGAAAACAAAACTGGTAGACGTGTTTTTAACGCACAAAACATATTTATTCAGTAAAACTACTATATAAACTGTACAAAATGCGATAGTTCAATGGTATTATATGCTTTGTTGTTGAATTTAACTTCGCTAATGCATTTACTCCATGACAACAGTGTTAAAAAACAGTTTGCACTGCTATGTATCTAGTTAGATTTGCACATATTTGTAACTAGTTAATGCAATTGCATTTAACAGTAAGTTTTAGAGCAATTTTTTAAGGCAAGTCAACTACAAAAAATGTATTCAT
This sequence comes from Pseudorhiza aurosa, assembly GCA_964026355.1. Lineage (NCBI taxonomy): Eukaryota > Metazoa > Cnidaria > Scyphozoa > Rhizostomeae > Lychnorhizidae > Pseudorhiza > Pseudorhiza aurosa. The sequence continues at coordinate 1,232,711 of OZ032129.1, read as the reverse complement.
TGCAATTACAATTCTAACAATTGTGTTTAAGAAATGTTTGCAGTTAATGGTAATAATTGCAAGAAGACTTTAGGAACCAACACTCTCAAATGTGTTTTTAAAGCACAAAACATATTCATTCATTAAAACTTCTGCTAAGACTGTACATAATGCATTAGCTCAATGGTATTATCTGCTTTGTGGTGAAATTAAACTTAGTATATGCATTTACTCTATGACAACAGTGTTAATAAAAAGTTTGCAACTCAATGTATCTAGTAAGATTTGCACATGTTTGTAACTATTTAATGCAATTGCACTTAACAGTAAGACTCGGTGCAATGTTTTAAGGCTAGTGAATTGAAAAGTTATACTCTTTGTAGTTACAATGCAAACAACTGTGTTTAAGAAATGTTTGCAGTTAATTGTAATTATTGATAGAAGACTTTAGAAAACAAAACTGTCAGACGTGTTTTTAACGCACAAAACATATTTATTCATTAAAACTTCTGCTAAAACTGTACATAATTCATTAGTTCAATGGTATTATCTGCTTTGTGGTGCAATGTAACTTAAATGGTGCATTTATTCTATGAAAACAGTGTTAATAAACAGTTTGCAACTCAATGTATCTAGTAAGAATTGCACATGTTTGTAACTAGTTGCTGCAATTGCATCTAACAGTAAGACTTAGCGCAATATTTTCAGGCAATTTACCTTCTAAAGTTGTATTCATTGCAATTGCAATGCTAACAACTGTATTTAAGTAATGTTTGCAGTTAATTGAAATAATTGCAACATAACTTTAGAAAACAACGCTCGCAAACGTGTTTTTAACGCACAAAACATATTTATTCATTAAAACTTCTGCTAAAACTGTACATAATTCATTAGTTCAATGGTATTATCTGCTTTGTGGTGCAATCTAACTTAAATGGTGCATTTACTCTATGAAAACAGTGTTAATAAACAGTTTCCACCGCTATGTATCTAGATTGATTTGCACATATTTGTAACTAGTTGCCGCAAATGCATTTAACAGTAAGACTTGGTGCAATGTTTTTAGGCAAGTTAACTCAAAAAGTTCTACTCTTTGCAAATACAATGCTAACAACTTTTTATAAGGAATGTTTGCAGTTAATTGTAGTAATTGCAAGAAGACTTTATAAAACAACGTTGGCAAACATGTTTTTAACGACAAAATATAAATATTCATCAAAACTACCTGTAAAACTGTACCAAATGCTGTTGTTCAATGGTATTATCTGCTTTGTGGTGCAATCTAACTTAAATGGTGCATTTACTCTATGAAAACAGTGTTAATAAACAGTTTGTACCGCTATGTATCTAGTTAGATTTGCACATATTTGTAACTAAGTGCTGCAATTGCATTTAACGGTAAGACTAAGTACAATGTTTTGAGGCCAGTTAGGTTCAAAAGTTGTACTCTTTGCAGTTACAATGCAAACAACTGTGTTTAAGTAATGTTTGCAATTACTGGTAATACTTGCAAGAAGACTTTATGAAACAACACTCGCAAATGTGTTTTTAACGCACAAGACATATTTCTTCATTAAAACTACTATTAAAACTGTACATAATGCAGTAGTTCAATGGCATTCTATGCTTTGGGATTGAATATAACATAGATATTGCATTTACTCTATGACAACAGTGTCAAAAAAGAGTTTGCAATGCAATGTATCTAGTTAGATTTGCACATATTTGTAACTAGTTAATGCAATTGCATTTAACAGTAAGTTTTAGAGCAATTTTTTAAGGCAAGTTACTTTGAAAAGTTGTATTCTTTGCAGTTACAATGCAAACAACTGTGTTTAAGTAATGTTTGCAGTTAATTGTAATTATTGCAAGAAGACTTTAGGAACCAACACTCTCAAATGTGTTTTTAAAGCATCAAACATATTTATTCATTAAAACTTTTGCTAAAACTGTACATAATGCATTAGTTCAATGGTATTAGATGTTTTGGGGTTGAATTTAACTTAGCTAATGCATTTACTCTATGACAACAGTGTTAATAAAAAGATTGCAACTCAATGTATCTAGTAAGATTTGCACATGTTTGTAACTAGTTGGTGCAATTGCATCTAACAGTAAGACTAAGCGCAATATTTTCAGGCAATTTACCTTCTAAAGTTGTATTCATTGCAATTGCAATGCTAACAACTGTATTTAAGTAATGTTTGCAGTTAATGGTAATAATTGCAACATAACTTTAGAAAACAACGCTCGCAAACGTGTTTTTAACGCACAAAACATATTTATTCATTAAAACTTCTGCTAAAACTGTACATAATTCATTAGTTCAATGGTATTATCTGCTTTGTGGTGAAATTTAACTTAGTAAATGCATTTACTCTATGACAACAGTGTTAATAAACAGTTTGCACCGCTATGTATCTAGTTAGATTTGCACTTGCTTGCAACTAGTTGCTGCAATTGCATCTAACAGTAAGACTTAGCGCAAAATTTTGAAGCAATTTACCTTCTAAAGTTGTATTCATTGTAATTACAATGCTAACAACTGTATTTAAGTAATGTTTGCAGTTAATGGTATTAATTGCAACAAGCCTTTATAAAACAACACACGCAAATGTGTTTTAAACGCACAAAACATATTTTTTCCTTAAAACTACTGCTAAAACTGTACATAATGCAGCAGTTCAATGGTATTTAATGCTTTGCGTTTGAATTTAACCTAGATATTTCATTTACTATATGACAACAGTGTTAATAAACAGTTTGCACCGCTATGTATCTAGTTAGATTTGTACATATTTGTAACTAGTTAATGCAATTTCATTTAACAGTAAGTAATAGAGGAATTTTTTAAGGCAAGTTAACTACAAAAGATGTATTCATTGCAATTACAATTCTAACAATTGTGTTTAAGAAACGTTTGCAGCTAATGGTAATAATTGCAAGAAGACTTTAGAAAACAAAACTGACAGACGTGTTTTTAACGCACAAAACATATTTATTCATTAAAACTTCTGCTAAAACTGTACATAATGCATTAGTTCAATGGTATTATCTGCTTTGTGGTGAAATTTAACTTAGTAAATGCATTTACTCTATGACAACAGTGATAATAAACAGTTTGCAACTCAATGTATCTAGTAAGATTGGCACATGTTTGTAACTAGTTGCTGCAATTGCATCTAACAGTAAGACTTAGCGCAATATTTTCAGGCAGTTTACCTTCTAAAATTGTATTCATTGCAATTACAATGCTAACAACTGTATTTAAGTAATGTTTGCAGTTAATGGTATTAATTGCAACAAGACTTTAGAAAAAAACGCTCGCAAACGTGTTTTTAACGCACAAAACATATTTTTTCCTTAAAACTACTGCTAAAACTGTACATAATGCAGCAGTTCAATGGTATTTAATGCTTTGAGTTTGAATTTAACCTAGATATTGCATTTACTCTATGACAATAGTGATAATAAACAGTTTGCACCGCTATGTATCAAGTTATATTTGCACATTTTTGTAACTAGTTAATGCAATTGCATTTAACAGTAAGTTATAGAGCAATTTTTTAAGGCAAGTTAACTTCAAAAGTTTTACTCTTTGCAGTTACAATACTAACAATTATGTTTAAGAAATGTTTGTAGCTAATGGTAATAATTGCAAAAAGACTTTAGGAACCAACACTCTCAAATGTGTTTTTAAAGCACAAAACATATTTATTCATTAAAACTTCTGCTAAAACTGTACATAATGCATTAGTTCAATGGTATTAGATGTTTTGGGGTTGAATTTAACTTAGCTAATGCATCTACTTAATGACAACAGTTTTAATAAACAGTTTGCAACTCAATGTATGTAGTAAGATTTGCACATGTTTGTAACTAGTTAATGCAATTGCATTTAACAGTAAGACTTGGTGCAATGTTTTAAGGCTAGTTAATCGAAAATTTATACTCTTTGTAGTTACAATGCAAACAACTGTGTTTAAGTAATGTTTGCAGTTAATTGTAATTATTGCATAAAGACTTTAGAAAACAAAACTGGCAGACGTGTTTTTAACGCACAAAACATATTTATTCATTAAAACTTCTGCTAAAACTGTACATAATGCATTAGCTCAATGGTATTATCTGCTTTGTGGTGAAATTTAACTTAGTAAATGCATTTACTCTATGACAACAGTGTTAATAAACAGTTTGCACCGCTATGTATCTAGTTATATTTGCACATATTTGTAACTAGTTAATGCAATTGCATTTAACAGTAAGTTTTAGAGCAATTTTTTAAGGCAAGTTACTTTGAAAAGTTGTACTCTTTGCAGTTACAATACTAACAATTATGTTTAAGTAATGTTTGCAGTTAATGGTATTAATTGCAACAAGACTTTAGGAACCAACACTCTCAAATGTGTTTTTAAAGCACAAAACATATTCATTCATTAAAACTTCTGCTAAAACTGTACATAATGCATTAGGTCAATGGTAATATCTGCTTTGTGTTGAAATTAAACTTATTATATGCATTTACTATATGACAACAGTGTTAATAAAAAGTTTGCAACTCAATGTATCTAGTAAGATTTGCACATGTTTGTAACTATTTAATGCAATTGCACTTAACAGTAAGACATGGTGCAATGTTTTAAGGCTAGTTAATTGAGAAGTTATACTCTTTGTAGTTACAATGCAAACAACTGTGTTTAAGAAATGTTTGCAGTTAATTGTAATTATTGCATAAAGACTTTAGAAAACAAAACTGGCAGACGTGTTTTTAACGCACAAAACATATTTATTCATTAAAACTTCTGCTAAAACTGTACATAATGCATTAGCTCAATGGTATTATCTGCTTTGTGGTGAAATTTAACTTAGTAAATGCATTTACTCTATGACAACAGTGTTAATAAACAGTTTGCACCGCTATGTATCTAGTTAGATTTGCACATGTTTGTAACTAGTTGCTGCAATTGCATCTAACAGTAAGACTTAGCGCAAAATTTTCAGGCAATTTACCTTCTAAAGTTGTATTCATTGCAATTACAATGCTAACAACTGTATTTAAGTAATGTTTGCAGTTAATGGTATTAATTGCAAGAAGACTTTATAAAACAACACACGCAAATGTGTTTTTAACGCACAAAAAATATTTTTTCCCTAAAACTACTGCTAAAACTGTACATAATGCAGCAGTTCAATGGTATTTAATGCTTTGGGTTTGAATTTAACCTAGATATTGCATTTACTCTATGACAACAGTGTTAATAAACAGTTTGCACCGCTATGTATCTAGTTAGATTTGCACATATTTGTAACTAGTTAATGCAATTTCATTTAACAGTAAGACTTGGTGCAATGTTTTAAGGCAAGTGAACTCAAAAAGTTCTACTCTTTGCAAATGCAATGCTAACAACTTTGTTTAAGTAATGTTTGCAGTTAATTGAAATAATTGCAACAAGACTTTATAAAACAACGCTCGCAAACATGTTTTTAACGCACAAAATATATATATTTATTCAGTAAAACTAGTATTAAAACTGTACATAATGCTGTAGTTCAATTGTATTATATGCTTTGTGGTTGAATATAACTTAGATATTGCATTTACTCTATGACAACAGTGTTAATAAACAGTTTCCACCGCTATGTATCTGGCTAGATTTGCACATATTTGTAACTAAGTGCTTCAATTGCATTTAACGGTAAGACTTAGTACAATGTTTTGAGGCCAGTTAAGTTCAAAAGTTGTACTCTTTGCAGTTACAATGCAAACAACTGTGTCTAAGTAATGTTTGCAGTTAATTGTAATTATTGCGAGAAGACTTTAGAAAACAAAACTGGCAGACGTGTTTTAAACGCACAAAGCACATCTATTCAGTATAACTTCTACTAAAACTGTACATAATGCAGTAGTTCAATGGTATTCTATGCTTTGGGATTGAATATAACATAGATACTGCATTTACTCTATGACAACAGTGTTAAAAAAGAGTTTGAAATGCAATGTATCTAGTTAGATTTATACATATTTGTAACTAGTTAATGCAATTGCATTTAACGGTAAGACTTAGTACAATGTTTTGAGGCCAGTTAAGTTCAAAAGTTGTACTCTTTGCAGTTACAATGCAAACAACTGTGTTTAAGTAATGTTTGCAGTTAATTGTAATTATTGCAAGAAGACTTTAGAAAACAAAACTGGCAGACGTGTTTTTAACGCACACAACACATTTATTCAGTAAAAGTACTGCTAAAACTGTACATAATTCATTAGTTCAATGGTATTATCTGCTTTGTGGTGCAATCTAACTTAAATAGTGCATTTACTCTATGACAACAGTGTTAATAAACAGTTTGCACCGCTATGTATCTAGTTAGATTTGCACATATTTGTAACTAGTTAATACAATTGCAGTTAACGGTAAGACTTAGTACAATGTTTTGAGGCCAGTTAAGTTCAAAAGTTGTACATTTTGCAGTTACAATGCAAACAACTGTGTTTTAAGTAATGTTTGCAGTTAATTGTAATTATTGCAAGAAGTCTTTAGAAAACAAAACTGGCAGACGTGTTTTTAACGCACATAACACATTTATTCAGTAAAAGTACTGCTAAAACTGTACATAATTCATTAGTTCAATGGTATTATCTGCTTTGTGGTGCAATCTAACTTAAATAGTGCATTTACTCTATGACAACAGTGTTAATAAACAGTTTGCACCGCTATGTATCTAGTTAGATTTGCACATATTTGTAACTAGTTGCCGCAAATGCATTTAACAGTAAGACTTGGTGCAATGTTTTAAGGCAAGTGAATTCAAAAAGTTGTACTCTTTGCAGTTACAATGCAAACAATTATGTTTAAGTAAAGTTCGCAGTTAATTGTATTAATTGCAACAAGAATTTATAAAATAACACACGCAAATGTGTTTTTAACGCACAAAATATATATATTCATTAAAACTACCTGTAAAACTGTACATAATGCTGTAGTTCAATTGTATTATATGCTTTGTTGTTGATTTTAACTTAGTTAATGCATTTACTCCTTGACAACAGTGTTAATAAACAGTTTGCACCGCTATGTATCTAGTTAGATTTGCACATATATGTAACTAGTTAATGCAATTGCATCTAACAGTAAGACTTAGCGCAATATTTTCAGGCAAGTTAACTACAAAAAATGTATTCATTGCAATTACAATGCTAACAACTGTATTTAAGTAATGTTTGCAGTTAATGGTAATAATTGCAACATAACTTTAGAAAACAACGCTCGCAAACGTGTTTTTAAAGCACAAAACATATTTATTCATTAAAACTACTGGTAAAACTGTACAAAATGCAATAGTTCAATGTTATTATCTGCTTTGCGGTTGAATTTAACTTAGTTTATGCATTTACTTAATGAGAACGGTGTTAATAAGCAGTTTTCAACTCAATGTATCTAGTTAGATTTGCATGTATTTGTAACTAGTTCATGCAATTGCATTTAACAGTAAGTTTTAGAGCAATTTTTTAGGCAAGTTAACTTCAAAAGTTGTACTCTTTGCAGTTACAATACTAACAATTATGTTTAAGTAATGTTTGCAGTTAATGGTATTAATTGCAACAAGACTTCATAAAACAACACACGCAAATGTGTCTTTAACGCACAAAACATATTTTTTCCTTAAAACTTCTGCTAAAACTGTACATAATGCAGCAGTTCAATGGTATTTAATGCTTTGGGTTTGAATTTAACCTAGATATTGCATTTACTCTATGACAACAGTGTTAAAAAAGAGTTTGCAACGCAATGTAACTAGTTAGATTTGCATATATTTGTAACTAGTTAATGCAATTGCATTTAACAGTGAGACTTGGTGCAATGTTTTAAGGCTAGTTAATTGAAAAGTTATACTCTTTGTAGTTACAATGCAAACAACTGTGTTTAAGTAATGTTTGCAGTTAATTGTAATTATTGCATAAAGACTTTAGAAAACAAAACTGGCAGACGTGTTTTTAACGCACAAAACATATTTATTCAGTAAAACTACTATATAAACTGTACAAAATGCATTAGTTCAATGGTATTATATGCTTTGTTGTTGAATTTAACTTAGCTAATGCATTTACTCCATGACAAAAGTGTTAAAAAACAGTTTGCACTGCTATGTATCTAGTTAGACTTGCACATATTTGTAACTAGTTAATGCAATTGCATTTAACAGTAAGTTTTAGAGGCATTTTTTAAGGCAAGTCAACTACAAAAAATGTATTTATTGCAATTACAATTCTAACAATTGTGTTTAAGAAATGTTTGCAGTTAATGGTAATAATTGCAAGAAGACTTTAGGAACCAACACTCTCAAATGTGTTTTTAAAGCACAAAACATATTTATTCATTAAAACTTCTGCTAAAACTGTACATAATGCATTAGCTCAATGGTATTATCTGCTTTGTGGTGAAATTAAACTTAGTATATGCATTTACTCTATGACAACAGTGTTAATAAAAAGTTTGCAACTCAATGTATCTAGTAAGATTTGCACATGTTTGTAACTATTTAATGCAATTGCACTTAACAGTAAGACTCGGTGCAATGTTTTAAGGCTAGTGAATTGAAAAGTTATACTCTTTGTAGTTACAATGCAAACAACTGTGTTTAAGTAATGTTTGCAGTTAATTGTAATTATTGCATAAAGACTTTAGAAAACAAAACTGGCAGACGTGTTTTTAACGCACAAAACATATTTATTCATTAAAACTTCTGCTAAAACTGTACATAATTCATTAGTTCAATGGTATTATCTGCTTTGTGGTGCAATGTAACTTAAATGGTGCATTTATTCTATGAAAACAGTGTTAATAAACAGTTTGCAACTCAATGTATCTAGTAAGAATTGCACATGTTTGTAACTAGTTGCTGCAATTGCATCTAACAGTAAGACTTAGCGCAATATTTTCAGGCAATTTACCTTCTAAAGTTGTATTCATTGCAATTACAATGCTAACAACTGTATTTAAGTAATGTTTGCAGTTAATTGAAATAATTGCAAGAAGACTTTATAAAACAACGCTCGCAAACGTGTTTTTAACGCACAAGACATATTTATTCATTAAAACTTCTGCTAAAACTGTACATAATGCATTAGTATAATGGTATTATCTGCTTTGTGGTGCAATCTAACTTAAATGGTGCATTTACTCTATGAAAACAGTGTTAATAAACAGTTTCCACCGCTATGTATCTAGATTGATTTGCACATATTTGTAACTAGTTGCCGCAAATGCATTTAACAGTAAGACTTGGTGCAATGTTTTTAGGCAAGTTAACTCAAAAAGTTCTACTCTTTGCAAATACAATGCTAACAACTTTTTTTAAGGAATGTTTGCAGTTAATTGTAGTAATTGCAAGAAGACTTTATAAAACAACGTTGGCAAACATGTTTTTAACGACAAAATATAAATATTCATCAAAACTACCTGTAAAACTGTACCAAATGCTGTTGTTCAATGGTATTATCTGCTTTGTGGTGCAATCTAACTTAAATGGTGCATTTACTCTATGAAAACAGTGTGAATAAACAGTTTGTACCGCTATGTATCTAGTTAGATTTGCACATATTTGTAACTAAGTGCTGCAATTGCATTTAACGGTAAGACTAAGTACAATGTTTTGAGGCCAGTTAAGTTCAAAAGTTGTACTCTTTGCAGTTACAATGCAAACAACTGTGTTTAAGTAATGTTTGCAATTACTGGTAATACTTGCAAGAAGACTTTATGAAACAACACTCGCAAATGTGTTTTTAACGCACAAGACATATTTCTTCATTAAAACTACTATTAAAACTGTACATAATGCAGTAGTTCAATGGCATTCTATGCTTTGGGATTGAATATAACATAGATATTGCATTTACTCTATGACAACAGTGTCAAAAAAGAGTTTGCAATGCAATGTATCTAGTTAGATTTGCACATATTTGTAACTAGTTAATGCAATTGCATTTAACAGTAAGTTTTAGAGCAATTTTTTAAGGCAAGTTACTTTGAAAAGTTGTATTCTTTGCAGTTACAATGCAAACAACTGTGTTTAAGTAATGTTTGCAGTTAATTGTAATTATTGCAAGAAGACTTTAGGAACCAACACTCTCAAATGTGTTTTTAAAGCACAAAACATATTTATTCATTAAAACTTTTGCTAAAACTGTACATAATGCATTAGTTCAATGGTATTAGATGTTTTGGGGTTGAATTTAACTTAGCTAATGCATTTACTCTATGACAACAGTGTTAATAAAAAGTTTGCAACTCAATGTATCTAGTAAGATTTGCACATGTTTGTAACTAGTTGCTGCAATTGCATCTAACAGTAAGACTAAGCGCAATATTTTCAGGCAATTTACCTTCTAAAGTTGTATTCATTGCAATTGCAATGCTAACAACTGTATTTAAGTAATGTTTGCAGTTAATGGTAATAATTGCAACATAACTTTAGAAAACAACACACACAAATGTGTTTTTAACGCACAAAACATATTTTTTCCTTAAAACTACTGCTAAAACTGTACATAATGCAGCAGTTCAATGGTATTTAATGCTTTGCGTTTGAATTTAACCTAGATATTGCATTTACTATATGACAACAGTGTTAATAAACAGTTTGCACCGCTATGTATCTAGTTAGATTTGTACATATTTGTAACTAGTTAATGCAATTTCATTTAACAGTAAGTTTTAGAGGAATTTTTTAAGGCAAGTTAACTACAAAAAATGTATTCATTGCAATTACAATTCTAACAATTGTGTTTAAGAAACGTTTGCAGCTAATGGTAATAATTGCAAGAAGACTTTAGAAAACAAAACTCACAGACGTGTTTTTAACGCACAAAACATATTTATTCATTAAAACTTCTGCTAAAACTGTACATAATGCATTAGCTCAATGGTATTATCTGCTTTGTGGTGAAATTTAACTTAGTAAATGCATTTACTCTATGACAACAGTGTTAATAAACAGTTTGCAACTCAATGTATCTAGTAAGATTTGCACATGTTTGTAACTAGTTGCTGCAATTGCATCTAACAGTAAGACTTAGCGCAAAATTTTCAGGCAATTTACCTTCTAAAGTTGTATTCATTGCAATTACAATGCTAACAACTGTATTTAAGTAATGTTTGCAGTTAATGGTATTAATTGCAACAAGACTTTAGAAAAAAACGCTCGCAAACGTGTTTTTAACGCACAAAACATATTTTTTCCTTAAAACTACTGCTAAAACTGTACATAATGCAGCAGTTCAATGGTATTTAATGCTTTGAGTTTGACTTTAACCTAGATATTGCATTTACTCTATGACAATAGTGATAATAAAAAGTTTGCACCGCTATGTATCAAGTTATATTTGCACATTTTTGTAACTAGTTAATGCAATTGCATTTAACAGTAAGTTATAGAGCAATTTTTTAAGGCAAGTTAACTTCAAAAGTTTTACTCTTTGCAGTTACAATACTAACAATTATGTTTAAGAAATGTTTGTAGCTAATGGTAATAATTGCAAAAAGACTTTAGGAACCAACACTCTCAAATGTGTTTTTAAAGCACAAAACATATTTATTCATTAAAACTTCTGCTAAAACTGTACATAATGCATTAGTTCAATGGTATTAGATGTTTTGTGGTGAAATTAAACTTAGTATATGCATTTACTCTATGACAACAGTATTAATAAAAAGTTTGCAACTCAATGTATCTAGTAAGATTTGCACATGTTTGTAACTATTTAATGCAATTGCACTGAACAGTAAGACTCGGTGCAATGTTTTAAGGCTAGTTAATTGAAAAGTTATACTCTTTGTAGTTACAATGCAAACAACTGTGTTTAAGAAATGTTTGCAGTTAATTGTAATTATTGATAGAAGACTTTAGAAAACAAAACTGGCAGACGTGTTTTTAACGCACAAAACATATTTATTCATTAAAACTTCTGCTAAAACTGTACATAATTCATTAGTTCAATGGTATTATCTGCTTTGTTGTACAATTTAACCTACTTAATGAATTTACTCTATGACAATAGTGTTAATAAACAATTTGCACCGCTATGTATCTAGTTATATTTGCACATATTTGTAACTAGTTAATGCAATTGCATTTAACAGTAAGTTTTAGAGCAATTTTTTAAGGCAAGTTACTTTGAAAAGTTGTACTCTTTGCAGTTACAATACTAACAATTATGTTTAAGTAATGCTTGCAGTTAATGGTATTAATTGCAACAAGACTTTAGGAACCAACACTCTCAAATGTGTTTTTAAAGCACAAAACATATTCATTCATTAAAACTTCTGCTAAAACTGTACATAATGCATTAGCTCAATGGTAAGATCTGCTTGGTGTTGAAATTAAGCTTATTATATGCATTTACTATATGACAACAGTGTTAATAAAAAGTTTGCAACTCAATGTATCTAGTAAGATTTGCACATGTTTGTAACTAGTTGCTGCAATTGCATCTAACAGTAAGACTAAGCGCAATATTTTCAGGCAATTTACCTTCTAAAGTTGTATTCATTGCAATTGCAATGCTAACAACTGTATTTAAGTAATGTTTGCAGTTAATGGTAATAATTGCAACATAACTTTAGAAAACAACACACACAAATGTGTTTTTAACGCACAAAACATATTTTTTCCTTAAAACTACTGCTAAAACTGTACATAATGCAGCAGTTCAATGGTATTTAATGCTTTGCGTTTGAATTTAACCTAGATATTGCATTTACTATATGACAACAGTGTTAATAAACAGTTTGCACCGCTATGTATCTAGTTAGATTTGTACATATTTGTAACTAGTTAATGCAATTTCATTTAACAGTAAGTTTTAGAGGAATTTTTTAAGGCAAGTTAACTACAAAAAATGTATTCATTGCAATTACAATTCTAACAATTGTGTTTAAGAAACGTTTGCAGCTAATGGTAATAATTGCAAGAAGACTTTAGAAAACAAAACTGACAGACGTGTTTTTAACGCACAAAACATATTTATTCATTAAAACTTCTGCTAAAACTGTACATAATGCATTAGCTCAATGGTATTATCTGCTTTGTGGTGAAATTTAACTTAGTAAATGCATTTACTCTATGACAACAGTGTTAATAAACAGTTTGCAACTCAATGTATCTAGTAAGATTTGCACATGTTTGTAACTAGTTGCTGCAATTGCATCTAACAGTAAGACTTAGCGCAAAATTTTCAGGCAATTTACCTTCTAAAGTTGTATTCATTGCAATTACAATGCTAACAACTGTATTTAAGTAATGTTTGCAGTTAATGGTATTAATTGCAACAAGACTTTAGAAAAAAACGCTCGCAAACGTGTTTTTAACGCACAAAACATATTTTTTCCTTAAAACTACTGCTAAAACTGTACATAATGCAGCAGTTCAATGGTATTTAATGCTTTGAGTTTGACTTTAACCTAGATATTGCATTTACTCTATGACAATAGTGATAATAAAAAGTTTGCACCGCTATGTATCAAGTTATATTTGCACATTTTTGTAACTAGTTAATGCAATTGCATTTAACAGTAAGTTATAGAGCAATTTTTTAAGGCAAGTTAACTTCAAAAGTTTTACTCTTTGCAGTTACAATACTAACAATTATGTTTAAGAAATGTTTGTAGCTAATGGTAATAATTGCAAAAAGACTTTAGGAACCAACACTCTCAAATGTGTTTTTAAAGCACAAAACATATTTATTCATTAAAACTTCTGCTAAAACTGTACATAATGCATTAGTTCAATGGTATTAGATGTTTTGTGGTGAAATTAAACTTAGTATATGCATTTACTCTATGACAACAGTATTAATAAAAAGTTTGCAACTCAATGTATCTAGTAAGATTTGCACATGTTTGTAACTATTTAATGCAATTGCACTGAACAGTAAGACTCGGTGCAATGTTTTAAGGCTAGTTAATTGAAAAGTTATACTCTTTGTAGTTACAATGCAAACAACTGTGTTTAAGAAATGTTTGCAGTTAATTGTAATTATTGATAGAAGACTTTAGAAAACAAAACTGGCAGACGTGTTTTTAACGCACAAAACATATTTATTCATTAAAACTTCTGCTAAAACTGTACATAATTCATTAGTTCAATGGTATTATCTGCTTTGTTGTACAATTTAACCTACTTAATGAATTTACTCTATGACAATAGTGTTAATAAACAATTTGCACCGCTATGTATCTAGTTAGATTTGCACATATTTGTAACTAGTTAATGCAATTGCATTTAACAGTAAGTTTTAGAGCAATTTTTTAAGGCAAGTTACTTTGAAAAGTTGTATTCTTTGCAGTTACAATGCAAACAACTGTGTTTAAGTAATGTTTGCAGTTAATTGTAATTATTGCAAGAAGACTTTAGGAACCAACACTCTCAAATGTGTTTTTAAAGCATCAAACATATTTATTCATTAAAACTTTTGCTAAAACTGTACATAATGCATTAGTTCAATGGTATTAGATGTTTTGGGGTTGAATTTAACTTAGCTAATGCATTTACTCTATGACAACAGTGTTAATAAAAAGATTGCAACTCAATGTATCTAGTAAGATTTGCACATGTTTGTAACTAGTTGGTGCAATTGCATCTAACAGTAAGACTAAGCGCAATATTTTCAGGCAATTTACCTTCTAAAGTTGTATTCATTGCAATTGCAATGCTAACAACTGTATTTAAGTAATGTTTGCAGTTAATGGTAATAATTGCAACATAACTTTAGAAAACAACGCTCGCAAACGTGTTTTTAACGCACAAAACATATTTATTCATTAAAACTTCTGCTAAAACTGTACATAATTCATTAGTTCAATGGTATTATCTGCTTTGTGGTGAAATTTAACTTAGTAAATGCATTTACTCTATGACAACAGTGTTAATAAACAGTTTGCACCGCTATGTATCTAGTTAGATTTGCACTTGCTTGCAACTAGTTGCTGCAATTGCATCTAACAGTAAGACTTAGCGCAAAATTTTGAAGCAATTTACCTTCTAAAGTTGTATTCATTGTAATTACAATGCTAACAACTGTATTTAAGTAATGTTTGCAGTTAATGGTATTAATTGCAACAAGCCTTTATAAAACAACACACGCAAATGTGTTTTAAACGCACAAAACATATTTTTTCCTTAAAACTACTGCTAAAACTGTACATAATGCAGCAGTTCAATGGTATTTAATGCTTTGCGTTTGAATTTAACCTAGATATTTCATTTACTATATGACAACAGTGTTAATAAACAGTTTGCACCGCTATGTATCTAGTTAGATTTGTACATATTTGTAACTAGTTAATGCAATTTCATTTAACAGTAAGTTTTAGAGGAATTTTTTAAGGCAAGTTAACTACAAAAGATGTATTCATTGCAATTACAATTCTAACAATTGTGTTTAAGAAACGTTTGCAGCTAATGGTAATAATTGCAAGAAGACTTTAGAAAACAAAACTGACAGACGTGTTTTTAACGCACAAAACATATTTATTCATTAAAACTTCTGCTAAAACTGTACATAATGCATTAGTTCAATGGTATTATCTGCTTTGTGGTGAAATTTAACTTAGTAAATGCATTTACTCTATGACAACAGTGATAATAAACAGTTTGCAACTCAATGTATCTAGTAAGATTGGCACATGTTTGTAACTAGTTGCTGCAATTGCATCTAACAGTAAGACTTAGCGCAATATTTTCAGGCAGTTTACCTTCTAAAATTGTATTCATTGCAATTACAATGCTAACAACTGTATTTAAGTAATGTTTGCAGTTAATGGTATTAATTGCAACAAGACTTTAGAAAAAAACGCTCGCAAACGTGTTTTTAACGCACAAAACATATTTTTTCCTTAAAACTACTGCTAAAACTGTACATAATGCAGCAGTTCAATGGTATTTAATGCTTTGAGTTTGAATTTAACCTAGATATTGCATTTACTCTATGACAATAGTGATAATAAACAGTTTGCACCGCTATGTATCAAGTTATATTTGCACATTTTTGTAACTAGTTAATGCAATTGCATTTAACAGTAAGTTATAGAGCAATTTTTTAAGGCAAGTTAACTTCAAAAGTTTTACTCTTTGCAGTTACAATACTAACAATTATGTTTAAGAAATGTTTGTAGCTAATGGTAATAATTGCAAAAAGACTTTAGGAACCAACACTCTCAAATGTGTTTTTAAAGCACAAAACATATTTATTCATTAAAACTTCTGCTAAAACTGTACATAATGCATTAGTTCAATGGTATTAGATGTTTTGGGGTTGAATTTAACTTAGCTAATGCATCTACTTAATGACAACAGTTTTAATAAACAGTTTGCAACTCAATGTATGTAGTAAGATTTGCACATGTTTGTAACTAGTTAATGCAATTGCATTTAACAGTAAGACTTGGTGCAATGTTTTAAGGCTAGTTAATCGAAAATTTATACTCTTTGTAGTTACAATGCAAACAACTGTGTTTAAGTAATGTTTGCAGTTAATTGTAATTATTGCATAAAGACTTTAGAAAACAAAACTGGCAGACGTGTTTTTAACGCACAAAACATATTTATTCATTAAAACTTCTGCTAAAACTGTACATAATGCATTAGCTCAATGGTATTATCTGCTTTGTGGTGAAATTTAACTTAGTAAATGCATTTACTCTATGACAACAGTGTTAATAAACAGTTTGCACCGCTATGTATCTAGTTATATTTGCACATATTTGTAACTAGTTAATGCAATTGCATTTAACAGTAAGTTTTAGAGCAATTTTTTAAGGCAAGTTACTTTGAAAAGTTGTACTCTTTGCAGTTACAATACTAACAATTATGTTTAAGTAATGTTTGCAGTTAATGGTATTAATTGCAACAAGACTTTAGGAACCAACACTCTCAAATGTGTTTTTAAAGCACAAAACATATTCATTCATTAAAACTTCTGCTAAAACTGTACATAATGCATTAGGTCAATGGTAATATCTGCTTTGTGTTGAAATTAAACTTATTATATGCATTTACTATATGACAACAGTGTTAATAAAAAGTTTGCAACTCAATGTATCTAGTAAGATTTGCACATGTTTGTAACTATTTAATGCAATTGCACTTAACAGTAAGACATGGTGCAATGTTTTAAGGCTAGTTAATTGAGAAGTTATACTCTTTGTAGTTACAATGCAAACAACTGTGTTTAAGAAATGTTTGCAGTTAATTGTAATTATTGCATAAAGACTTTAGAAAACAAAACTGGCAGACGTGTTTTTAACGCACAAAACATATTTATTCATTAAAACTTCTGCTAAAACTGTACATAATGCATTAGCTCAATGGTATTATCTGCTTTGTGGTGAAATTTAACTTAGTAAATGCATTTACTCTATGACAACAGTGTTAATAAACAGTTTGCACCGCTATGTATCTAGTTAGATTTGCACATGTTTGTAACTAGTTGCTGCAATTGCATCTAACAGTAAGACTTAGCGCAAAATTTTCAGGCAATTTACCTTCTAAAGTTGTATTCATTGCAATTACAATGCTAACAACTGTATTTAAGTAATGTTTGCAGTTAATGGTATTAATTGCAAGAAGACTTTATAAAACAACACACGCAAATGTGTTTTTAACGCACAAAAAATATTTTTTCCCTAAAACTACTGCTAAAACTGTACATAATGCAGCAGTTCAATGGTATTTAATGCTTTGGGTTTGAATTTAACCTAGATATTGCATTTACTCTATGACAACAGTGTTAATAAACAGTTTGCACCGCTATGTATCTAGTTAGATTTGCACATATTTGTAACTAGTTAATGCAATTTCATTTAACAGTAAGACTTGGTGCAATGTTTTAAGGCAAGTGAACTCAAAAAGTTCTACTCTTTGCAAATGCAATGCTAACAACTTTGTTTAAGTAATGTTTGCAGTTAATTGAAATAATTGCAACAAGACTTTATAAAACAACGCTCGCAAACATGTTTTTAACGCACAAAATATATATATTTATTCAGTAAAACTAGTATTAAAACTGTACATAATGCTGTAGTTCAATTGTATTATATGCTTTGTGGTTGAATATAACTTAGATATTGCATTTACTCTATGACAACAGTGTTAATAAACAGTTTCCACCGCTATGTATCTGGCTAGATTTGCACATATTTGTAACTAAGTGCTTCAATTGCATTTAACGGTAAGACTTAGTACAATGTTTTGAGGCCAGTTAAGTTCAAAAGTTGTACTCTTTGCAGTTACAATGCAAACAACTGTGTCTAAGTAATGTTTGCAGTTAATTGTAATTATTGCGAGAAGACTTTAGAAAACAAAACTGGCAGACGTGTTTTTAACGCACAAAGCACATCTATTCAGTATAACTTCTACTAAAACTGTACATAATGCAGTAGTTCAATGGTATTCTATGCTTTGGGATTGAATATAACATAGATACTGCATTTACTCTATGACAACAGTGTTAAAAAAGAGTTTGAAATGCAATGTATCTAGTTAGATTTATACATATTTGTAACTAGTTAATGCAATTGCATTTAACGGTAAGACTTAGTACAATGTTTTGAGGCCAGTTAAGTTCAAAAGTTGTACTCTTTGCAGTTACAATGCAAACAACTGTGTTTAAGTAATGTTTGCAGTTAATTGTAATTATTGCAAGAAGACTTTAGAAAACAAAACTGGCAGACGTGTTTTTAACGCACACAACACATTTATTCAGTAAAAGTACTGCTAAAACTGTACATAATTCATTAGTTCAATGGTATTATCTGCTTTGTGGTGCAATCTAACTTAAATAGTGCATTTACTCTATGACAACAGTGTTAATAAACAGTTTGCACCGCTATGTATCTAGTTAGATTTGCACATATTTGTAACTAGTTAATACAATTGCAGTTAACGGTAAGACTTAGTACAATGTTTTGAGGCCAGTTAAGTTCAAAAGTTGTACATTTTGCAGTTACAATGCAAACAACTGTGTTTTAAGTAATGTTTGCAGTTAATTGTAATTATTGCAAGAAGTCTTTAGAAAACAAAACTGGCAGACGTGTTTTTAACGCACATAACACATTTATTCAGTAAAAGTACTGCTAAAACTGTACATAATTCATTAGTTCAATGGTATTATCTGCTTTGTGGTGCAATCTAACTTAAATAGTGCATTTACTCTATGACAACAGTGTTAATAAACAGTTTGCACCGCTATGTATCTAGTTAGATTTGCACATATTTGTAACTAGTTGCCGCAAATGCATTTAACAGTAAGACTTGGTGCAATGTTTTAAGGCAAGTGAATTCAAAAAGTTGTACTCTTTGCAGTTACAATGCAAACAATTATGTTTAAGTAAAGTTCGCAGTTAATTGTATTAATTGCAACAAGAATTTATAAAATAACACACGCAAATGTGTTTTTAACGCACAAAATATATATATTCATTAAAACTACCTGTAAAACTGTACATAATGCTGTAGTTCAATTGTATTATATGCTTTGTTGTTGATTTTAACTTAGTTAATGCATTTACTCCTTGACAACAGTGTTAATAAACAGTTTGCACCGCTATGTATCTAGTTAGATTTGCACATATATGTAACTAGTTAATGCAATTGCATCTAACAGTAAGACTTAGCGCAATATTTTCAGGCAAGTTAACTACAAAAAATGTATTCATTGCAATTACAATGCTAACAACTGTATTTAAGTAATGTTTGCAGTTAATGGTAATAATTGCAACATAACTTTAGAAAACAACGCTCGCAAACGTGTTTTTAAAGCACAAAACATATTTATTCATTAAAACTACTGGTAAAACTGTACAAAATGCAATAGTTCAATGTTATTATCTGCTTTGCGGTTGAATTTAACTTAGTTTATGCATTTACTTAATGAGAACGGTGTTAATAAGCAGTTTTCAACTCAATGTATCTAGTTAGATTTGCATGTATTTGTAACTAGTTCATGCAATTGCATTTAACAGTAAGTTTTAGAGCAATTTTTTAGGCAAGTTAACTTCAAAAGTTGTACTCTTTGCAGTTACAATACTAACAATTATGTTTAAGTAATGTTTGCAGTTAATGGTATTAATTGCAACAAGACTTCATAAAACAACACACGCAAATGTGTCTTTAACGCACAAAACATATTTTTTCCTTAAAACTTCTGCTAAAACTGTACATAATGCAGCAGTTCAATGGTATTTAATGCTTTGGGTTTGAATTTAACCTAGATATTGCATTTACTCTATGACAACAGTGTTAAAAAAGAGTTTGCAACGCAATGTAACTAGTTAGATTTGCATATATTTGTAACTAGTTAATGCAATTGCATTTAACAGTGAGACTTGGTGCAATGTTTTAAGGCTAGTTAATTGAAAAGTTATACTCTTTGTAGTTACAATGCAAACAACTGTGTTTAAGTAATGTTTGCAGTTAATTGTAATTATTGCATAAAGACTTTAGAAAACAAAACTGGCAGACGTGTTTTTAACGCACAAAACATATTTATTCAGTAAAACTACTATATAAACTGTACAAAATGCATTAGTTCAATGGTATTATATGCTTTGTTGTTGAATTTAACTTAGCTAATGCATTTACTCCATGACAAAAGTGTTAAAAAACAGTTTGCACTGCTATGTATCTAGTTAGATTTGCACATATTTGTAACTAGTTAATGCAATTGCATTTAACAGTAAGTTTTAGAGGCATTTTTTAAGGCAAGTCAACTACAAAAAATGTATTCATTGCAATTACAATTCTAACAATTGTGTTTAAGAAATGTTTGCAGTTAATGGTAATAATTGCAAGAAGACTTTAGGAACCAACACTCTCAAATGTGTTTTTAAAGCACAAAACATATTTATTCATTAAAACTTCTGCTAAAACTGTACATAATGCATTAGCTCAATGGTATTATCTGCTTTGTGGTGAAATTAAACTTAGTATATGCATTTACTCTATGACAACAGTGTTAATAAAAAGTTTGCAACTCAATGTATCTAGTAAGATTTGCACATGTTTGTAACTATTTAATGCAATTGCACTTAACAGTAAGACTCGGTGCAATGTTTTAAGGCTAGTGAATTGAAAAGTTATACTCTTTGTAGTTACAATGCAAACAACTGTGTTTAAGTAATGTTTGCAGTTAATTGTAATTATTGCATAAAGACTTTAGAAAACAAAACTGGCAGACGTGTTTTTAACGCACAAAACATATTTATTCATTAAAACTTCTGCTAAAACTGTACATAATTCATTAGTTCAATGGTATTATCTGCTTTGTGGTGCAATGTAACTTAAATGGTGCATTTATTCTATGAAAACAGTGTTAATAAACAGTTTGCAACTCAATGTATCTAGTAAGAATTGCACATGTTTGTAACTAGTTGCTGCAATTGCATCTAACAGTAAGACTTAGCGCAATATTTTCAGGCAATTTACCTTCTAAAGTTGTATTCATTGCAATTACAATGCTAACAACTGTATTTAAGTAATGTTTGCAGTTAATTGAAATAATTGCAAGAAGACTTTATAAAACAACGCTCGCAAACGTGTTTTTAACGCACAAGACATATTTATTCATTAAAACTTCTGCTAAAACTGTACATAATGCATTAGTATAATGGTATTATCTGCTTTGTGGTGCAATCTAACTTAAATGGTGCATTTACTCTATGAAAACAGTGTTAATAAACAGTTTCCACCGCTATGTATCTAGATTGATTTGCACATATTTGTAACTAGTTGCCGCAAATGCATTTAACAGTAAGACTTGGTGCAATGTTTTTAGGCAAGTTAACTCAAAAAGTTCTACTCTTTGCAAATACAATGCTAACAACTTTTTTTAAGGAATGTTTGCAGTTAATTGTAGTAATTGCAAGAAGACTTTATAAAACAACGTTGGCAAACATGTTTTTAACGACAAAATATAAATATTCATCAAAACTACCTGTAAAACTGTACCAAATGCTGTTGTTCAATGGTATTATCTGCTTTGTGGTGCAATCTAACTTAAATGGTGCATTTACTCTATGAAAACAGTGTGAATAAACAGTTTGTACCGCTATGTATCTAGTTAGATTTGCACATATTTGTAACTAAGTGCTGCAATTGCATTTAACGGTAAGACTAAGTACAATGTTTTGAGGCCAGTTAAGTTCAAAAGTTGTACTCTTTGCAGTTACAATGCAAACAACTGTGTTTAAGTAATGTTTGCAATTACTGGTAATACTTGCAAGAAGACTTTATGAAACAACACTCGCAAATGTGTTTTTAACGCACAAGACATATTTCTTCATTAAAACTACTATTAAAACTGTACATAATGCAGTAGTTCAATGGCATTCTATGCTTTGGGATTGAATATAACATAGATATTGCATTTACTCTATGACAACAGTGTCAAAAAAGAGTTTGCAATGCAATGTATCTAGTTAGATTTGCACATATTTGTAACTAGTTAATGCAATTGCATTTAACAGTAAGTTTTAGAGCAATTTTTTAAGGCAAGTTACTTTGAAAAGTTGTATTCTTTGCAGTTACAATGCAAACAACTGTGTTTAAGTAATGTTTGCAGTTAATTGTAATTATTGCAAGAAGACTTTAGGAACCAACACTCTCAAATGTGTTTTTAAAGCACAAAACATATTTATTCATTAAAACTTTTGCTAAAACTGTACATAATGCATTAGTTCAATGGTATTAGATGTTTTGGGGTTGAATTTAACTTAGCTAATGCATTTACTCTATGACAACAGTGTTAATAAAAAGTTTGCAACTCAATGTATCTAGTAAGATTTGCACATGTTTGTAACTAGTTGCTGCAATTGCATCTAACAGTAAGACTAAGCGCAATATTTTCAGGCAATTTACCTTCTAAAGTTGTATTCATTGCAATTGCAATGCTAACAACTGTATTTAAGTAATGTTTGCAGTTAATGGTAATAATTGCAACATAACTTTAGAAAACAACACACACAAATGTGTTTTTAACGCACAAAACATATTTTTTCCTTAAAACTACTGCTAAAACTGTACATAATGCAGCAGTTCAATGGTATTTAATGCTTTGCGTTTGAATTTAACCTAGATATTGCATTTACTATATGACAACAGTGTTAATAAACAGTTTGCACCGCTATGTATCTAGTTAGATTTGTACATATTTGTAACTAGTTAATGCAATTTCATTTAACAGTAAGTTTTAGAGGAATTTTTTAAGGCAAGTTAACTACAAAAAATGTATTCATTGCAATTACAATTCTAACAATTGTGTTTAAGAAACGTTTGCAGCTAATGGTAATAATTGCAAGAAGACTTTAGAAAACAAAACTCACAGACGTGTTTTTAACGCACAAAACATATTTATTCATTAAAACTTCTGCTAAAACTGTACATAATGCATTAGCTCAATGGTATTATCTGCTTTGTGGTGAAATTTAACTTAGTAAATGCATTTACTCTATGACAACAGTGTTAATAAACAGTTTGCAACTCAATGTATCTAGTAAGATTTGCACATGTTTGTAACTAGTTGCTGCAATTGCATCTAACAGTAAGACTTAGCGCAAAATTTTCAGGCAATTTACCTTCTAAAGTTGTATTCATTGCAATTACAATGCTAACAACTGTATTTAAGTAATGTTTGCAGTTAATGGTATTAATTGCAACAAGACTTTAGAAAAAAACGCTCGCAAACGTGTTTTTAACGCACAAAACATATTTTTTCCTTAAAACTACTGCTAAAACTGTACATAATGCAGCAGTTCAATGGTATTTAATGCTTTGAGTTTGACTTTAACCTAGATATTGCATTTACTCTATGACAATAGTGATAATAAAAAGTTTGCACCGCTATGTATCAAGTTATATTTGCACATTTTTGTAACTAGTTAATGCAATTGCATTTAACAGTAAGTTATAGAGCAATTTTTTAAGGCAAGTTAACTTCAAAAGTTTTACTCTTTGCAGTTACAATACTAACAATTATGTTTAAGAAATGTTTGTAGCTAATGGTAATAATTGCAAAAAGACTTTAGGAACCAACACTCTCAAATGTGTTTTTAAAGCACAAAACATATTTATTCATTAAAACTTCTGCTAAAACTGTACATAATGCATTAGTTCAATGGTATTAGATGTTTTGTGGTGAAATTAAACTTAGTATATGCATTTACTCTATGACAACAGTATTAATAAAAAGTTTGCAACTCAATGTATCTAGTAAGATTTGCACATGTTTGTAACTATTTAATGCAATTGCACTGAACAGTAAGACTCGGTGCAATGTTTTAAGGCTAGTTAATTGAAAAGTTATACTCTTTGTAGTTACAATGCAAACAACTGTGTTTAAGAAATGTTTGCAGTTAATTGTAATTATTGATAGAAGACTTTAGAAAACAAAACTGGCAGACGTGTTTTTAACGCACAAAACATATTTATTCATTAAAACTTCTGCTAAAACTGTACATAATTCATTAGTTCAATGGTATTATCTGCTTTGTTGTACAATTTAACCTACTTAATGAATTTACTCTATGACAATAGTGTGAATAAACAATTTGCACCGCTATGTATCTAGTTATATTTGCACATATTTGTAACTAGTTAATGCAATTGCATTTAACAGTAAGTTTTAGAGCAATTTTTTAAGGCAAGTTACTTTGAAAAGTTGTACTCTTTGCAGTTACAATACTAACAATTATGTTTAAGTAATGCTTGCAGTTAATGGTATTAATTGCAACAAGACTTTAGGAACCAACACTCTCAAATGTGTTTTTAAAGCACAAAACATATTCATTCATTAAAACTTCTGCTAAAACTGTACATAATGCATTAGCTCAATGGTAAGATCTGCTTGGTGTTGAAATTAAGCTTATTATATGCATTTACTATATGACAACAGTGTTAATAAAAAGTTTGCAACTCAATGTATCTAGTAAGATTTGCACATGTTTGTAACTAGTTGCTGCAATTGCATCTAACAGTAAGACTAAGCGCAATATTTTCAGGCAATTTACCTTCTAAAGTTGTATTCATTGCAATTGCAATGCTAACAACTGTATTTAAGTAATGTTTGCAGTTAATGGTAATAATTGCAACATAACTTTAGAAAACAACACACACAAATGTGTTTTTAACGCACAAAACATATTTTTTCCTTAAAACTACTGCTAAAACTGTACATAATGCAGCAGTTCAATGGTATTTAATGCTTTGCGTTTGAATTTAACCTAGATATTGCATTTACTATATGACAACAGTGTTAATAAACAGTTTGCACCGCTATGTATCTAGTTAGATTTGTACATATTTGTAACTAGTTAATGCAATTTCATTTAACAGTAAGTTTTAGAGGAATTTTTTAAGGCAAGTTAACTACAAAAAATGTATTCATTGCAATTACAATTCTAACAATTGTGTTTAAGAAACGTTTGCAGCTAATGGTAATAATTGCAAGAAGACTTTAGAAAACAAAACTGACAGACGTGTTTTTAACGCACAAAACATATTTATTCATTAAAACTTCTGCTAAAACTGTACATAATGCATTAGCTCAATGGTATTATCTGCTTTGTGGTGAAATTTAACTTAGTAAATGCATTTACTCTATGACAACAGTGTTAATAAACAGTTTGCAACTCAATGTATCTAGTAAGATTTGCACATGTTTGTAACTAGTTGCTGCAATTGCATCTAACAGTAAGACTTAGCGCAAAATTTTCAGGCAATTTACCTTCTAAAGTTGTATTCATTGCAATTACAATGCTAACAACTGTATTTAAGTAATGTTTGCAGTTAATGGTATTAATTGCAACAAGACTTTAGAAAAAAACGCTCGCAAACGTGTTTTTAACGCACAAAACATATTTTTTCCTTAAAACTACTGCTAAAACTGTACATAATGCAGCAGTTCAATGGTATTTAATGCTTTGAGTTTGACTTTAACCTAGATATTGCATTTACTCTATGACAATAGTGATAATAAAAAGTTTGCACCGCTATGTATCAAGTTATATTTGCACATTTTTGTAACTAGTTAATGCAATTGCATTTAACAGTAAGTTATAGAGCAATTTTTTAAGGCAAGTTAACTTCAAAAGTTTTACTCTTTGCAGTTACAATACTAACAATTATGTTTAAGAAATGTTTGTAGCTAATGGTAATAATTGCAAAAAGACTTTAGGAACCAACACTCTCAAATGTGTTTTTAAAGCACAAAACATATTTATTCATTAAAACTTCTGCTAAAACTGTACATAATGCATTAGTTCAATGGTATTAGATGTTTTGTGGTGAAATTAAACTTAGTATATGCATTTACTCTATGACAACAGTATTAATAAAAAGTTTGCAACTCAATGTATCTAGTAAGATTTGCACATGTTTGTAACTATTTAATGCAATTGCACTGAACAGTAAGACTCGGTGCAATGTTTTAAGGCTAGTTAATTGAAAAGTTATACTCTTTGTAGTTACAATGCAAACAACTGTGTTTAAGAAATGTTTGCAGTTAATTGTAATTATTGATAGAAGACTTTAGAAAACAAAACTGGCAGACGTGTTTTTAACGCACAAAACATATTTATTCATTAAAACTTCTGCTAAAACTGTACATAATTCATTAGTTCAATGGTATTATCTGCTTTGTTGTACAATTTAACCTACTTAATGAATTTACTCTATGACAATAGTGTTAATAAACAATTTGCACCGCTATGTATCTAGTTATATTTGCACATATTTGTAACTAGTTAATGCAATTGCATTTAACAGTAAGTTTTAGAGCAATTTTTTAAGGCAAGTTACTTTGAAAAGTTGTACTCTTTGCAGTTACAATACTAACAATTATGTTTAAGTAATGTTTGCAGTTAATGGTATTAATTGCAACAAGACTTTAGGAACCAACACTCTCAAATGTGTTTTTAAAGCACAAAACATATTCATTCATTAAAACTTCTGCTAAAACTGTACATAATGCATTAGCTCAATGGTAATATCTGCTTGGTGTTGAAATTAAGCTTATTATATGCATTTACTATATGACAACAGTGTTAATAAAAAGTTTGCAACTCAATGTATCTAGTAAGATTTGCACATGTTTGTAACTATTTAATGCAATTGCACTTAACAGTAAGACATGGTGCAATGTTTTAAGGCTAGTTAATTGAAAAGTTATACTCTTTGTAGTTACAATGCAAACAACTGTGTTTAAGAAATGTTTGCAGTTAATTGTAATTATTGCATAAAGACTTTAGAAAACAAAACTGGCAGACGTGTTTTTAACGACAAAATATAAATATTCATCAAAACTACCTGTAAAACTGTACCAAATGCTGTTGTTCAATGGTATTATCTGCTTTGTGGTGCAATCTAACTTAAATGGTGCATTTACTCTATGAAAACAGTGTTAATAAACAGTTTGTACCGCTATGTATCTAGTTAGATTTGCACATATTTGTAACTAGTTGCTGCAATTGCATCTAACAGTAAGACTTAGCGCAAAATTTTCAGGCAATTTACCTTCTAAAGTTGTATTCATTGCAATTACAATGCTAACAACTGTATTTAAGTAATGTTTGCAGTTAATGGTATTAATTGCAACAAGACTTTAGAAAAAAACGCTCGCAAACGTGTTTTTAACGCACAAAACATATTTTTTCCTTAAAACTTCTGCTAAAACTGTACATAATTCATTAGTTCAATGGTATTATCTGCTTTGTGGTGAAATTTAACTTAGTAAATGCATTTACTCTATGACAACAGTGTTAATAAACAGTTTGCACCGCTATGTATCTAGTTAGATTTGCACACGCTTGCAACTAGTTGCTGCAATTGCATCTAACAGTAAGTTATAGAGCAATTTTTTAAGGCAAGTTAACTTCAAAAGTTTTACTCTTTGCAGTTACAATACTAACAATTATGTTTAAGAAATGTTTGTAGCTAATGGTAATAATAGCAAAAAGACTTTAGGAACCAACACTCTCAAATGTGTTTTTAAAGCACAAAACATATTTATTCATTAAAACTTCTGCTAAAACTGTACATAATGCATTAGTTCAATGGTATTAGATGTTTTGGGGTTGAATTTAACTTAGCGAATGCATCTACTTAATGACAACAGTTTTAATAAACAGTTTGCAACTCAATGTATCTAGTAAGATTTGCACATGTTTGTAACTATTTAATGCAATTGCACTTAACAGTAAGACTCGGTGCAATGTTTTAAGGCTAGTGAATTGAAAAGTTATACTCTTTGTAGTTACAATGCAAACAACTGTGTTTAAGAAATGTTTGCAGTTAATTGTAATTATTGATAGAAGACTTTAGAAAACAAAACTGTCAGACGTGTTTTTAACGCACAAAACATATTTATTCATTAAAACTTCTGCTAAAACTGTACATAATTCATTAGTTCAATGGTATTATCTGCTTTGTGGTGCAATGTAACTTAAATGGTGCATTTATTCTATGAAAACAGTGTTAATAAACAGTTTGCAACTCAATGTATCTAGTAAGATTTGCACATGTTTGTAACTAGTTGCTGCAATTGCATCTAACAGTAAGACTTAGCGCAATATTTTCAGGCAATTTACCTTCTAAAGTTGTATTCATTGCAATTGCAATGCTAACAACTGTATTTAAGTAATGTTTGCAGTTAATTGAAATAATTGCAAGAAGACTTTATAAAACAACGCTCGCAAACGTGTTTTTAACGCACAAAACATATTTATTCATTAAAACTTCTGCTAAAACTGTACATAATGCATTAGTATAATGGTATTATCTGCTTTGTGGTGCAATCTAACTTAAATGGTGCATTTACTCTATGAAAACAGTGTTAATAAACAGTTTCCACCGCTATGTATCTAGATTGATTTGCACATATTTGTAACTAGTTGCCGCAAATGCATTTAACAGTAAGACTTGGTGCAATGTTTTTAGGCAAGTTAACTCAAAAAGTTCTACTCTTTGCAAATACAATGCTAACAACTTTTTTTAAGGAATGTTTGCAGTTAATTGTAGTAATTGCAAGAAGACTTTATAAAACAACGTTGGCAAACATGTTTTTAACGACAAAATATAAATATTCATCAAAACTACCTGTAAAACTGTACCAAATGCTGTTGTTCAATGGTATTATCTGCTTTGTGGTGCAATCTAACTTAAATGGTGCATTTACTCTATGAAAACAGTGTTAATAAACAGTTTGTACCGCTATGTATCTAGTTAGATTTGCACATATTTGTAACTAAGTGCTGCAATTGCATTTAACGGTAAGACTAAGTACAATGTTTTGAGGCCAGTTAAGTTCAAAAGTTGTACTCTTTGCAGTTACAATGCAAACAACTGTGTTTAAGTAATGTTTGCAATTACTGGTAATACTTGCAAGAAGACTTTATGAAACAACACTCGCAAATGTGTTTTTAACGCACAAGACATATTTCTTCATTAAAACTACTATTAAAACTGTACATAATGCAGTAGTTCAATGGCATTCTATGCTTTGGGATTGAATATAACATAGATATTGCATTTACTCTATGACAACAGTGTCAAAAAAGAGTTTGCAATGCAATGTATCTAGTTAGATTTGCACATATTTGTAACTAGTTAATGCAATTGCATTTAACAGTAAGTTTTAGAGCAATTTTTTAAGGCAAGTTACTTTGAAAAGTTGTATTCTTTGCAGTTACAATGCAAACAACTGTGTTTAAGTAATGTTTGCAGTTAATTGTAATTATTGCAAGAAGACTTTAGGAACCAACACTCTCAAATGTGTTTTTAAAGCACAAAACATATTTATTCATTAAAACTTTTGCTAAAACTGTACATAATGCATTAGTTCAATGGTATTAAATGTTTTGGGGTTGAATTTAACATAGCTAATGCATTTACTCTATGACAACAGTGTTAATAAAAAGTTTGCAACTCAATGTATCTAGTAAGATTTGCACATGTTTGTAACTAGTTGCTGCAATTGCATCTAACAGTAAGACTAAGCGCAATATTTTCAGGCAATTTACCTTCTAAAGTTGTATTCATTGCAATTGCAATGCTAACAACTGTATTTAAGTAATGTTTGCAGTTAATGGTAATAATTGCAACATAACTTTAGAAAACAACGCTCGCAAACGTGTTTTTAACGCACAAAACATATTTATTCATTAAAACTTCTGCTAAAACTGTACATAATTCATTAGTTCAATGGTATTATCTGCTTTGTGGTGAAATTTAACTTAGTAAATGCATTTACTCTATGAAAACAGTGTTAATAAACAGTTTCCACCGCTATGTATCTAGATTGATTTGCACATATTTGTAACTAGTTGCCGCAAATGCATTTAACAGTAAGACTTGGTGCAATGTTTTTAGGCAAGTTAACTCAAAAAGTTCTACTCTTTGCAAATACAATGCTAACAACTTTTTTTAAGGAATGTTTGCAGTTAATTGTAGTAATTGCAAGAAGACTTTATAAAACAACGTTGGCAAACATGTTTTTAACGACAAAATATAAATATTCATCAAAACTACCTGTAAAACTGTACCAAATGCTGTTGTTCAATGGTATTATCTGCTTTGTGGTGCAATCTAACTTAAATGGTGCATTTACTCTATGAAAACAGTGTTAATAAACAGTTTGTACCGCTATGTATCTAGTTAGATTTGCACATATTTGTAACTAAGTGCTGCAATTGCATTTAACGGTAAGACTAAGTACAATGTTTTGAGGCCAGTTAAGTTCAAAAGTTGTACTCTTTGCAGTTACAATGCAAACAACTGTGTTTAAGTAATGTTTGCAATTACTGGTAATACTTGCAAGAAGACTTTATGAAACAACACTCGCAAATGTGTTTTTAACGCACAAGACATATTTCTTCATTAAAACTACTATTAAAACTGTACATAATGCAGTAGTTCAATGGCATTCTATGCTTTGGGATTGAATATAACATAGATATTGCATTTACTCTATGACAACAGTGTCAAAAAAGAGTTTGCAATGCAATGTATCTAGTTAGATTTGCACATATTTGTAACTAGTTAATGCAATTGCATTTAACAGTAAGTTTTAGAGCAATTTTTTAAGGCAAGTTACTTTGAAAAGTTGTATTCTTTGCAGTTACAATGCAAACAACTGTGTTTAAGTAATGTTTGCAGTTAATTGTAATTATTGCAAGAAGACTTTAGGAACCAACACTCTCAAATGTGTTTTTAAAGCACAAAACATATTTATTCATTAAAACTTTTGCTAAAACTGTACATAATGCATTAGTTCAATGGTATTAGATGTTTTGGGGTTGAATTTAACTTAGCTAATGCATTTACTCTATGACAACAGTGTTAATAAAAAGTTTGCAACTCAATGTATCTAGTAAGATTTGCACATGTTTGTAACTAGTTGCTGCAATTGCATCTAACAGTAAGACTAAGCGCAATATTTTCAGGCAATTTACCTTCTAAAGTTGTATTCATTGCAATTGCAATGCTAACAACTGTATTTAAGTAATGTTTGCAGTTAATGGTAATAATTGCAACATAACTTTAGCAAACAACGCTCGCAAACGTGTTTTTAACGCACAAAACATATTTATTCATTAAAACTTCTGCTAAAACTGTACATAATTCATTAGCTCAATGGTATTATCTGCTTTGTGGTGAAATTTAACTTAGTAAATGCATTTACTCTATGACAACAGTGTTAATAAACAGTTTGCACCGCTATGTATCTAGTTAGATTTGCACATGCTTGCAACTAGTTGCTGCAATTGCATCTAACAGTAAGACTTAGCGCAAAATTTTCAGGCAATTTACCTTCTAAAGTTGTATTCATTGCAATTACAATGCTAACAACTGTATTTAAGTAATGTTTGCAGTTAATGGTATTAATTGCAACAAGACTTTATAAAACAACACACGCAAATGTGTTTTTAACGCACAAAACATATTTTTTCCTTAAAACTACTGCTAAAACTGTACATAATGCAGCAGTTCAATGGTATTTAATGCTTTGCGTTTGAATTTAACCTAGATATTGCATTTACTATATGACAACAGTGTTAATAAACAGTTTGCACCGCTATGTATCTAGTTAGATTTGTACATATTTGTAACTAGTTAATGCAATTTCATTTAACAGTAAGTTTTAGAGGAATTTTTTAAGGCAAGTTAACTACAAAAAATGTATTCATTGCAATTACAATTCTAACAATTGTGTTTAAGAAACGTTTGCAGCTAATGGTAATAATTGCAAGAAGACTTTAGAAAACAAAACTGACAGACGTGTTTTTAACGCACAAAACATATTTATTCATTAAAACTTCTGCTAAAACTGTACATAATGCATTAGCTCAATGGTATTATCTGCTTTGTGGTGAAATTTAACTTAGTAAATGCATTTACTCTATGACAACAGTGTTAATAAACAGTTTGCAACTCAATGTATCTAGTAAGATTTGCACATGTTTGTAACTAGTTGCTGCAATTGCATCTAACAGTAAGACTTAGCGCAATATTTTCAGGCAGTTTACCTTCTAAAGTTGTATTCATTGCAATTAC
The DNA here is from genome assembly GCA_964026355.1 of Pseudorhiza aurosa. Taxonomy (NCBI): domain Eukaryota; kingdom Metazoa; phylum Cnidaria; class Scyphozoa; order Rhizostomeae; family Lychnorhizidae; genus Pseudorhiza; species Pseudorhiza aurosa. Next base: position 1,200,137 of record OZ032129.1, on the reverse strand, counting down.
AATGCTAACAACTGTATTTAAGTAATGTTTGCAGTTAATGGTATTAATTGCAACAAGACTTTAGAAAAAAACGCTCGCAAACGTGTTTTTAACGCACAAAACATATTGTTTCCTTAAAACTACTGCTAAAACTGTACATAATGCAGCAGTTCAATGGTATTTAATGCTTTGAGTTTGAATTTAACCTAGATATTGCATTTACTCTATGACAATAGTGATAATAAACAGTTTGCACCGCTATGTATCAAGTTATATTTGCACATTTTTGTAACTAGTTAATGCAATTGCATTTAACAGTAAGTTATAGAGCAATTTTTTAAGGCAAGTTAACTTCAAAAGTTTTACTCTTTGCAGTTACAATACTAACAATTATGTTTAAGAAATGTTTGTAGCTAATGGTAATAATTGCAAAAAGACTTTAGGAACCAACACTCTCAAATGTGTTTTTAAAGCACAAAACATATTTATTCATTAAAACTTCTGCTAAAACTGTACATAATGCATTAGTTCAATGGTATTAGATGTTTTGGGGTTGAATTTAACTTAGCTAATGCATCTACTTAATGACAACAGTATTAATAAAAAGTTTGCAACTCAATGTATCTAGTAAGATTTGCACATGTTTGTAACTATTTAATGCAATTGCACTTAACAGTAAGACTCGGTGCAATGTTTTAAGGCTAGTTAATTGAAAAGTTATACTCTTTGTAGTTACAATGCAAACAACTGTGTTCAAGAAATGTTTGCAGTTAATTGTAATTATTGATAGAAGACTTTAGAAAACAAAACTGGCAGACGTGTTTTTAACGCACAAAACATATTTATTCATTAAAACTTCTGCTAAAACTGTACATAATTCATTAGTTCAATGGTATTATCTGCTTTGTTGTACAATTTAACCTACTTAATGAATTTACTCTATGACAATAGTGTTAATAAACAATTTGCACCGCTATGTATCTAGTTATATTTGCACATATTTGTAACTAGTTAATGCAATTGCATTTAACAGTAAGTTTTAGAGCAATTTTTTAAGGCAAGTTACTTTGAAAAGTTGTACTCTATGCAGTTACAATACTAACAATTATGTTTAAGTAATGTTTGCAGTTAATGGTATTAATTGCAACAAGACTTTAGGAACCAACACTCTCAAATGTGTTTTTAAAGCACAAAACATATTCATTCATTAAAACTTCTGCTAAAACTGTACATAATGCATTAGCTCAATGGTAATATCTGCTTGGTGTTGAAATTAAACTTATTATATGCATTTACTATATGACAACAGTGTTAATAAAAAGTTTGCAACTCAATGTATCTAGTAAGATTTGCACATGTTTGTAACTATTTAATGCAATTGCACTTAACAGTATGACATGGTGCAATGTTTTAAGGCTAGTTAATTGAAAAGTTATACTCTTTGTAGTTACAATGCAAACAACTGTGTTTAAGAAATGTTTGCAGTTAATTGTAATTATTGCATAAAGACTTTAGAAAACAAAACTGGCAGACGTGTTTTTAACGCACAAAACATATTTTTTCCTTAAAACTTCTGCTAAAACTGTACATAATTCATTAGTTCAATGGTATTATCTGCTTTGTGGTGAAATTTAACTTAGTAAATGCATTTACTCTATGACAACAGTGTTAATAAACAGTTTGCACCGCTATGTATCTAGTTAGATTTGCACATGCTTGCAACTAGTTGCTGCAATTGCATCTAACAGTAAGACTTAGCGCAATATTTTCAGGCAGTTTACCTTCTAAAGTTGTATTCATTGCAATTACAATGCTAACAACTGTATTTAAGTAATGTTTGCAGTTAATGGTATTAATTGCAACAAGACTTTAGAAAAAAACGCTCGCAAACGTGTTTTTAACGCACAAAACATATTTTTTCCTTAAAACTACTGCTAAAACTGTACATAATGCAGCAGTTCAATGGTATTTAATGCTTTGAGTTTGACTTTAACCTAGATATTGCATTTACTCTATGACAATAGTGATAATAAAAAGTTTGCACCGCTATGTATCAAGTTATATTTGCACATTTTTGTAACTAGTTAATGCAATTGCATTTAACAGTAAGTTATAGAGCAATTTTTTAAGGCAAGTTAACTTCAAAAGTTTTACTCTTTGCAGTTACAATACTAACAATTATGTTTAAGAAATGTTTGTAGCTAATGGAAATAATTGCAAAAAGACTTTAGGAACCAACACTCTCAAATGTGTTTTTAAAGCACAAAACATATTTATTCATTAAAACTTCTGCTAAAACTGTACATAATGCATTAGTTCAATGGTATTAGATGTTTTGTGGTGAAATTAAACTTAGTATATGCATTTACTCTATGACAACAGTATTAATAAAAAGTTTGCAACTCAATGTATCTAGTAAGATTTGCACATGTTTGTAACTATTTAATGCAATTGCACTGAACAGTAAGACTCGGTGCAATGTTTTAAGGCTAGTTAATTGAAAAGTTATACTCTTTGTAGTTACAATGCAAACAACTGTGTTTAAGAAATGTTTGCAGTTAATTGTAATTATTGATAGAAGACTTTAGAAAACAAAACTGTCAGACGTGTTTTTAACGCACAAAACATATTTATTCATTAAAACTTCTGCTAAAACTGTACATAATTCATTAGTTCAATGGTATTATCTGCTTTGTGGTGCAATGTAACTTAAATGGTGCATTTATTCTATGAAAACAGTGTTAATAAACAGTTTGCAACTCAATGTATCTAGTAAGATTTGCACATGTTTGTAACTAGTTGCTGCAATTGCATCTAACAGTAAGACTTAGCGCAATATTTTCAGGCAATTTACCTTCTAAAGTTGTATTCATTGCAATTGCAATGCTAACAACTGTATTTAAGTAATGTTTGCAGTTAATTGAAATAATTGCAAGAAGACTTTATAAAACAACGCTCGCAAACGTGTTTTTAACGCACAAAACATATTTATTCATTAAAACTTCTGCTAAAACTGTACATAATGCATTAGTATAATGGTATTATCTGCTTTGTGGTGCAATCTAACTTAAATGGTGCATTTACTCTATGAAAACAGTGTTAATAAACAGTTTCCACCGCTATGTATCTAGATTGATTTGCACATATTTGTAACTAGTTGCCGCAAATGCATTTAACAGTAAGACTTGGTGCAATGTTTTTAGGCAAGTTAACTCAAAAAGTTCTACTCTTTGCAAATACAATGCTAACAACTTTTTTTAAGGAATGTTTGCAGTTAATTGTAGTAATTGCAAGAAGACTTTATAAAACAACGTTGGCAAACATGTTTTTAACGACAAAATATAAATATTCATCAAAACTACCTGTAAAACTGTACCAAATGCTGTTGTTCAATGGTATTATCTGCTTTGTGGTGCAATCTAACTTAAATGGTGCATTTACTCTATGAAAACAGTGTTAATAAACAGTTTGTACCGCTATGTATCTAGTTAGATTTGCACATATTTGTAACTAAGTGCTGCAATTGCATTTAACGGTAAGACTAAGTACAATGTTTTGAGGCCAGTTAAGTTCAAAAGTTGTACTCTTTGCAGTTACAATGCAAACAACTGTGTTTAAGTAATGTTTGCAATTACTGGTAATACTTGCAAGAAGACTTTATGAAACAACACTCGCAAATGTGTTTTTAACGCACAAGACATATTTCTTCATTAAAACTACTATTAAAACTGTACATAATGCAGTAGTTCAATGGCATTCTATGCTTTGGGATTGAATATAACATAGATATTGCATTTACTCTATGACAACAGTGTCAAAAAAGAGTTTGCAATGCAATGTATCTAGTTAGATTTGCACATATTTGTAACTAGTTAATGCAATTGCATTTAACAGTAAGTTTTAGAGCAATTTTTTAAGGCAAGTTACTTTGAAAAGTTGTATTCTTTGCAGTTACAATGCAAACAACTGTGTTTAAGTAATGTTTGCAGTTGATTGTAATTATTGCAAGAAGACTTTAGGAACCAACACTCTCAAATGTGTTTTTAAAGCACAAAACATATTTATTCATTAAAACTTTTGCTAAAACTGTACATAATGCATTAGTTCAATGGTATTAAATGTTTTGGGGTTGAATTTAACTTAGCTAATGCATTTACTCTATGACAACAGTGTTAATAAAAAGTTTGCAACTCAATGTATCTAGTAAGATTTGCACATGTTTGTAACTAGTTGCTGCAATTGCATCTAACAGTAAGACTAAGCGCAATATTTTCAGGCAATTTACCTTCTAAAGTTGTATTCATTGCAATTGCAATGCTAACAACTGTATTTAAGTAATGTTTGCAGTTAATGGTAATAATTGCAACATAACTTTAGAAAACAACGCTCGCAAACGTGTTTTTAACGCACAAAACATATTTATTCATTAAAACTTCTGCTAAAACTGTACATAATTCATTAGTTCAATGGTATTATCTGCTTTGTGGTGAAATTTAACTTAGTAAATGCATTTACTCTATGAAAACAGTGTTAATAAACAGTTTCCACCGCTATGTATCTAGATTGATTTGCACATATTTGTAACTAGTTGCCGCAAATGCATTTAACAGTAAGACTTGGTGCAATGTTTTTAGGCAAGTTAACTCAAAAAGTTCTACTCTTTGCAAATACAATGCTAACAACTTTTTTTAAGGAATGTTTGCAGTTAATTGTAGTAATTGCAAGAAGACTTTATAAAACAACGTTGGCAAACATGTTTTTAACGACAAAATATAAATATTCATCAAAACTACCTGTAAAACTGTACCAAATGCTGTTGTTCAATGGTATTATCTGCTTTGTGGTGCAATCTAACTTAAATGGTGCATTTACTCTATGAAAACAGTGTTAATAAACAGTTTGCAACTCAATGTATCTAGTAAGATTTGCACATGTTTGTAACTAGTTGCTGCAATTGCATCTAACAGTAAGACTTAGCGCAATATTTTCAGGCAGTTTACCTTCTAAAGTTGTATTCATTGCAATTACAATGCTAACAACTGTATTTAAGTAATGTTTGCAGTTAATGGTATTAATTGCAACAAGACTTTAGAAAAAAACGCTCGCAAACGTGTTTTTAACGCACAAAACATATTTTTTCCTTAAAACTACTGCTAAAACTGTACATAATGCAGCAGTTCAATGGTATTTAATGCTTTGAGTTTGAATTTAACCTAGATATTGCATTTACTCTATGACAATAGTGATAATAAACAGTTTGCACCGCTATGTATCAAGTTATATTTGCACATTTTTGTAACTAGTTAATGCAATTGCATTTAACAGTAAGTTATAGAGCAATTTTTTAAGGCAAGTTAACTTCAAAAGTTTTACTCTTTGCAGTTACAATACTAACAATTATGTTTAAGAAATGTTTGTAGCTAATGGTAATAATTGCAAAAAGACTTTAGGAACCAACACTCTCAAATGTGTTTTTAAAGCACAAAACATATTTATTCATTAAAACTTTTGCTAAAACTGTACATAATGCATTAGTTCAATGGTATTAGATGTTTTGGGGTTGAATTTAACTTAGCTAATGCATTTACTCTATGACAACAGTGTTAATAAAAAGTTTGCAACTCAATGTATCTAGTAAGATTTGCACATGTTTGTAACTAGTTGCTGCAATTGCATCTAACAGTAAGACTAAGCGCAATATTTTCAGGCAATTTACCTTCTAAAGTTGTATTCATTGCAATTGCAATGCTAACAACTGTATTTAAGTAATGTTTGCAGTTAATGGTAATAATTGCAACATAACTTTAGAAAACAACGCTCGCAAACGTGTTTTTAACGCACAAAACATATTTATTCATTAAAACTTCTGCTAAAACTGTACATAATTCATTAGCTCAATGGTATTATCTGCTTTGTGGTGAAATTTAACTTAGTAAATGCATTTACTCTATGACAACAGTGTTAATAAACAGTTTGCACCGCTATGTATCTAGTTAGATTTGCACATGCTTGCAACTAGTTGCTGCAATTGCATCTAACAGTAAGACTTAGCGCAAAATTTTCAGGCAATTTACCTTCTAAAGTTGTATTCATTGCAATTACAATGCTAACAACTGTATTTAAGTAATGTTTGCAGTTAATGGTATTAATTGCAACAAGACTTTAGAAAAAAACGCTCGCAAACGTGTTTTTAACGCACAAAACATATTGTTTCCTTAAAACTACTGCTAAAACTGTACATAATGCAGCAGTTCAATGGTATTTAATGCTTTGAGTTTGAATTTAACCTAGATATTGCATTTACTCTATGACAATAGTGATAATAAACAGTTTGCACCGCTATGTATCAAGTTATATTTGCACATTTTTGTAACTAGTTAATGCAATTGCATTTAACAGTAAGTTATAGAGCAATTTTTTAAGGCAAGTTAACTTCAAAAGTTTTACTCTTTGCAGTTACAATACTAACAATTATGTTTAAGAAATGTTTGTAGCTAATGGTAATAATTGCAAAAAGACTTTAGGAACCAACACTCTCAAATGTGTTTTTAAAGCACAAAACATATTTATTCATTAAAACTTCTGCTAAAACTGTACATAATGCATTAGTTCAATGGTATTAGATGTTTTGTGGTGAAATTAAACTTAGTATATGCATTTACTCTATGACAACAGTATTAATAAAAAGTTTGCAACTCAATGTATCTAGTAAGATTTGCACATGTTTGTAACTATTTAATGCAATTGCACTTAACAGTAAGACTCGGTGCAATGTTTTAAGGCTAGTTAATTGAAAAGTTATACTCTTTGTAGTTACAATGCAAACAACTGTGTTCAAGAAATGTTTGCAGTTAATTGTAATTATTGATAGAAGACTTTAGAAAACAAAACTGGCAGACGTGTTTTTAACGCACAAAACATATTTATTCATTAAAACTTCTGCTAAAACTGTACATAATTCATTAGTTCAATGGTATTATCTGCTTTGTTGTACAATTTAACCTACTTAATGAATTTACTCTATGACAATAGTGTTAATAAACAATTTGCACCGCTATGTATCTAGTTATATTTGCACATATTTGTAACTAGTTAATGCAATTGCATTTAACAGTAAGTTTTAGAGCAATTTTTTAAGGCAAGTTACTTTGAAAAGTTGTACTCTTTGCAGTTACAATACTAACAATTATGTTTAAGTAATGTTTGCAGTTAATGGTATTAATTGCAACAAGACTTTAGGAACCAACACTCTCAAATGTGTTTTTAAAGCACAAAACATATTCATTCATTAAAACTTCTGCTAAAACTGTACATAATGCATTAGCTCAATGGTAATATCTGCTTGGTGTTGAAATTAAACTTATTATATGCATTTACTATATGACAACAGTGTTAATAAAAAGTTTGCAACTCAATGTATCTAGTAAGATTTGCACATGTTTGTAACTATTTAATGCAATTGCACTTAACAGTATGACATGGTGCAATGTTTTAAGGCTAGTTAATTGAAAAGTTATACTCTTTGTAGTTACAATGCAAACAACTGTGTTTAAGAAATGTTTGCAGTTAATTGTAATTATTGCATAAAGACTTTAGAAAACAAAACTGGCAGACGTGTTTTTAACGCACAAAACATATTTTTTCCTTAAAACTTCTGCTAAAACTGTACATAATTCATTAGTTCAATGGTATTATCTGCTTTGTGGTGAAATTTAACTTAGTAAATGCATTTACTCTATGACAACAGTGTTAATAAACAGTTTGCACCGCTATGTATCTAGTTAGATTTGCACATGCTTGCAACTAGTTGCTGCAATTGCATCTAACAGTAAGACTTAGCGCAATATTTTCAGGCAGTTTACCTTCTAAAGTTGTATTCATTGCAATTACAATGCTAACAACTGTATTTAAGTAATGTTTGCAGTTAATGGTATTAATTGCAACAAGACTTTAGAAAAAAACGCTCGCAAACGTGTTTTTAACGCACAAAACATATTTTTTCCTTAAAACTACTGCTAAAACTGTACATAATGCAGCAGTTCAATGGTATTTAATGCTTTGAGTTTGACTTTAACCTAGATATTGCATTTACTCTATGACAATAGTGATAATAAAAAGTTTGCACCGCTATGTATCAAGTTATATTTGCACATTTTTGTAACTAGTTAATGCAATTGCATTTAACAGTAAGTTATAGAGCAATTTTTTAAGGCAAGTTAACTTCAAAAGTTTTACTCTTTGCAGTTACAATACTAACAATTATGTTTAAGAAATGTTTGTAGCTAATGGTAATAATTGCAAAAAGACTTTAGGAACCAACACTCTCAAATGTGTTTTTAAAGCACAAAACATATTTATTCATTAAAACTTCTGCTAAAACTGTACATAATGCATTAGTTCAATGGTATTAGATGTTTTGTGGTGAAATTAAACTTAGTATATGCATTTACTCTATGACAACAGTATTAATAAAAAGTTTGCAACTCAATGTATCTAGTAAGATTTGCACATGTTTGTAACTATTTAATGCAATTGCACTGAACAGTAAGACTCGGTGCAATGTTTTAAGGCTAGTTAATTGAAAAGTTATACTCTTTGTAGTTACAATGCAAACAACTGTGTTTAAGAAATGTTTGCAGTTAATTGTAATTATTGATAGAAGACTTTAGAAAACAAAACTGGCAGACGTGTTTTTAACGCACAAAACATATTTATTCATTAAAACTTCTGCTAAAACTGTACATAATTCATTAGTTCAATGGTATTATCTGCTTTGTTGTACAATTTAACCTACTTAATGAATTTACTCTATGACAATAGTGTTAATAAACAATTTGCACCGCTATGTATCTAGTTATATTTGCACATATTTGTAACTAGTTAATGCAATTGCATTTAACAGTAAGTTTTAGAGCAATTTTTTAAGGCAAGTTACTTTGAAAAGTTGTACTCTTTGCAGTTACAATACTAACAATTATGTTTAAGTAATGTTTGCAGTTAATGGTATTAATTGCAACAAGACTTTAGGAACCAACACTCTCAAATGTGTTTTTAAAGCACAAAACATATTCATTCATTAAAACTTCTGCTAAAACTGTACATAATGCATTAGCTCAATGGTAATATCTGCTTGGTGTTGAAATTAAGCTTATTATATGCATTTACTATATGACAACAGTGTTAATAAAAAGTTTGCAACTCAATGTATCTAGTAAGATTTGCACATGTTTGTAACTATTTAATGCAATTGCACTTAACAGTAAGACATGGTGCAATGTTTTAAGGCTAGTTAATTGAAAAGTTATACTCTTTGTAGTTACAATGCAAACAACTGTGTTTAAGAAATGTTTGCAGTTAATTGTAATTATTGCATAAAGACTTTAGAAAACAAAACTGGCAGACGTGTTTTTAACGCACAAAACATATTTTTTCCTTAAAACTTCTGCTAAAACTGTACATAATTCATTAGTTCAATGGTATTATCTGCTTTGTGGTGAAATTTAACTTAGTAAATGCATTTACTCTATGACAACAGTGTTAATAAACAGTTTGCACCGCTATGTATCTAGTTAGATTTGCACACGCTTGCAACTAGTTGCTGCAATTGCATCTAACAGTAAGACTTAGCGCAATATTTTCAGGCAGTTTACCTTCTAAAGTTGTATTCATTGCAATTACAATGCTAACAACTGTATTTAAGTAATGTTTGCAGTTAATGGTATTAATTGCAACAAGACTTTAGAAAAAAACGCTCGCAAACGTGTTTTTAACGCACAAAACATATTTTTTCCTTAAAACTACTGCTAAAACTGTACATAATGCAGCAGTTCAATGGTATTTAATGCTTTGAGTTTGAATTTAACCTAGATATTGCATTTACTCTATGACAATAGTGTTAATAAACAGTTTGCACCGCTATGTATCAAGTTATATTTGCACATTTTTGTAACTAGTTAATGCAATTGCATTTAACAGTAAGTTATAGAGCAATTTTTTAAGGCAAGTTAACTTCAAAAGTTTTACTCTTTGCAGTTACAATACTAACAATTATGTTTAAGAAATGTTTGTAGCTAATGGTAATAATAGCAAAAAGACTTTAGGAACCAACACTCTCAAATGTGTTTTTAAAGCACAAAACATATTTATTCATTAAAACTTCTGCTAAAACTGTACATAATGCATTAGTTCAATGGTATTAGATGTTTTGGGGTTGAATTTAACTTAGCGAATGCATCTACTTAATGACAACAGTTTTAATAAACAGTTTGCAACTCAATGTATGTAGTAAGATTTGCACATGTTTGTAACTATTTAATGCAATTGCACTTAACAGTAAGACTCGGTGCAATGTTTTAAGGCTAGTGAATTGAAAAGTTATACTCTTTGTAGTTACAATGCAAACAACTGTGTTTAAGAAATGTTTGCAGTTAATTGTAATTATTGATAGAAGACTTTAGAAAACAAAACTGTCAGACGTGTTTTTAACGCACAAAACATATTTATTCATTAAAACTTCTGCTAAAACTGTACATAATTCATTAGTTCAATGGTATTATCTGCTTTGTGGTGCAATGTAACTTAAATGGTGCATTTATTCTATGAAAACAGTGTTAATAAACAGTTTGCAACTCAATGTATCTAGTAAGATTTGCACATGTTTGTAACTAGTTGCTGCAATTGCATCTAACAGTAAGACTTAGCGCAATATTTTCAGGCAATTTACCTTCTAAAGTTGTATTCATTGCAATTGCAATGCTAACAACTGTATTTAAGTAATGTTTGCAGTTAATTGAAATAATTGCAAGAAGACTTTAGAAAACAACGCTCGCAAACGTGTTTTTAACGCACAAAACATATTTATTCATTAAAACTTCTGCTAAAACTGTACATAATGCATTAGTATAATGGTATTATCTGCTTTGTGGTGCAATCTAACTTAAATGGTGCATTTACTCTATGAAAACAGTGTTAATAAACAGTTTCCACCGCTATGTATCTAGATTGATTTGCACATATTTGTAACTAGTTGCCGCAAATGCATTTAACAGTAAGACTTGGTGCAATGTTTTTAGGCAAGTTAACTCAAAAAGTTCTACTCTTTGCAAATACAATGCTAACAACTTTTTTTAAGGAATGTTTGCAGTTAATTGTAGTAATTGCAAGAAGACTTTATAAAACAACGTTGGCAAACATGTTTTTAACGACAAAATATAAATATTCATCAAAACTACCTGTAAAACTGTACCAAATGCTGTTGTTCAATGGTATTATCTGCTTTGTGGTGCAATCTAACTTAAATGGTGCATTTACTCTATGAAAACAGTGTTAATAAACAGTTTGTACCGCTATGTATCTAGTTAGATTTGCACATATTTGTAACTAAGTGCTGCAATTGCATTTAACGGTAAGACTAAGTACAATGTTTTGAGGCCAGTTAAGTTCAAAAGTTGTACTCTTTGCAGTTACAATGCAAACAACTGTGTTTAAGTAATGTTTGCAATTACTGGTAATACTTGCAAGAAGACTTTATGAAACAACACTCGCAAATGTGTTTTTAACGCACAAGACATATTTCTTCATTAAAACTACTATTAAAACTGTACATAATGCAGTAGTTCAATGGCATTCTATGCTTTGGGATTGAATATAACATAGATATTGCATTTACTCTATGACAACAGTGTCAAAAAAGAGTTTGCAATGCAATGTATCTAGTTAGATTTGCACATATTTGTAACTAGTTAATGCAATTGCATTTAACAGTAAGTTTTAGAGCAATTTTTTAAGGCAAGTTACTTTGAAAAGTTGTATTCTTTGCAGTTACAATGCAAACAACTGTGTTTAAGTAATGTTTGCAGTTAATTGTAATTATTGCAAGAAGACTTTAGGAACCAACACTCTCAAATGTGTTTTTAAAGCACAAAACATATTTATTCATTAAAACTTTTGCTAAAACTGTACATAATGCATTAGTTCAATGGTATTAGATGTTTTGGGGTTGAATTTAACTTAGCTAATGCATTTACTCTATGACAACAGTGTTAATAAAAAGTTTGCAACTCAATGTATCTAGTAAGATTTGCACATGTTTGTAACTAGTTGCTGCAATTGCATCTAACAGTAAGACTAAGCGCAATATTTTCAGGCAATTTACCTTCTAAAGTTGTATTCATTGCAATTGCAATGCTAACAACTGTATTTAAGTAATGTTTGCAGTTAATGGTAATAATTGCAACATAACTTTAGAAAACAACGCTCGCAAACGTGTTTTTAACGCACAAAACATATTTATTCATTAAAACTTCTGCTAAAACTGTACATAATTCATTAGTTCAATGGTATTATCTGCTTTGTGGTGAAATTTAACTTAGTAAATGCATTTACTCTATGAAAACAGTGTTAATAAACAGTTTCCACCGCTATGTATCTAGATTGATTTGCACATATTTGTAACTAGTTGCCGCAAATGCATTTAACAGTAAGACTTGGTGCAATGTTTTTAGGCAAGTTAACTCAAAAAGTTCTACTCTTTGCAAATACAATGCTAACAACTTTTTTTAAGGAATGTTTGCAGTTAATTGTAGTAATTGCAAGAAGACTTTATAAAACAACGTTGGCAAACATGTTTTTAACGACAAAATATAAATATTCATCAAAACTACCTGTAAAACTGTACCAAATGCTGTTGTTCAATGGTATTATCTGCTTTGTGGTGCAATCTAACTTAAATGGTGCATTTACTCTATGAAAACAGTGTTAATAAACAGTTTGTACCGCTATGTATCTAGTTAGATTTGCACATATTTGTAACTAAGTGCTGCAATTGCATTTAACGGTAAGACTAAGTACAATGTTTTGAGGCCAGTTAAGTTCAAAAGTTGTACTCTTTGCAGTTACAATGCAAACAACTGTGTTTAAGTAATGTTTGCAATTACTGGTAATACTTGCAAGAAGACTTTATGAAACAACACTCGCAAATGTGTTTTTAACGCACAAGACATATTTCTTCATTAAAACTACTATTAAAACTGTACATAATGCAGTAGTTCAATGGCATTCTATGCTTTGGGATTGAATATAACATAGATATTGCATTTACTCTATGACAACAGTGTCAAAAAAGAGTTTGCAATGCAATGTATCTAGTTAGATTTGCACATATTTGTAACTAGTTAATGCAATTGCATTTAACAGTAAGTTTTAGAGCAATTTTTTAAGGCAAGTTACTTTGAAAAGTTGTATTCTTTGCAGTTACAATGCAAACAACTGTGTTTAAGTAATGTTTGCAGTTAATTGTAATTATTGCAAGAAGACTTTAGGAACCAACACTCTCAAATGTGTTTTTAAAGCACAAAACATATTTATTCATTAAAACTTTTGCTAAAACTGTACATAATGCATTAGTTCAATGGTATTAGATGTTTTGGGGTTGAATTTAACTTAGCTAATGCATTTACTCTATGACAACAGTGTTAATAAAAAGTTTGCAACTCAATGTATCTAGTAAGATTTGCACATGTTTGTAACTAGTTGCTGCAATTGCATCTAACAGTAAGACTAAGCGCAATATTTTCAGGCAATTTACCTTCTAAAGTTGTATTCATTGCAATTGCAATGCTAACAACTGTATTTAAGTAATGTTTGCAGTTAATGGTAATAATTGCAACATAACTTTAGAAAACAACGCTCGCAAACGTGTTTTTAACGCACAAAACATATTTATTCATTAAAACTTCTGCTAAAACTGTACATAATTCATTAGCTCAATGGTATTATCTGCTTTGTGGTGAAATTTAACTTAGTAAATGCATTTACTCTATGACAACAGTGTTAATAAACAGTTTGCACCGCTATGTATCTAGTTAGATTTGCACATGCTTGCAACTAGTTGCTGCAATTGCATCTAACAGTAAGACTTAGCGCAAAATTTTCAGGCAATTTACCTTCTAAAGTTGTATTCATTGCAATTACAATGCTAACAACTGTATTTAAGTAATGTTTGCAGTTAATGGTATTAATTGCAACAAGACTTTATAAAACAACACACGCAAATGTGTTTTTAACGCACAAAACATATTTTTTCCTTAAAACTACTGCTAAAACTGTACATAATGCAGCAGTTCAATGGTATTTAATGCTTTGCGTTTGAATTTAACCTAGATATTGCATTTACTATATGACAACAGTGTTAATAAACAGTTTGCACCGCTATGTATCTAGTTAGATTTGTACATATTTGTAACTAGTTAATGCAATTTCATTTAACAGTAAGTTTTAGAGGAATTTTTTAAGGCAAGTTAACTACAAAAAATGTATTCATTGCAATTACAATTCTAACAATTGTGTTTAAGAAACGTTTGCAGCTAATGGTAATAATTGCAAGAAGACTTTAGAAAACAAAACTGACAGACGTGTTTTTAACGCACAAAACATATTTATTCATTAAAACTTCTGCTAAAACTGTACATAATGCATTAGCTCAATGGTATTATCTGCTTTGTGGTGAAATTTAACTTAGTAAATGCATTTACTCTATGACAACAGTGTTAATAAACAGTTTGCAACTCAATGTATCTAGTAAGATTTGCACATGTTTGTAACTAGTTGCTGCAATTGCATCTAACAGTAAGACTTAGCGCAATATTTTCAGGCAGTTTACCTTCTAAAGTTGTATTCATTGCAATTACAATGCTAACAACTGTATTTAAGTAATGTTTGCAGTTAATGGTATTAATTGCAACAAGACTTTAGAAAAAAACGCTCGCAAACGTGTTTTTAACGCACAAAACATATTTTTTCCTTAAAACTACTGCTAAAACTGTACAAAATGCATTAGTTCAATGGTATTATATGCTTTGTTGTTGAATTTAACTTAGTAAATGCATTTAATCCATGACAACAGTGTTAATAAACAGTTTGCACCGCTATGTATCAAGTTATATTTGCACATTTTTGTAACTAGTTAATGCAATTGCATTTAACAGTAAGTTATAGAGCAATTTTTTAAGGCAAGTTAACTTCAAAGGTTTTACTCTTTGCAGTTACAATACTAACAATTATGTTTAAGAAATGTTTGTAGCTAATGGTAATAATTGCAAAAAGACTTTAGGAACCAACACTCTCAAATGTGTTTTTAAAGCACAAAACATATTTATTCATTAAAACTTCTGCTAAAACTGTACATAATGCATTAGTTCAATGGTATTAGATGTTTTGTGGTGAAATTAAACTTAGTATATGCATTTACTCTATGACAACAGTATTAATAAAAAGTTTGCAACTCAATGTATCTAGTAAGATTTGCACATGTTTGTAACTATTTAATGCAATTGCACTTAACAGTAAGACTCGGTGCAATGTTTTAAGGCTAGTTAATTGAAAAGTTATACTCTTTGTAGTTACAATGCAAACAACTGTGTTCAAGAAATGTTTGCAGTTAATTGTAATTATTGATAGAAGACTTTAGAAAACAAAACTGGCAGACGTGTTTTTAACGCACAAAACATATTTATTCATTAAAACTTCTGCTAAAACTGTACATAATTCATTAGTTCAATGGTATTATCTGCTTTGTTGTACAATTTAACCTACTTAATGAATTTACTCTATGACAATAGTGTTAATAAACAATTTGCACCGCTATGTATCTAGTTATATTTGCACATATTTGTAACTAGTTAATGCAATTGCATTTAACAGTAAGTTTTAGAGCAATTTTTTAAGGCAAGTTACTTTGAAAAGTTGTACTCTTTGCAGTTACAATACTAACAATTATGTTTAAGTAATGTTTGCAGTTAATGGTATTAATTGCAACAAGACTTTAGGAACCAACACTCTCAAATGTGTTTTTAAAGCACAAAACATATTCATTCATTAAAACTTCTGCTAAAACTGTACATAATGCATTAGCTCAATGGTAATATCTGCTTGGTGTTGAAATTAAACTTATTATATGCATTTACTATATGACAACAGTGTTAATAAAAAGTTTGCAACTCAATGTATCTAGATTGATTTGCACATATTTGTAACTAGTTGCCGCAAATGCATTTAACAGTAAGACTTGGTGCAATGTTTTTAGGCAAGTTAACTCAAAAAGTTCTACTCTTTGCAAATACAATGCTAACAACTTTTTTTAAGGAATGTTTGCAGGTAATTGTAGTAATTGCAAGAAGACTTTATAAAACAACGTTGGCAAACATGTTTTTAACGACAAAATATAAATATTCATCAAAACTACCTGTAAAACTGTACCAAATGCTGTTGTTCAATGGTATTATCTGCTTTGTGGTGCAATCTAACTTAAATGGTGCATTTACTCTATGAAAACAGTGTTAATAAACAGTTTGCACCGCTATGTATCTAGTTAGATTTGCACACGCTTGCAACTAGTTGCTGCAATTGCATCTAACAGTAAGACTTAGCGCAATATTTTCAGGCAGTTTACCTTCTAAAGTTGTATTCATTGCAATTACAATGCTAACAACTGTATTTAAGTAATGTTTGCAGTTAATGGTATTAATTGCAACAAGACTTTAGAAAAAAACGCTCGCAAACGTGTTTTTAACGCACAAAACATATTTATTCATTAAAACTTCTGCTAAAACTGTACATAATGCATTAGTATAATGGTATTATCTGCTTTGTGGTGCAATCTAACTTAAATGGTGCATTTACTCTATGAAAACAGTGTTAATAAACAGTTTCCACCGCTATGTATCTAGATTGATTTGCACATATTTGTAACTAGTTGCCGCAAATGCATTTAACAGTAAGACTTGGTGCAATGTTTTTAGGCAAGTTAACTCAAAAAGTTCTACTCTTTGCAAATACAATGCTAACAACTTTTTTTAAGGAATGTTTGCAGTTAATTGTAGTAATTGCAAGAAGACTTTATAAAACAACGTTGGCAAACATGTTTTTAACGACAAAATATAAATATTCATCAAAACTACCTGTAAAACTGTACCAAATGCTGTTGTTCAATGGTATTATCTGCTTTGTGGTGCAATCTAACTTAAATGGTGCATTTACTCTATGAAAACAGTGTTAATAAACAGTTTGTACCGCTATGTATCTAGTTAGATTTGCACATATTTGTAACTAAGTGCTGCAATTGCATTTAACGGTAAGACTAAGTACAATGTTTTGAGGCCAGTTAAGTTCAAAAGTTGTACTCTTTGCAGTTACAATGCAAACAACTGTGTTTAAGTAATGTTTGCAATTACTGGTAATACTTGCAAGAAGACTTTATGAAACAACACTCGCAAATGTGTTTTTAACGCACAAGACATATTTCTTCATTAAAACTACTATTAAAACTGTACATAATGCAGTAGTTCAATGGCATTCTATGCTTTGGGATTGAATATAACATAGATATTGCATTTACTCTATGACAACAGTGTCAAAAAAGAGTTTGCAATGCAATGTATCTAGTTAGATTTGCACATATTTGTAACTAGTTAATGCAATTGCATTTAACAGTAAGTTTTAGAGCAATTTTTTAAGGCAAGTTACTTTGAAAAGTTGTATTCTTTGCAGTTACAATGCAAACAACTGTGTTTAAGTAATGTTTGCAGTTAATTGTAATTATTGCAAGAAGACTTTAGGAACCAACACTCTCAAATGTGTTTTTAAAGCACAAAACATATTTATTCATTAAAACTTTTGCTAAAACTGTACATAATGCATTAGTTCAATGGTATTAGATGTTTTGGGGTTGAATTTAACTTAGCTAATGCATTTACTCTATGACAACAGTGTTAATAAAAAGTTTGCAACTCAATGTATCTAGTAAGATTTGCACATGTTTGTAACTAGTTGCTGCAATTGCATCTAACAGTAAGACTAAGCGCAATATTTTCAGGCAATTTACCTTCTAAAGTTGTATTCATTGCAATTGCAATGCTAACAACTGTATTTAAGTAATGTTTGCAGTTAATGGTAATAATTGCAACATAACTTTAGAAAACAACACACACAAATGTGTTTTTAACGCACAAAACATATTTTTTCCTTAAAACTACTGCTAAAACTGTACATAATGCAGCAGTTCAATGGTATTTAATGCTTTGCGTTTGAATTTAACCTAGATATTGCATTTACTATATGACAACAGTGTTAATAAACAGTTTGCACCGCTATGTATCTAGTTAGATTTGTACATATTTGTAACTAGTTAATGCAATTTCATTTAACAGTAAGTTTTAGAGGAATTTTTTAAGGCAAGTTAACTACAAAAAATGTATTCATTGCAATTACAATTCTATCAATTGTGTTTAAGAAACGTTTGCAGCTAATGGTAATAATTGCAAGAAGACTTTAGAAAACAAAACTGACAGACGTGTTTTTAACGCACAAAACATATTTATTCATTAAAACTTCTGCTAAAACTGTACATAATGCATTAGCTCAATGGTATTATCTGCTTTGTGGTGAAATTTAACTTAGTAAATGCATTTACTCTATGACAACAGTGTTAATAAACAGTTTGCAACTCAATGTATCTAGTAAGATTTGCACATGTTTGTAACTAGTTGCTGCAATTGCATCTAACAGTAAGACTTAGCGCAAAATTTTCAGGCAATTTACCTTCTAAAGTTGTATTCATTGCAATTACAATGCTAACAACTGTATTTAAGTAATGTTTGCAGTTAATGGTATTAATTGCAACAAGACTTTAGAAAAAAACGCTCGCAAACGTGTTTTTAACGCACAAAACATATTTTTTCCTTAAAACTACTGCTAAAACTGTACATAATGCAGCAGTTCAATGGTATTTAATGCTTTGAGTTTGACTTTAACCTAGATATTGCATTTACTCTATGACAATAGTGATAATAAAAAGTTTGCACCGCTATGTATCTAGTTATATTTGCACATATTTGTAACTAGTTAATGCAATTGCATTTAACAGTAAGTTTTAGAGCAATTTTTTAAGGCAAGTTACTTTGAAAAGTTGTACTCTTTGCAGTTACAATACTAACAATTATGTTTAAGTAATGTTTGCAGTTAATGGTATTAATTGCAACAAGACTTTAGGAACCAACACTCTCAAATGTGTTTTTAAAGCACAAAACATATTCATTCATTAAAACTTCTGCTAAAACTGTACATAATGCATTAGCTCAATGGTAATATCTGCTTGGTGTTGAAATTAAACTTATTATATGCATTTACTATATGACAACAGTGTTAATAAAAAGTTTGCAACTCAATGTATCTAGTAAGATTTGCACATGTTTGTAACTATTTAATGCAATTGCACTTAACAGTATGACATGGTGCAATGTTTTAAGGCTAGTTAATTGAAAAGTTATACTCTTTGTAGTTACAATGCAAACAACTGTATTTAAGTAATGTTTGCAGTTAATGGTATTAATTGCAACAAGACTTTAGAAAAAAACGCTCGCAAACGTGTTTTTAACGCACAAAACATATTTTTTCCTTAAAACTACTGCTAAAACTGTACATAATGCAGCAGTTCAATGGTATTTAATGCTTTGAGTTTGAATTTAACCTAGATATTGCATTTACTCTATGACAATAGTGTTAATAAACAGTTTGCACCGCTATGTATCAAGTTATATTTGCACATTTTTGTAACTAGTTAATGCAATTGCATTTAACAGTAATGTATAGAGCAATTTTTTAAGGCAAGTTAACTTCAAAAGTTTTACTCTTTGCAGTTA
The DNA here is from genome assembly GCA_964026355.1 of Pseudorhiza aurosa. NCBI lineage: Eukaryota > Metazoa > Cnidaria > Scyphozoa > Rhizostomeae > Lychnorhizidae > Pseudorhiza > Pseudorhiza aurosa. The sequence continues at coordinate 1,180,464 of OZ032129.1, read as the reverse complement.
CAATACTAACAATTATGTTTAAGAAATGTTTGTAGCTAATGGTAATAATAGCAAAAAGACTTTAGGAACCAACACTCTCAAATGTGTTTTTAAAGCACAAAACATATTTATTCATTAAAACTTCTGCTAAAACTGTACATAATGCATTAGTTCAATGGTATTAGATGTTTTGGGGTTGAATTTAACTTAGCGAATGCATCTACTTAATGACAACAGTTTTAATAAACAGTTTGCAACTCAATGTATGTAGTAAGATTTGCACATGTTTGTAACTATTTAATGCAATTGCACTTAACAGTAAGACTCGGTGCAATGTTTTAAGGCTAGTGAATTGAAAAGTTATACTCTTTGTAGTTACAATGCAAACAACTGTGTTTAAGTAATGTTTGCAGTTAATTGTAATTATTGCATAAAGACTTTAGAAAACAAAACTGGCAGACGTGTTTTTAACGCACAAAACATATTTATTCATTAAAACTTCTGCTAAAACTGTACATAATTCATTAGTTCAATGGTATTATCTGCTTTGTGGTGCAATGTAACTTAAATGGTGCATTTATTCTATGAAAACAGTGTTAATAAACAGTTTGCAACTCAATGTATCTAGTAAGATTTGCACATGTTTGTAACTAGTTGCTGCAATTGCATCTAACAGTAAGACTTAGCGCAATATTTTCAGGCAATTTACCTTCTAAAGTTGTATTCATTGCAATTGCAATGCTAACAACTGTATTTAAGTAATGTTTGCAGTTAATTGAAATAATTGCAAGAAGACTTTATAAAACAACGCTCGCAAACGTGTTTTTAACGCACAAAACATATTTATTCATTAAAACTTCTGCTAAAACTGTACATAATGCATTAGTATAATGGTATTATCTGCTTTGTGGTGCAATCTAACTTAAATGGTGCATTTACTCTATGAAAACAGTGTTAATAAACAGTTTCCACCGCTATGTATCTAGATTGATTTGCACATATTTGTAACTAGTTGCCGCAAATGCATTTAACAGTAAGACTTGGTGCAATGTTTTTAGGCAAGTTAACTCAAAAAGTTCTACTCTTTGCAAATACAATGCTAACAACTTTTTTTAAGGAATGTTTGCAGTTAATTGTAGTAATTGCAAGAAGACTTTATAAAACAACGTTGGCAAACATGTTTTTAACGACAAAATATAAATATTCATCAAAACTACCTGTAAAACTGTACCAAATGCTGTTGTTCAATGGTATTATCTGCTTTGTGGTGCAATCTAACTTAAATGGTGCATTTACTCTATGAAAACAGTGTTAATAAACAGTTTGTACCGCTATGTATCTAGTTAGATTTGCACATATTTGTAACTAAGTGCTGCAATTGCATTTAACGGTAAGACTAAGTACAATGTTTTGAGGCCAGTTAAGTTCAAAAGTTGTACTCTTTGCAGTTACAATGCAAACAACTGTGTTTAAGTAATGTTTGCAATTACTGGTAATACTTGCAAGAAGACTTTATGAAACAACACTCGCAAATGTGTTTTTAACGCACAAGACATATTTCTTCATTAAAACTACTATTAAAACTGTACATAATGCAGTAGTTCAATGGCATTCTATGCTTTGGGATTGAATATAACATAGATATTGCATTTACTCTATGACAACAGTGTCAAAAAAGAGTTTGCAATGCAATGTATCTAGTTAGATTTGCACATATTTGTAACTAGTTAATGCAATTGCATTTAACAGTAAGTTTTAGAGCAATTTTTTAAGGCAAGTTACTTTGAAAAAGTGTATTCTTTGCAGTTACAATGCAAACAACTGTGTTTAAGTAATGTTTGCAGTTAATTGTAATTATTGCAAGAAGACTTTAGGAACCAACACTCTCAAATGTGTTTTTAAAGCACAAAACATATTTATTCATTAAAACTTTTGCTAAAACTGTACATAATGCATTAGTTCAATGGTATTAGATGTTTTGGGGTTGAATTTAACTTAGCTAATGCATTTACTCTATGACAACAGTGTTAATAAAAAGTTTGCAACTCAATGTATCTAGTAAGATTTGCACATGTTTGTAACTAGTTGCTGCAATTGCATCTAACAGTAAGACTAAGCGCAATATTTTCAGGCAATTTACCTTCTAAAGTTGTATTCATTGCAATTGCAATGCTAACAACTGTATTTAAGTCATGTTTGCAGTTAATGGTAATAATTGCAACATAACTTTAGAAAACAACGCTCGCAAACGTGTTTTTAACGCACAAAACATATTTATTCATTAAAACTTCTGCTAAAACTGTACATAATTCATTAGCTCAATGGTATTATCTGCTTTGTGGTGAAATTTAACTTAGTAAATGCATTTACTCTATGACAACAGTGTTAATAAACAGTTTGCACCGCTATGTATCTAGTTAGATTTGCACATGCTTGCAACTAGTTGCTGCAATTGCATCTAACAGTAAGACTTAGCGCAAAATTTTCAGGCAATTTACCTTCTAAAGTTGTATTCATTGCAATTACAATGCTAACAACTGTATTTAAGTAATGTTTGCAGTTAATGGTATTAATTGCAACAAGACTTTATAAAACAACACACGCAAATGTGTTTTTAACGCACAAAACATATTTTTTCCTTAAAACTACTGCTAAAACTGTACATAATGCAGCAGTTCAATGGTATTTAATGCTTTGCGTTTGAATTTAACCTAGATATTGCATTTACTATATGACAACAGTGTTAATAAACAGTTTGCACCGCTATGTATCTAGTTAGATTTGTACATATTTGTAACTAGTTAATGCAATTTCATTTAACAGTAAGTTTTAGAGGAATTTTTTAAGGCAAGTTAACTACAAAAAATGTATTCATTGCAATTACAATTCTAACAATTGTGTTTAAGAAACGTTTGCAGCTAATGGTAATAATTGCAAGAAGACTTTAGAAAACAAAACTGACAGACGTGTTTTTAACGCACAAAACATATTTATTCATTAAAACTTCTGCTAAAACTGTACATAATGCATTAGCTCAATGGTATTATCTGCTTTGTGGTGAAATTTAACTTAGTAAATGCATTTACTCTATGACAACAGTGTTAATAAACAGTTTGCAACTCAATGTATCTAGTAAGATTTGCACATGTTTGTAACTAGTTGCTGCAATTGCATCTAACAGTAAGACTTAGCGCAATATTTTCAGGCAGTTTACCTTCTAAAGTTGTATTCATTGCAATTACAATGCTAACAACTGTATTTAAGTAATGTTTGCAGTTAATGGTATTAATTGTAACAAGACTTTAGAAAAAAACGCTCGCAAACGTGTTTTTAACGCACAAAACATATTTTTTCCTTAAAACTACTGCTAAAACTGTACATAATGCAGCAGTTCAATGGTATTTAATGCTTTGAGTTTGAATTTAACCTAGATATTGCATTTACTCTATGACAATAGTGATAATAAACAGTTTGCACCGCTATGTATCAAGTTATATTTGCACATTTTTGTAACTAGTTAATGCAATTGCATTTAACAGTAAGTTTTAGAGCAATTTTTTAAGGCAAGTTAACTTCAAAAGTTTTACTCTTTGCAGTTACAATACTAACAATTATGTTTAAGAAATGTTTGTAGCTAATGGTAATAATTGCAAAAAGACTTTAGGAACCAACACTCTCAAATGTGTTTTTAAAGCACAAAACATATTTATTCATTAAAACTTCTGCTAAAACTGTACATAATGCATTAGTTCAATGGTATTAGATGTTTTGTGGTGAAATTAAACTTAGTATATGCATTTACTCTATGACAACAGTATTAATAAAAAGTTTGCAACTCAATGTATCTAGTAAGATTTGCACATGTTTGTAACTATTTAATGCAATTGCACTTAACAGTAAGACTCGGTGCAATGTTTTAAGGCTAGTTAATTGAAAAGTTATACTCTTTGTAGTTACAATGCAAACAACTGTGTTCAAGAAATGTTTGCAGTTAATTGTAATTATTGATAGAAGACTTTAGAAAACAAAACTGGCAGACGTGTTTTTAACGCACAAAACATATTTATTCATTAAAACTTCTGCTAAAACTGTACATAATTCATTAGTTCAATGGTATTATCTGCTTTGTTGTACAATTTAACCTACTTAATGAATTTACTCTATGACAATAGTGTTAATAAACAATTTGCACCGCTATGTATCTAGTTATATTTGCACATATTTGTAACTAGTTAATGCAATTGCATTTAACAGTAAGTTTTAGAGCAATTTTTTAAGGCAAGTTACTTTGAAAAGTTGTACTCTTTGCAGTTACAATACTAACAATTATGTTTAAGTAATGTTTGCAGTTAATGGTATTAATTGCAACAAGACTTTAGGAACCAACACTCTCAAATGTGTTTTTAAAGCACAAAACATATTCATTCATTAAAACTTCTGCTAAAACTGTACATAATGCATTAGCTCAATGGTAATATCTGCTTGGTGTTGAAATTAAACTTATTATATGCATTTACTATATGACAACAGTGTTAATAAACAGTTTGCAACTCAATGTATCTAGTAAGATTTGCACATGTTTGTAACTATTTAATGCAATTGCACTTAACAGTATGACATGGTGCAATGTTTTAAGGCTAGTTAATTGAAAAGTTATACTCTTTGTAGTTACAATGCAAACAACTGTGTTTAAGAAATGTTTGCAGTTAATTGTAATTATTGCATAAAGACTTTAGAAAACAAAACTGGCAGACGTGTTTTTAACGCACAAAACATATTTTTTCCTTAAAACTTCTGCTAAAACTGTACATAATTCATTAGTTCAATGGTATTATCTGCTTTGTGGTGAAATTTAACTTAGTAAATGCATTTACTCTATGACAACAGTGTTAATAAACAGTTTGCACCGCTATGTATCTAGTTAGATTTGCACATGCTTGCAACTAGTTGCTGCAATTGCATCTAACAGTAAGACTTAGCGCAATATTTTCAGGCAGTTTACCTTCTAAAGTTGTATTCATTGCAATTACAATGCTAACAACTGTATTTAAGTAATGTTTGCAGTTAATGGTATTAATTGCAACAAGACTTTAGAAAAAAACGCTCGCAAACGTGTTTTTAACGCACAAAACATATTTTTTCCTTAAAACTACTGCTAAAACTGTACATAATGCAGCAGTTCAATGGTATTTAATGCTTTGAGTTTGAATTTAACCTAGATATTGCATTTACTCTATGACAATAGTGTTAATAAACAGTTTGCACCGCTATGTATCAAGTTATATTTGCACATTTTTGTAACTAGTTAATGCAATTGCATTTAACAGTAAGTTATAGAGCAATTTTTTAAGGCAAGTTAACTTCAAAAGTTTTACTCTTTGCAGTTACAATACTAACAATTATGTTTAAGAAATGTTTGTAGCTAATGGTAATAATAGCAAAAAGACTTTAGGAACCAACACTCTCAAATGTGTTTTTAAAGCACAAAACATATTTATTCATTAAAACTTCTGCTAAAACTGTACATAATGCATTAGTTCAATGGTATTAGATGTTTTGGGGTTGAGTTTAACTTAGCTAATGCATCTACTTAATGACAACAGTTTTAATAAACAGTTTGCAACTCAATGTATGTAGTAAGATTTGCACATGTTTGTAACTATTTAATGCAATTGCATTTAACAGTAAGACTTGGTGCAATGTTTTAAGGCTAGTTAATCGAAATATTATACTCTTTGTAGTTACAATGCAAACAACTGTGTTTAAGTAATGTTTGCAGTTAATTGTAATTATTGCATAAAGACTTTAGAAAACAAAACTGGCAGACGTGTTTTTAACGCACAAAACATATTTATTCATTAAAACTTCTGCTAAAACTGTACATAATGCATTAGCTCAATGGTATTATCTGCTTTGTGGTGAAATTTAACTTAGTAAATGCATTTAATCCATGACAACAGTGTTAATAAACAGTTTGCACCGCTATGTATCTAGTTAGATTTGCACATATTTGTAACTAGTTAATGCAATTGCATTTAACAGTAAGTTTTAGAGGAATTTTTTAAGGCAAGTTAACTACAAAAAAGGTATTCATTGCAATTACAATGCTAACAACTGTATTTAAGTAATGTTTGCAGTTAATGGTAATAATTGCAACATAACTTTAGAAAACAACGCTCGCAAACGTGTTTTTAAAGCACAAAACATATTTATTCATTAAAACTACTGGTAAAACTGTACAAAATGCAATAGTTCAATGTTATTATCTGCTTTGCGGTTGAATTTAACTTAGTTTATGCATTTACTTAATGAGAACGGTGTTAATAAGCAGTTTTCAACTCAATGTATCTAGTTAGATTTGCATGTATTTGTAACTAGTTCATGCAATTGCATTTAACAGTAGGACTTAGTGCAATGTTTAAGGCGAGTTAACTTCAGAAGTTGTACTCTTTGCAGTTACAATGCAAACAGCTGTCTTTTAACTAATATTCGCAATTAATGGTAATACTTGCGAAAAGACTTTATGAAACAACACTCGCAAATGTGTTTTTAACGCACAAGAGATATTTCTTCATAAACACTACTATTAAAACTGTACATAATGCATTAGCTCATTGGTATTATCTGCTTTGTTGTGCAATTTAACCTACTTAATGAATTTACTCTATGACAATAGTGTTAATAAACAGTTTGCACCGCTATGTATCTAGTTATATTTGCACATATTTGTAACTAGTTAATGCAATTGCATTTAACAGTAAGTTTTAGAGCAATTTTTTAAGGCAAGTTACTTTGAAAAGTTGTACTCTTTGCAGTTACAATACTAACAATTATGTTTAAGTAATGTTTGCAGTTAATGGTATTAATTGCAACAAGACTTTAGGAACCAACACTCTCAAATGTGTTTTTAAAGCACCAAACATATTCATTCATTAAAACTTCTGCTAAAACTGTACATAATTCATTAGTTCAATGGTATTATATGTTTGTGTGTTGAATTTAACTTAGCTAATGCATCTACTTAATGACAAGAGTGTTAATAAACAGTTTGCAACTCAATGTATCTAGTAAGATTTGCACATGTTTGTAACTATTTAATGCAATTGCATTTAACAGTAAGACTTGGTGCAATGTTTTAAGGCTAGTTAATCGAAATATTATACTCTTTGTAGTAACAATGCAAACAACTGTGTTTAAGAAATGTTTGCAGTTAATTGTAATTATTGATAGAAGACTTTAGAAAACAACACTGGCAGACGTGTTTTTAACGCACAAAACATATTTATTCAGTAAAACTACTGCTAAAACTGTACAAAATGCATTAGTTCAATGGTATTATATGCTTTGTTGTTGAATTTTAGTTAGTAAATGCATTTACTCCATGACAACAGTGTTAATAAACAGTTTGCACCGCTATGTATCTAGTTATATTTGCACATATTTGTAACTATTTAACGCAATTGCATTTAACAGTAAGTTTTAGAGGAATTTTTTAAGGCAAGTTAATTACAAAAAATGTATTCATTGCAATTACAATTCTAACAATTGTGTTTAAGAAATGTTTGCAGCTAATGGTAATAATTGCAAGAAGACTTTAGGAACCAACACTCTCAAATGTGTTTTTAAAGCACAAAACATATTTATTCATTAAAACTTCTGCTAAAACTGTACATAATGCATTAGCTCAATGGTATTATCTGCTTTGTGGTGAAATTAAACTTAGTATATGCATTTACTCTATGACAACAGTGTTAATAAAAAGTTTGCAACTCAATGTATCTAGTAAGATTTGCACATGTTTGTAACTATTTAATGCAATTGCACTTAACAGTAAGACTTGGTGCAATGTTTTAAGGCAAGTTAACTCAAAAAGTTCTACTCTTTGCAAATACAATGCTAACAACTTTGTTTAAGGAATGTTTGCAGTTAATTGTAATAATTGCAAGAAGACTTTATAAAACAACGTTGGCAAACATGTTTTTAACGACAAAATATAAATATTAATCAAAACTACCTGTAAAACTGTACCAAATGCTGTAGTTCAATTGTATTATATGCTTTGTGGTTGAATTTAACTTAGATATTGCATTTACTCTATGAAAACAGTGTAAATAAACAGTTTGCACCGCTATGTATCTAGTTAGATTCTCACATATTTGTAACTAAGTGCTGCAATTGCATTTAACGGTAAGACTAAGTACAATGTTTTGAGGCCGGTTAAGTTCAAGTGTCGTACTCTTTGCCGTTACAATGCAAACAACTGTGTTTAAGTAATGTTTGCAATTACTGGTAATACTTGCAAGAAGACTTTATGAAACAACACTCGCAAATGTGTTTTTAACGCACAAGACATATTTCTTCATTAAAACTACTATTAAAACTGTACATAATGCATTAGCTCAATGGTATTATCTGCTTTGTGGTGAAATTAAACTTAGTAAATGCATTTACTCTATGACAACAGTGTTAATAAACAGTTTGCAACTCAATTTATCTAGTAAGATTTGCACATGTTTGTAACTAAATGCTGCAATTGCATCTAACAGTAAGACTTAGCGCAATATTTTCAGGCAATTTACCTTCTAAAGTTGTATTCATTGCAAATACAATGCAAACAACTGTATTTAAGTAATGTTTACAGTTAATGGTAATAATTGCAACGTAACTTTAGAAAATAAAACTGGCAGACGTGTTTTTAACGCACAAAACATATTTATTCAGTAAAACTACTATTAAAACTGTACAAAATGCATTAGTTCAATGGTATTATATGCTTTGTTGTTGAATTTAACTTAGTAAATGCATTTAATCCATGACAACAGTGTTAATAAACAGTTTGCACCGCTATGTATCTAGTTAGATTTGCACATATTTGTAACTAGTTAATGCAATTGCATTTAACAGAAAGTTTTAGAGGAATTTTTTAAGGCAAGTTAACTACAAAAAATGTATTCATTGCAATTACAATGCTAACAACTGTATTTAAGTAATGTTTGCAGCTAATGGTAATAATTGCAAGAAGACTTTAGGAACCAACACTCTCAAATGTGTTTTTAAAGCACAAAACATATTTATTCATTAAAACTTCTGCTAAAACTGTACATAATGCATTAGCTCAATGGTATTATCTGCTTTGTGGTGAAATTAAACTTAGTAAATGCATTTACTCTATGACAACAGTGTTAATAAACAGTTTGCAACTCAATTTATCTAGTAAGATTTGCACATGTTTGTAACTAAATGCTGCAATTGCATCTAACAGTAAGACTGAGCGCAATATTTTCAGGCAATTTACCTTCTAAAGTTGTATTCATTGCAAATACAATGCTAACAACTGTATTTAAGTAATGTTTACAGTTAATGGTAATAATTGCAACGTAACTTTAGAAAACAACGCTCGCAAACGTGTTTTTAACGCACAAAACACATTTATTCATTAAAACTTCTGCTAAAACTGTACATAATTCATTAGTTCAATGGTATTATCTGCTTTGTGGTGCAATCTAACTTAGTAAATGTTTTTACTCTATGACAACAGTGTTAATAAACAGTTTGCACCGCTATGTATCTAGTTAGATTTGCACATATTTGTAGCTAGTTGCCGCAAATGCATTTAACAGTAAGACTTGGTGCAATGTTTTAAGGCAAGTGAACTCAAAAAGTTATACTCTTTGCAAATGCAATGCTAAAAACTTTGTTTAAGGAATGTTTGCAGTTAATTGAAATAATTGCAAGAAGACTTTATAAAACAACGCTGGCAAACATGTTTTTAACGCACAAAATATATATATTCATCAAAACTACCTGTAAAACTGTACATAATGCTGTAGTTCAATTGTATTATATGCTTTGTGGTGCAATCTAACTTAAATAGTGCATTTACTCTATGTAAACCGTGTTAATAAACAGTTTGCACCGCTATGTATCTTGTTAGATTTGCACATATTTGTAACTAAGTGCTACAATTGCATTTAACGGTAAGACTTAGTACAATGTTTTGAGGCCAGTTAAGTTCAAAAGTTGTACTCTTTGCAGTTACAATGCAATCAACTGTGTTTAAGTAATGTTTGCAGTTAATTGTAGTTATTGCAAGAAGACTTTAGAAAACAAAACTGGCAGACGTGTTTTAAACGCACAAAACACATTTATTCAGTAAAACTACTGCTAAAACTGTACATAATTCATTAGTTCAATGTTATTATCTGCTTTGTGGTGCAATCTAACTTAAATAGTGCATATACTCTATGACAACAGTGTTAATAAACAGTTTGCACCGCTATGTATCTAGTTAGATTTGCACATATTTGTAACTAGTTGCCGCAAATGCATTTAACAGTAAGACTTGGTGCAATGTTTTTTGGCAAGTGAACTCAAAAAGTTGTACTCTTTGCAGTTACAATGCAAACAATTATGTTTAAGTAATGTTTGCAGTTAATGGTATTAATTGCAGCAAGACTTTATAAAATAACACACTTAAATGTGTTTTTAACGCACAAAATATATAAATTTATCAAAACTACCTGTAAAACTGTACATAATGCTGTAGTTCAATTGTATTATATGCTTTGTTGTTGAATTTAACTTAGTAAATGCATTTACTCCATGACAACAGTGTTTATAAACAGTTTGCACCGCTATGTATCTAGTTAGATTTGCACATATTTGTAACTAAGTGCTGCAATTGCAGTTAACGGTAAGACTTAGTACAATGTTTTGAGGCCAGTTAAGTTCAAAAGTTGTACTCTTTGCAGTTACAATGCAAACAGCTGTGTTTTAAGTAATGTTTGCAGTTAATGGTAATAATTGCAGCAAGACTTTATAAAACAACACTCGCAAATGTGCTTTTGACGCACAAGACATATTTCTTCAGTAAAACTACTATTAAAACTGTACATAATGCTGTAGTTCAATTGTATTACATGCTTTGTTGTTGAATTTAACTTAGTTAATGCATTTACTCCATGACAACAGTGTTAATAAACAGTTTGCACCGCTATGTATCTAGTTAGATTTGCACATATTTGTAACTGGTTAATGCAATTGCATTTAACAGTAAGTTTTAGAGGAATTTTTTAAGGCAAATTAACTACAAAAAATGTATTCATTGCAATTACAATTCTAACAACTTTGTTTAAGTAATGTTTGCAGTTAGTTGTAATAATTGCAAAAAGACTTTATAAAACAACGCTAGCAAACATGTTTTTAACGCTCAAAATATATATATTCATCAAAACTACTGCTAAAACTGTACATAATGCAGCAGTTCAATGGTATTTTATGCTTTGGGTTTGAATTTAACCTAGATATTGCATTTACTTAATGACAACAGTGTTAATAAACAGTTTGCACCGCTATGTATCTAGTTAGATTTGCACATATTTGTAACTAAGTGCTGCAATTGCAGTTAACGGTAAGACTTAGTACAATGTTTTGAGGCCAGTTAAGTTCAAAAGTTGTACTCTTTGCAGTTACAATGCAAACAACTGTGTTTAAGTAATGTTTGCAGTTAATTGTAATTATTGCAAGAAGACTTTAGAAAACAAAACTGGCAGACGTGTTTTTAACGCACACAACACATTTATTCAGTAAAAGTACTGCTAAAACTGTACATAATTCATTAGTTCAATGGTATTATCTGCTTTGTGGTGCAATCTAACTTAAATAGTGCATTTACTCTATGACAACAGTGTTAATAAACAGTTTGCACCGCTATGTATCTAGTTAGATTTGCACATATTTGTAACTAGTTAATGCAATTGCAGTTAACGGTAAGACTTAGTACAATGGTTTGAGGCCAGTTAAGTTCAAAAGTTGTACATTTTGCAGTTACAATGCAAACAACTGTGTTTTAAGTAATGTTTGCAGTTAATGGTAATACTTGCAAAAAGACTTTATGAAACAACACTCGCAAATGTGTTTTTAACGCACAAAACATATTTCTACATTAAGACTTCTGCTAAAACTGTACATAATTCATTAGTTCAATTGTATTATCTGCTTTGTGGTGCAATCTAACTTAAATAGTGCATTTACTCTATGACAACAGTGTTAATAAACAGTTTGCACCGCTATGTATCTAGTTAGATTTGCACATATTTGTAACTAGTTGCCGCAAATGCATTTAACAGTAAGACTTGGTGCAATGTTTTAAGGCAAGTGAATTCAAAAAGTTATACTCTTTGCAGTTACAATGCAAACAATTATGTTTAAGTAAAGTTCGCAGTTAATGGTATTAATTGCAACAAGAATTTATAAAATAACACACGCAAATGTGTTTTTAACGCACAAAATATATATATTCATTAAAACTACCTGTAAAACTGTACATAATGCTGTAGTTCAATTGTATTACATGCTTTGTTGTTGAATTTAACTTAGTTAATGCATTTACTCCTTGACAACAGTGTTAATAAACAGTTTGCACCGCTATGTATCTAGTTAGATTTGCACATATTTGTAACTAAGTGCTGCAATTGCAGTTAACGGTAAGACTTAGTACAATGTTTTGAGGCCAGTTAAGTTCAAAAGTTGTACTCTTTGCAGTTACAATGCAAACAACTGTGTTTAAGTAATGTTTGCAGTTAATTGTAATTATTGCAAGAAGACTTTAGAAAACAAAACTGGCAGACGTGTTTTTAACGCACACAACACATTTATTCAGTAAAAGTACTGCTAAAACTGTACATAATTCATTAGTTCAATGGTATTATCTGCTTTGTGGTGCAATCTAACTTAAATAGTGCATTTACTCTATGACAACAGTGTTAATAAACAGTTTGCACCGCTATGTATCTAGTTAGATTTGCACATATTTGTAACTAGTTAATGCAATTGCAGTTAACGGTAAGACTTAGTACAATGGTTTGAGGCCAGTTAAGTTCAAAAGTTGTACATTTTGCAGTTACAATGCAAACAACTGTGTTTTAAGTAATGTTTGCAGTTAATGGTAATACTTGCAAAAAGACTTTATGAAACAACACTCGCAAATGTGTTTTTAACGCACAAAACATATTTCTACATTAAGACTTCTGCTAAAACTGTACATAATTCATTAGTTCAATTGTATTATCTGCTTTGTGGTGCAATCTAACTTAAATAGTGCATTTACTCTATGACAACAGTGTTAATAAACAGTTTGCACCGCTATGTATCTAGTTAGATTTGCACATATTTGTAACTAGTTGCCGCAAATGCATTTAACAGTAAGACTTGGTGCAATGTTTTAAGGCAAGTGAATTCAAAAAGTTGTACTCTTTGCAGTTACAATGCAAACAATTATGTTTAAGTAAAGTTCGCAGTTAATGGTATTAATTGCAACAAGAATTTATAAAATAACACACGCAAATGTGTTTTTAACGCACAAAATATATATATTCATTAAAACTACTGGTAAAACTGTACAAAATGCTGTAGTTCAATTGTATTACATGCTTTGTTGTTGAATTTAACTTAGTTAATGCATTTACTCCTTGACAACAGTGTTAATAAACAGTTTGCACCGCTATGTATCTAGCTAGATTTGCACATATTTGTAACTAAGTGCTGCAATTGCAGTTAACGGTAAGACTTAGTACAATGTTTTGAGGCCAGTTAAGTTCAAAAGTTGTACTCTTTGCAGTTACAATGCAAACAACTGTGTTTTAAGTAATGTTTGCAGTTAATGGTAATACTTGCAAAAAGACTTTAGAAAACAAAACTGGCAGACGTGTTTTTAACGCACAAAACACATTTATTCAGTAAAACTACTGGTAAAACTGTACAAAATGCAATAGTTCAATGTTATTATCTGCTTTGTGGTGCAATCTAACTTAAATAGTGCATTTACTCTATGACAACAGTGTTAATAAACAGTTTGCACCGCTATGTATCTAGTTAGATTTGCACATATTTGTAACTAGTTGCCGCAAATTCATTTAACAGTAAGACTTGGTGCAATGTTTTAAGGCAAGTTAAGTTCCAAAATTATACTCTTTGCAGTTACAATGCAAACAACTGTGTTTAAGTAATGTTTGAAGTTAATTGTAATTATTGCAAGAAGACTTTAGAAAACAACACTCGCAAATGTGTTTTTAACGCACAAAATATATCTACTCATCAAAACTACTTGTAAAACTGTACATAATGCTGTAGCTCAATGTTATTACATGCGTTTGAGTTTTAATTCTACTTAGATAATGCATTTAGTTTACGACAACAGTGTTAATATACAGTCTGGAACACAGTGTATCTAGTTAGATTTGCACATATTTGTAACTAGTTGCCGCAAATGCATTTAACAGTAAGACTTGGTGCAATGTTTTAAGGCAAGTGAACTCAAAAAATTGCACTCTTTGCAGTTACAATACTAACAATTATGTTTAAGTAATGTTTGCAGTTAATGGTATTAATTGCAAAAAGACTTTATAAAATAACACACGCAAATGTGTTTTTAACGAACAAAATATATATTTTCATCAAATCTACTTGTAAAACTGTACCATATTCATTATTTAAATGTTATTTCATGCGTTTGGGTTTTAATTCTACTTAGATCATGCATTAACTCTATGACCACAGTGTTAATATACAGTTTGCAACGCAATGTATCTAGCTAGATTTGCATGTATTTGTAACTAGTTAATGCAATTGAATTTAACAGTAAGACTTAGTGCAATGTTTTAAGGCCATTTAACTTCAATAGTTGTACTCTTTGCAGTTACAATGCTAACAACTATGTTTATGTAATGTTTGCAGTTAATGGTAATAATTGCAGCAAGACTTTATAAAACAACACTCGCAAATGTGTTTTTAACACACAGAATATATCTATTCATTAAAACTACTGGTAAAACTGTACAAAATGCAATAGTTCAATGTTATTATCTGCTTTGTGGTTCAATTCTACTTATATAATGCATTTACTCAATGACAAAACTGTCAAAAAACAGTTTCCACCGCTATGTTTCTATTTAAATTTGCAAATATTTGTGTCTAGTTAATGCAATTGCATTTAACAGTAAGACTTGGTGCAATGTTTTAAGGCAAGTTAACTTCAAAAATTGCACTCTTTGCAGTTACATTGGAAACCACTGTGTTTAAGGTAATGTTTGCAGTTAATGGTAATACTTGCAACATAACTTTAGAAAACAACGCTCGCAAACGTGTTTTTAACGCACAAAACATATTTATTCATTAAAACTTCTGCTAAAACTTTACATAACTCATTAGTTCAATGGTATTATCTGCTTTGTGGTGCAATCTAACTTAAATAGTGCGTTTACTCTCTGACAACGGTTTTAATAAACAGTTTCCACCGCTATGTATCTAGTTAGATTTGCACATATTTGTAACTAGTTGCCGCAAATGCATTTAACAGTAAGACTTGGTGCAATGTTTTAAGGCAAGTTAAGTTCAAAAGTTGTACTCTTTGCAGTTACAATGCTAACAGCTTTGTTTAAGTAATGTTTGCAGTTAATGGTAATAATTGCAACATAACTTTATAAACCTTGCTCGCAAACGTGTTTTTAACGCACAAAACATATTTATTCATTAAAACTACCTGTAAAACTGTACATAATGCAGTAGTTCAATGGTATTCTATGCTTTGGGATTGAATATAACATAGATATTGCATTTACTTAATGACAACAGTGTTAAAAAAGAGTTTGCAATGCAATGTATCTAGTTAGATTTGCACATATTTGTAACTAGTTGCAGCAAATGCAATTAACAGTAAGACTTGGTGCAATGTTTTAAGGCAAGTGAACTCAAAAAGTTCAACTCTTTGCAAATACAATGCTAACAACTTTGTTTAAGTAATGTTTGCAGATAATTGTAATAATTGCATAAAGACTTTATAAAATAACGGTGGCAAACATGTATTTAACGCACAAAATATATCTATTCATCAAAACTACTTGTAAAACTGTACATAATGCTGTAGTTCAATGTTCCTATATGCTTTGTGGTTGAATTTAACTTAGATATTGCATTTATTTAATGACAACAGTTTTAATAAAAAGTTTGCACCGCTATGTATTTAGTTAGATTTGCATGTATTTGTAACTAGTTAATGCAATTGAATTTAACAGTAGGACTTAGTGCAATGTTTTAAGGCCAGTTAACTACAATAGTTGTACTCTTTGCAGTTACAATGCTAACAACTATGTTTATGTAATGTTTGCAGTTAATGGTAATAATTGCAGCAAGACTTTATAAAACAACACTCGCAAATGTGTTTTTAACACACAAAATATATCTATTCATTAAAATTGCTTGTAAAACTGTACATAATGATGTAGCTCAATTTTATTACATGTATTTAGGCTTTAATTCTACTTAGATAATGCATTTAGTTTACGACAACAGTGTTAATATACAGTTTGCAACGCAATGTATCTAGTTAGATTTGCACATATTTGTAACTAGTTGCTGCAACTGCATTTAACAGTAAGACTTTTTTGCAATTTTTCACGGCAAGTTAACTTCAAAAATTGTACTCTTTACAATACTAACAATTATGTTAAAAAAATGTTTGCAGTTAATGGTAATAATTGCAACATAACCTAAGAAAACAACGCTTGCAAACGTGTTTTTAACACACAAAATATATATATTCATCAAAACTACTGGTAAAACTGTACCATATTCATTATTTAAATGTTATTTCATGTGTTTGGGTTTTAATTCTACTTAGATCATGCATTAACTCTATGACAACAGTGTTAATATACAGTTTGCAACGCAATGTATCTAGTTAGATTTGCATGTATTTGTAACTAGTTAATGCAATTGAATTTAACAGTAAGACTTAGTGCAATGTTTTAAGGCCAGTTAACTTCAATAGTTGTACTCTTTGCAGTTACATTGCAAACCAATGTGTTTTAAGTAATGTTTGCAGTTAATGGTAATACTTGCAACAAGACTTTATAAAACAACACGCGCAATTGTGTTTTTAACACACAAAATATATATATTCATTAAAACTACTGTTAAAACTGTACAAAATGCAATAGTTCAATGTTGTTATCTGCTTTGTGGTTCAATTGTACTTAAATAATGCATTTACTCTATGACAACAGTGTTAATAAACAGTTTCCACCACTATGTTACTATTTAAATTTGTAAATATTTGTAACTAGTTGCTGCAATTGCATTTAACAGTAAGACTTGGTGCACTGTTTTAAGGCAAGTTAACTTTAAAAGTTGTACTTTTTGCAGTTACATTGCAAACCAATGTGTTTTAAGTAATGTTTGCAGTTAATGGTAATAATTGCAACAAAACATTATAAAACAACACTGGCAAAAGTGTTTTTAGCGCACAAAATATATTTTTTCATTAAAACTACTTGTAAAACTGTACATAATGCTGTAGTTCAATGGTATTATATGCTTTGTGGTGCAATCTAACTTAAATAGTGCATTTACTCTATGACAACAGTGTTAATAAACAGTTTGCACCGCTATGTATCTAGTTAGATTTGCAAATATTTGTAACTAGGTACTGCAATTGCATTTAACAGTACGACGTAGTAGAGCGTTATATGACAAGTTAAGTTCAAAAGCAGTACTCTTTTCAGTTACAATGGTAACAGTTGTGTTTAAGTAATGTTTGCAGTTAATGGTAATAATTGCAAGAAGACTTTATAATACAACGCCGGCAAACATGTTTTTAACGCAATAAATATATATATTCATTAAAACTACTGGTAAAACTGTACATAATGCATTAGTGCTATGGTATTGCATTTAACAGTAAGACTTAGTGCAAAGATTTAAGGCAAATTAACTGAATAAGTTGTACTCATTGCAGTTACATTGCAAACCACTGTGTTTTAAGTAATGTTTGCAGTTAATGGTAATAATTGCAACAAGACTTTATAAAACAACACTCGCAAATGTGTTTTTAACGCACAAAATATATTTTTTCATTAAAACTACTTGTAAAACTGTACATAATGCTGTAGTTCAATGTTATTATATGCTTTGTGGTTGAATTTAACTTAGATAATGCATTTACTCTATCACATTAGTGTTAATATACAGTTTGCAACTCAATGTAACTAGTTAGATTTGCACATGTTTGTAACTGGTTGCTGCAATTCCATTTAACAGTAAGACTTGGTGCAATGTTTTAAGGCAAGTTAACTTCAAAAGTTGTACTCTTTGCAGTTACAATGCTAACAACTGTGTTTAAGTAATGTTTGCAGTTAATGGTAATAATTGCAAGAAGACTTTAGAAAACAACGCTCGCAAACGTGTTGTTAACGTACAAAACATATTTATTCATTAAAACTACTTGTAAAACTGTACATAATGCTGTAGTTCAATGGTATTATATGCTTTGTGGTTGAATTTTACTTAGATAATGCATTTATTCTATGAAATTAGTGTTAATAAACAGTTTGCAACTCAATGTAACTAGTTAGATTTGCAAATATTTGTAACTATGTACTGCAATTGCATTTAACAGTACGACGTAGTAGAACGTTATATGACAAGTTAAGTTCAAAAGCAGTACTCTTTTCAGTTACAATGGTAACAGTTGTGTTTAAGTAATGTTTGCAGTTAATGGTAATAATTGCAAGAAGACTTTATGAAACAACACTCTCAAATGTGTTAAGTTCTAGTTAATATATGCATTGTTGTTCATTTTAACTTAGATAATTTACTTACAACAGGTATGCCGACATTGTTGCCCACAAATGTTGACTCTTGCGTATGCAACAGGAACAAATATCAACATGTTCTCAACATGTTGCCGAAATTTTCCTCAAATATTCCCGGAGAATGGACATGTTCATTCTTGGCGACAATGCTGGAAATGTTGAATTGCATCAAGCCAATCAGTTGCAGTTATGCAAGTCATGCGATCTATCTAGATTCAATCATGGCGGCTTGCTTCACGAGGAGCTTTGAGAGAACATCAGCTCTCGTAGATTTATATGAAAATGCAACCTATCTCTGGGATGTAAGATGTGAGGAGTATCACAACAAATTCCGAAGAAATTCAGCTATTCAAGAAATTGCCAATCATTTCGGAACAGCAGGTCAGTTAATCTTTATTTAACAAATTGATATTGCACTGGCCTACTTCTACATCTATTACATCTACATCTTAATCCGTAAGACCCATAAGGCACCACACTGATGGAGATCATCCCACTGCCCATGCACTCCCATCTCATGGCACAGAGACAATGAAAAGGATTAGAACTCTATGGGGATTGGCTTTATATGATAAATTTGTGGAAGTTTGGGTAAATATGGGTATGCATGAGGAGTGAGAAGATCTCAAATGGGAAACAAGTATACTTTACACGAAGAGGAAAAATGGAAAGAAAATGAATTAATTAATAAGTTAACTAAAAAAAAAGAAATTATAAAATTGTATATTGGCGAAAGAAAATGGTATGAGCAAACTGAACGACGGCCCACTACATGCAAAAAGCAATTACTAAGATACATTCAAAACGCTAACAACCTTTGCGTGTCCACCGTTAAAACTGTTTACCTTTTTTGCTTTTCTAATTTCAGGTGAAATTGAGTTCCATTATACGATTGTCCTTGGGTAGAATGAGTACTTATTAATGTCCCTCACTGTTAAAATCTGAACAAATTTTGGAGCAATTATATCTGAGCCTCTGCTGTTATACTTTTGCAGAGTGACGTAAAGGGGTAGTTCAATGTCGACGTGTTTGTTCAAAATTTTGTAAAAATAAAGTTAGTCTTGCTACAGCTCTGCGAGCCTCAAGTGACGACCATTTAAGATCAGTGAGAAGTTTAGTCATTGAACCTACTTCCCGCGAGTGTTCATTGGCTACAAATCTGGCTGCTTTCTTTTGCAGTCGCTCAATCGATTCATTTTGAGTTTTAAGGTGTGGGTCCCAAGCCACTGAGGCATATTATAGCTGAGGCCTGACAAGAGTGTAGTATGCAGCACACTTAATCTCCTTTGGACACATAGAGAGGTTCCTCTTGATAAACCCAAGGGATCTATTTGCCTTGCTGACAATTTTTTCTATGTGACTTCCCCATTTAAGATCTTTGTCTAACTCCACTCCTAGATACGGGTGATGCTGGACATTGTCCAAGATTTCGTCATTTAAACTGTATTGATATGGGCAGCTTGTTTTCTTCACCGATATTTGGAGTCTGTAGCACTTTCCAACATTGAATTTCATTTGCCATTTATTTGCCCATTGGCCAACAGCATCCAAATCATGTTGCAACTTTTTAGATTCATTTTCATCATTTACTTTGCGAAAGAGTAGACAATCATCTGCAAATAAACAGATGCGCGAATGTTCAACTTTATTGGCTATATCGTTGATGAAGAGGAGGAACATTAATGGTCCCAGAACAGTTCCTTGAGGGACCCCTGACTTGACTCTGACGTCTGATGAGCTTTCACCGTCCAGCATTATGTTCTAACTTCGGTCATTGAGCCAAGAAAATATCCACTTGCCAATACTATCGTGTAATCTAACGCGTGAGTACGAATTGTTCCAATTTTACTACATAAAATGATATCTTTAAATATCTTTGAATACCTTCCAGTCTTGCTCTCTTGTTGAATGTTTGGCTTTTCTATATAGCCTTTGCTTCTTTCTTATGATTCTCCTCATTTTACTAGTAACCCAAGGTAGATTCCATCTTTCTGAGATGTTCTTCTGGGGTATGTTTTTGTTGATAGATTCACTGAGTTTGTTAGAGAAAGCCGCCCACATTTCCTCTGCAGACATTTCATCAATATGTGGTTGTATTACTTCTGCATAAAATTGTTTCATTTCATCTTTGATAGCTGACATGTTTCCTAACTTGCATATGTACAACTTCCTTGGCCTTTTTTCCCTGAGTTTCATTTTCATGTTAACCTCTGTAATAATAATGTCATGATCGCTCATTCCGGGTTCTACCCTAACATCACCAACCAAGTCTGGGTTTGTTGTAAAAACCAAATCTAAAATTTCATTTAATCTTGTTGGATTCTTATTCATTTGTGTGAGATCATGTTCATTCATAATTTCCACTAGATATTGGTTTAATGCATATCCATATTCAGGGTTTGGTTGGATTGACATATTTTCCCATTCTATGCTAGGAGCATTGAAGTCACCAGTTAGCAGCAGATTTGGCAGGCTGTTGTTATATTTTGGTAAATCATTTAGAGATTTTTCAAGTTTAATAAAGCTTCAACATTGCTGCTTGGCTGCCTATAAAAACACCGTATAAAGATAAGCTTGGAGCAACTTAGAGCTATTTTGATCCACTTGGTTTCACACTGGGTGTCATAAGAAGATTCTTCTGTGGATAAGACTCTCTGATGCGTTGCAATGAATACCCCTCCACCTCCTTCAACTCTGTCCTTTCTTGCTATGCTATAGCTTTCAGGAAACACCTCTGCAGAACTGTATTTGTTGTCAAGGTGGGATTCTGTGCCATAAATCACATCTTGATTGTGCTCTGCTATCAGTTCCAGTAATTGATTTGGTTTTTGTGTTGACCTTATACTTCTGCAATTTACTGTCAGAAGCTTAATACTGCTCTTTTTTACAGTCCTTGTATTACTAGTTGCTCTTTTGTCATTTTTGTTCATACTGTCATCCACTGACGACCCCTAGCTGCTATTTGAACATGAGGGCTTAGAAGACGATTGTGTTCTAGGAATATTTGGCACTGGTATTGACTTTTCATTTCCACCAAAGTCTGGATAACACGGAAATGAGGAAAGGGTTTCAAATCCATTTGTGGACTCCGGTAATGCTTCATCAAATAATATGGAAGAAAAATTGGGCAAACCACAATTGCAACATATCCACTCTACACTGGTGTTAACTAGTGCCTCGTAAATCTCAGTTGACATTGCAAGCATTTGATGTGATAACATTTCATACAATTGTCACATGCGAGACTTCTTTGCTTCCTTTTCACTGCCTTCTCACTTATCTGGCAGGGGTGTTTCAACTGTCTTGGGCCTGGATTTAGATTGACATCACCACTAAGCAATATTATGAGTAGCAAAAACTTATGACTGGCATAGGCATTGGCCTTAGGCCCAATAATGGCGTTTTGTTTTGCCAGCTCTCATAATTTGAAAGAATGCCATACCTGCCTTGGCTGGTTAGATTTCTGTAAAGCTGATATTGTATCCACCTTCTCTGACCATATCATCATAATTGCAAAGCCTTTTATTGTGTAAGTTTTGCAAAAGTAAGGGTGTACAGACTACGACCAATGGAGCAAGAAATTTCATAACCGACATCTCTCAAAATCATTCGAAATGTCTACCTGTAGGGTAGGCCTAGTATGACCCACATCAGGGTTACCGTACAAATCCATCCAGTGAAATGCCAGACATTGTCTGATTCTATTCGTTCAACCAAAGCAAGACGAAACAGGCTGTCATTTCACGCAAACGTAATCAAAACTTTCCAGCTGTCTTCATGATTGGTGATGAACTGGAAACTTCAGCTTCTTTCACACAACTTGGTCTTTCTCTTCATCTAATCTCACTTGGAAAACTCACATCCATTCCCTTGCTAAACATGCATCTCAAAAACTCGGTTTCCTCGCCAGAGCCCGTGGGTTTTTCTCATCTTCTCACCTTCTATCTATATACAAGTCCCAAATCCGTCCTTCTTTAGAGTACTGCTCCCACGTCTGGGGTGGTGCTCCAAAATCCACTCTCTGTCTTCTCGACAAAGTCCAGTCCAAAGCCATTCGTCTCATCAATCATCCTAACCTCACCAAATCGCTCCAACCTCTTTCCCATCGTCGTTCAGTTGGAAATCTTTCCATCTATTACATATACTTTAACGGACATTGTTCTCAGGAGATCAGGGATATTATTCCAGTTCCTCTGAGGCGTGTCAGGACCACCAGAAGCTCAACTCATTCACACCCTTTCCAAGTTTCACTGCCTAATCCACGAACTCTATCTCACAAATCATCATTCATCCCAAGAACATGCAATTTATGGAACGTCTTGCCTTCTTCTTGTTTTCCTGATTCCTACAACTTGCCATCTTTCAAATCTAATGTAAGTAAACTTGATCTTATCTTTCTATCCTCTTAGCTGCTCGCTTTCTTCTTT
Source organism: Pseudorhiza aurosa (assembly GCA_964026355.1). Taxonomy (NCBI): domain Eukaryota; kingdom Metazoa; phylum Cnidaria; class Scyphozoa; order Rhizostomeae; family Lychnorhizidae; genus Pseudorhiza; species Pseudorhiza aurosa. The sequence goes on along the minus strand of OZ032129.1, from coordinate 1,157,411 downwards.
CTTCCTTTATTGGGGCTTTGTATAGGTCACCATGGCCTTTCCTCAACATAACCCACTAAAAAAAAAAAAAATTCGTGAAAGATTTAACCTCATTGTCCTGGAAAATGGCTCTTGAGTTTTTGGAGTATCTACAAAGTTACTAGCGTGCAGCAAGCAAAACTTGTTTGTTTGTGACGCAAAATTACATATATTGGTAGAAGTAAGATAATTTATTGTTTAATTTTGCAGATAAAGAGGCTACTAGTAAAATCAAATCTTAGCGGTCCCAGTATGCAAGATGAAAAGGTCAAATATTTGGTGAGAGCAAAGAAGAGTGGATCTGGTGTAGACGATGTAATGCAAATGAAATGGACACATTTCAAGGCACTGAAATTTTTAGATAGTTCATTAAAAGCAAGAACATCAAATCAAACATCGAAATGCTGGTAAGAGCCTTTGGTACAGCATATACTTGAGATGTTTTTCCATTGCCATGAAACTTCGAAACTTGCAATAAAGTGAGCAAAGTTCATCCCTTGTGTTCTTGGCTAGATCAAACTTCTTCCGTGAGCCTGTGATTTAAATAGAATCATCCCTTGTGGAGGATGTGATTGCCTCCATTCACCTGAAATCATCCTTCCAGTATCCATTTCCTCTTCATCAACACTACCAGGTGGAGTATAAATACTATTAGTGCTCTTGATGTTAAGAAATTATGCAGACAAACACATGCAACTACCACTGTTTCCACCTTCTCTGGGTTTAGATTTATTGGCTGCATGAAAATTTGGAACCTATTTGCTAGTATACCAAATGCATTCTCTACTATGCGTCTGGCTCTGCTCAATCTGTAGTTAAAACTGCGTTGTTCTCTAGTCTCTTCTCTAGTTTTGCATGCTATATGGCTTTGTATGTAGTTTTTCAGAAGGAACGCATCATCAGCTACAAATGCAAAAGGCACTGGCATTGATCTCAGCTTTTGGTGTATTCAACCAGTCTCTTTCCATTGCAGTATATAAACTACTGTTTCGAAAAACACCTCCATCACATACTCTACCATTGCAGCCAATATCTATGTAGACAAATTTGCAGTCTGCATCTACAACAGCCAGGAGAACTAAACTGAACATCCTTTTGTAATTAAAGTAATAGGATCCTGAGATAGGTGGGGGTCTTATCACCACATGTTTTCCATCCATTGCCCCTATGCAATTGTGGAAATTCCATTTTTCTGTGAAGTCCTTGGAGATTTTTTTCCATTCAGCTTCACTTTCTGGAATCTGTAAAAAAATTATATTTTTAGGATACAGATAGTTATGAGCATTTTTTTTAAGTGGGTTATGTTGAGGAAAGGCTATGGTGGCCTATACAAGGCCTCGACATAGGAAGAAAGAAGAAAGCAAACAGCTAAGAGGATAGAGAGATAAGATCAAGTTTATTGATCTTAGATTTGAAAGATGGAAAGTTGTAGGACTCAGGAAAGTAAGAGGAAGGCAGCCATTTGCCAGAAGATAGCTGTTCTGAAGGTAGCAGTTGCCGAGGAACGTATCCTATCAGAAAATGAAGAGGAAGACTTCAATGCAGTAGCTGCATTTCAGCAAATGTCAACAAAGAAGCCAGTACTAAAAAAACCGAAAATTAAAACAATTGACAATGAAGACAACCTCTTGCAGAAAGCAGTTTCGTTTTTGGGAACAGCATCCCATCTGATTTGTAAAAGAGCTGAGAAAGAGCCTTACAGTGAGGAAATATTGTCTAGGTATTTTGCCAGCGAGCTGCATCAGATAAAGGACGTACACATAAAAAGATTGGCCAAACACAAAATAGAGGGCATCTTATATGAAGCAAGCTGCTCAAGTTTTGTTGCTGCGGAGGGGCACATCTCCACTGAAGCCCTCCCAGCTCACTCACCACCTGTTTTCCTTTACAGTAATCTAGATGAAACTACAATTTCTTCTGGAAGTTCTTGTGGTTTAACGTAAATTTATTTTAATTTACCTTTAAATAGTCCTTTTTTTAACCGTTGTTACTGCGTTGCATACATCAGGAACTATTCTTGAAATAGTTGTTGCGGGAATTCTGTACAAATACTGTAAGCTTGTTTATGATTCTCCTGTAGTTGAATGATATAACAACTGTCAGCAACAATATTTTCTGCAGTTTGGTTTCACCTGGTAGGGTAGTAGGAAGCATATATTGGAGGGAGGGAAACAGCAAAGCAATACAACTTTTTCATGATAGGAAATCTCTGCTTATGTGCCTTTAGGTTCTGCATAAGCGATTCTGGGACAGTATATTTGATAGACAGTATTAGTTTTCAAGTAATTTAAAGGAAATTTGTGGGAGAGGAGACTTCAAGAGAATGTTATACTGTCGTTATACGTCATTCTTCTTTGAAAAAAGTTTGCAAAGCAGTTAAATTATCAAAATGATACATTGGAAAGACTACAAACCTGTGGCAAGAAATCTTAGTGTGAGTGCCAGTCGCTCTCCAGGAGGTATTGCCTTCCGCATATTGATATCCTGTTTTTCAATAAGTGGTGAGACTTTATCCAAGAGAGCACTGAAAGATTCTCCGTTCATTCTTACAAAATTCTTGAACGAAAAAGGGTCGGTTTCTCTCAATTCTCGCATGATTCCGTTGTAGACACCATGCTCGGGTCTACTTTTTACCCACTGACGATCCCAAGTCCTCCGGTTTCTTTTCTTACTTCTTTGCACTTTCTTGGCGAGGTAGAGTAATAAAAATCCTGCTCCTGAAAAGGTTAAAGTTTCTATCTCATCCATAATCCTGAGGACGTGGTGAAGAATGCTGAACGATTTTGTATGCACGTGTATGCCGACGAAAGCGACAATTGTTGCCAACATTTGTTGCCTCGTGCGACAATTGTTGCCCAGAGCAACAATGTCACCATGCATGCTGCCCACAAATTTTGACTCGTGTACAATGGCCTTAACAGTAAGACTTACTGCAATGTTTTAAAGCAAGTTAACTTTAAAAGTTGTGCTGTTTGCAGTTACAGTGCTAACAACTGTGTTTAAGTAAAGTTTGCAGTTGTTATTTAGAATTGAACAAATGCGTTACAAACTAAAGCTTGCAAACGTGTTTTTAATGCATAATGCTTTTTGTGTTTTTAGACATAGTGTTTTTATTCATTAGAACTACAGTTATAACTGTCAGTGCGGCCTAGGTTCAATGTTGATATATGCATTTTCGTTGAATTAAACGCAGATAATCTGCGTGTGACGTAATGGTTGCAATCAAGAACATACTTCAGAAGCCACGTGACCATGAGAGTGGCAACAGACAACCCCGAAACTGCTATTTTTTCTTGAAAAAATTTCTAATATTTGTGAATGACTCCATTTTTCTTGGACTCCGATAAAAATTTTGCAATCAGTACAACATCTTCTGTAAAGTTAACTTACCCAATTGATTATTAGATAGTGAGATAGCGAATTTAGATATTAATCCAATTAATATGAGTTATCATGCAGTAATGTCACATTATATCTTTTGTAATCACTAACTAGCCTAGGAATGATTTGGGTAGCATCTTGAACTTATCTTTCAATGTACTGGGAGTAATATATGCTTATGAGTGGAGTAATCCATTACTATTATAGGAATCATTTCTAAACAACTCAAGGGCAATCCCTTAATATGCTCGGAGTAGCTTCTTATTATCCCTGGACTAATCACTGGAGCTACCATTGGAGTCATCTGTCAATATGCCTGGAGAGATCTCTACAGACGGGGTAATCCCTGACTATTCTTGTTTAATAACATACTGTTATTTGAGAAATCTCTTCATACAGTTTAAGTAGTCCCTGTATACTGTATGCGAGGAGTAATCGCTTAGTATCAAGGGAATAATCTTAAAAAGTGCTCAGAGTAATCTAAAAGCAATTGCGATGTGATTCTAGATATGCTAGAAGTAATCTCTACATAAGCTTGGAGTAATTATTTAATATTTTCAAGTAATCTTACGAAATTCCCGGAGTAATCCCAAGGTATATGTGGTGTAATTTTCAAATCTGCTTGAAGTAACATCTTGCTATCCTTTTTTAATCTCGAAATATGATTGAAATGGCTTTTGTAATATGATCAAGGTAATCTCTAAATTTAGATGGAACTATATCTACACATTATCGGTTTAGTCTTTAAACATGTTCGGAGTAATCTCTTGATACGCTCAAAGTAGCCTTTGCATATGTTTGGAATGATCTCAGTTAAGAATTGAATAATCGCTGATGATAGTCTAAGCGATCTTTAATCATGACTCAAGTGATCTTCAGATATGCCCAAAGTCATCTCTGAATTGAAGCAGAATAATTTGTAAATGTTCTCGTTTTAGTCTTCAAATATTCACGGGCTAATCTCTAAATTTACTGAGATCTTCACAACAAATGCTTGGCATGATTCTCAATGTACCTTAAGCCAATCTCAATCTGCTTAGAGTTATCTCTTCGCTTCATATTATTAGAGTGATCTCGTAGCATACTTGAAGCAATTTATAATTATTCTAGGAGTTGATTTCAATCATGATTGGAGTAATATCAACACGTGCTTGGAGTCATCTCGACATGTGCTTGGGGGGGGATTTCTTTTGAGCATTCTTTCAGTTTTCTTGGAGTAATCTCGATATATTCCTGGAGTAATCTCAATATCATCATCATCATCAATCGGGCGTACCCGAATCCACATAATTTCTCCACAACTCTCTATCTGACATGGCTGTGCAGAGTTCTTCGTAAGTAAGACCGGTATCTTGCGTGAGAAGGATGACATAGTCAAGTTTAGGTCTACCGGGTCTTCTGTAACAATGTTTTGGTTGCCACAGTATTAGGTTGGCTACAGTTTCGTCACTTCGATTGCAGTGGCCGGCCAGACGTAATCTTCGTTGCTGTATAACTGAGGAGATCTTAGGAACATCACCATATACGTTTTCATTTGTTACGTGTTGTCTCCAGTTGATGTTAAGAGCATGGCGAAGTAGGCGAGTGTGTGTGCCGTCGATTTCACTATTCATTGTTTTGGTCATGGTCCATCTTTCAGCACCGTATAGCAAGATACCTTCTACTGTTGAGCGAAAGAAATTGATTTTTAGTTTACGTGGTAGATCAGATTTCGATATTTTGCTAAGTATTCTTATTGCTGCCCAAGCTTGTGCTTTTCTCGTCTTCATGTCTTGTTCTGAATTGTCCACCCAAGAGCCCAAACATTTGAAATCGTTCACTTTTTTGAGTGGCTTTTCATTAGCAAGAAGCGTGTCATTTCTCTGATTCGGTGTATTGTAAGACATGTACTCTGTCTTATCCTCGTTTATGCTGAGACCGACCTCTTTGGCTGTTTTAATCGCTGGAGAAAGCGAACATTGTACGTCTTCAATGCTGTCAGAGAGAAGGGCGATGTCGTCGGCAAAATCAGTATCCGTGATGTATGTAGCTGGAAATCTTCAACTTAATCTCTGTGTTATTGTGAGGCCGATATTTTCTCAGTTTTTAGTAGAGGTTCGCATCACATAATCGATGACGATGATCAATAAATACGGCGCAAGCGTGTCACCTTGTAATACGCCAGCCTCAATGAAAATAAATTCAGCATTACCATCTCCATTGATTACTTGAGCAGTATTGTTGGTATATGCTTTTATAGCTTTGATTAGCTTCTGTGGGACACTTTGCGTCCTCAGTATGTCGAATAGCCTTTCTCTGCTCACAATCAATCGCTTTGCGGAAGTCCACGAAATCTAGGACTGCTTGTTCTTCGATGATTCGCCTTAGAGCTAAAATTTGACCGGTCTCAATATATCTTTGGAAAAATCTCGATATGTTCCTGGAGTAATCTCTAATAGAACAGAAATGATAGGAGAGGTATTTGACATCGAAAAAGGAGTGCGACAAGGAGGCAATCCTTCACCAAACTTGTTCACAGCCACTTTGGAGGAGATCTTCAAAAGAACTGAACTGGGCGAGACAGCAATTCAGATCGATGGTAAACTTCTAAACAACCTCAGATTCGCAGATGACATCGAATTATTCGCCAATACCAGACAAGAACTGGAGGAAATGATATGGAACTTGGACACTGAAGGGCTCCAAGATGGAATGAGAATGAACTTGAAGAACACAAACGTCATGCTAAACAGATTCTGCAACGATAAAGCACCAATAACTGTCAACGGTGAAACCATAGAGTACAAGAATACATCTACTTGGGAAAACTATTCACATCAGACAACAACAAGAAGAGAAATCAACAGAAGAGAATCCGAAGAATGGAAGCGTTTTGGACAGTACAGTGACTTTCTGCGAAACAGAAACAAGCCAAACAGTCTCAAAATAAAGATGTCAACGGAGTCATCATACCTGCAATGACGTATGGTTCAAAAACGTGGTCACTGACAGGTTGACAAGCACAGAAACTGAGAACAGCACAGAGAGGAATGGAGAGGGCTATGCTAAGAATGAGTAGAATAGGCAAATGGAGGAATGAAATAATACGAGCTGAAACAGGAATGGAGGATGTAGTGGAGAAGGCAACAACTTTGAAATGGAAGTGAGCTGGACATGTGGCAAGAATGAGCAATGGAAGATGGAGTAAACAGGTTAGCAAATGGACACCAGTAGACAGGAGAGTAGATAGGAATAATCTCTCAATGTATATAACTGACTTCAAGCATGTTCAAAGAAATAACTTAAATCACAATGACATGTTACTCCAACTATATGTAGTGATTACTCAGGGTATAGCTAAAGACTCCGATAATATATAGATATCATTCTAAACATTTACAGGGACTACTTAAACGATAGAAAGCAATTTTTCTCAGAATGGTGTACTGCAAGCATATTGAATATTTAGAAGCGGACCAAGCTTAATTAGAAATTGCTCCAAGGGTACTTGTAGAGTAATCAAAGTATCTTTGAAAATTGATCCGAAAAATTCTTCTTGATGAGATCAAGTTCATCACTTTTAGGTGTCAGGGTAGCTGAATAACAAGGCTCTTACCAATTGACCCTATGCTCAGTGGTTCAAATCGCTCCTCAGCTAAATGTCCACAAATAGTTAGGAAATGACGCTCTTCTTCATTTCAAAATAGGGTGTTTCAGTTTTAATGAAAATCTACACTTGGCGATTTTCACTATTCTCAAATGAGCTTCGGTATGCTGCAATTTCAACGGTCCACGTTTGCTGGGAAAACAGCGCAACAGAAATTGTTTGCCTTGATTGTTCTTCTTGTTATTTTGCAATTTCTTTAAAACCAAATGAAATTGTTTCTTTCACAATCGCAATAGAATACTTAACAACCCGTTCGGCATAACACTTTTGAGTGTTGGATAGTTGCAAAAAAACTATGCTATCGCCAATGTCTTTTCGATTGGGAATAGCTGACACTGTTTTTCAAAATGTTTTTCCTTTTGGAAAAACGAAATCTGACATGCAAATTTTCTTTGACTTGATAAATACCTGGACCCTCCTTGTTTAAGCAATTACGTGCTGCTGACTAGCACGCATAAAGGGGAAACATCTTTGATTTTATCGCTGACAGCATTTTCTCTGTTGCGTTGGCGTGTTCTCTGATCCATAAATAGGGCACTGGAAAAAACTGAAATTTTCCATTTTGACAGCTTTGCCTGGAAGAATTATTTAAAATGAATGCTATTATCTTTGATGATCACACATTGACTCTAGCAGCCTTGATGTCTACGTTTCTTGATAAGTTAACAGGTGTTGACACCAGAAATCAGCGAGATTTGAAGTCTATGAATCATACCACCAGAATTATTTGCTACTAGAGTTGTAAACGAATGATTCTCTTGCCTTATTTACTCCATCTGACAACTTGCCACTTGCACCAAAGCTTGCACATTTTTGTTATCGCCGCATTCCGCTTTCTTCACACCTCTGTTTTTTTGTAGAAAGTTTTTTTTTGGATACTGGATCATGAAAATCTCTTTACGGAATATGCTATTTATGCTGGTTCTATGTGTAGCATACTGCAGTGCAAGATTTTTAAATGAGAATGGCGAAGTACATGGTAGAGCAGCCAATGGTGGTGAGATGGGCTTACCTGACATCTACCAAGCATCTATGCCAGCTGTTATGGGCATGGTATCGTTCAATGAAACCTTAAACATTTTGCTGAGGCATTTTTTGACAGACAAGAAAGATGATTCAGTATGGCCCAAGGCATTAGAAGAGACGAAAACTTGGTTTGGCGAAGACCATTTAATTGGAGAGCTCGACGCAATCGAAGTAGATTTGAAGAAGTACCGCATTATAGTATCACGTTGCATGGATGAAAACAAAGGAAAAGCGTTGACAAGATGCTTGGCAACACTCAAGGATGCCTTAGTTGCCGGCTCAGGAAACGTTGAGTGGAGTAGGGAGCAAGAAGTTCCAAAGGAACTTGCCCTTTTCACATCTTTCCATTTGATGGAAATTGCATTTCTGCAGATGCTAAAGATGCAGCAAGAGAAAAATCCAGTTAGTGGCATCGATGTTGATAAATCCATCAAAAACGCAGCCAAAAATTTTAAAGAGGTATTAGAATCGTCGATGTCTGTTGCGTGTGAGCAAAGACTTCAGCGTATCGGCTCATTGGATTTATGCAAAGTAACCGATGTGATGTGGCAAGAATTCGTTCTTGACTGTGAGGAGAGAATAAGGAGGAGAAGCGTAGAAGAAGGAAGTGGCGATGGAGAGACAGAAAATGCCGATGCTAAGTCGCCTTCTGATTTGAAGAAAGAAGATGCTGCTGCCATAAAAATTTCAAAGCTAGGCGGAAAGCAAAACGATTTTGTAGAAACGATGAGAGCAAGAGTCAAAGATAGAGTTACAGATCAATACATTTTTGACAAAAAGTAAGCATGTATTGTTGTCGTTGGGTTTTTGTCGTGACAGTTGAGTTACCATTTCCACGAGTGGGGTAAATCAAGTTGCATGTGTTAGAACAAATTCAAGATGTGCAAGATCTTTTATCTATCCAATTGAGATACAACTGTGCTTAAACACTTTTTGTTCTAAACTTTTACTCTTACTTCATTCTCCAAAAATCTCTAACGAATCAAACTTCCTTCAGCTTAAGAATAGCGTTCGAATTATTGTCATTAGCTATCTTGTCTATGAAAATGGCAAAAATAACAGCCATTAAGGGAGCCAATCCTCAACTATCTGATGCTCTATTGCCATCGATATTCGAAGACTTCTATTATAATTCAAACTTGTTTATTTTGATGCTTTGTAACTAATATGTGAAGGTAGATTTTAAGTCCTTGAAAAGCCATATTTATCGAGCAGTGCCATTTTCATTCCTCACGATGCCATCATTTTTATAAGCTGCAGATAAAAATGAGTCGGTAAGTCTACCCGCCTACCTGCAGAAGTAAGCAGTCATAAGTTATAAATCAAAAGTTTGAAATTAGGTATCGGAATTTACCAATAAAGGAAGTTTTGTGTTAAAAATGCAAAATCAAGGCATTGCTACTGATTCGACATCTTCGTGATATATTCCAATGCATCTCAATATTTTATAAAACCTTTACTTTAAAAAAATTTCTTTTTCGCTTGCAAGAGCATTCAGTTGTCTTTCAGATTGTCAAGCTCAGTTAATCTCAACAAAGCAAATGTGCTACATCAACTGGAGGTTGAAGGACTTAAGGTACGAAACGAGCACATCAGGGTTGTAGGAGACGCATGCAACAAGTACTGGGAAAAGCGAGGCAAACCGATTGCTGAAGAAATGGTGAAACTTATTGACTTTCCAAAAAAGAAGAAAGCTTCCAAAAAGAAGAACAAGCAGCACCAAAAAGATGAAAATTAAGCCATGTTCAAAAAGGCTGGACCGAAATTCCATAAGTCAATTGAAATTTACATATGGTCTGTTTTTAGCTGACTTACATTCCTATTGAATGCATGGAAGATTTATGAACGTGTTTAGCATAATGGAATACTAAATAAAGATCGTTTTTCCATGAATAAGTTGCTAACAAGTCTGTTTTGCATTCTTAAGTTTGCAGAATTGGGTTTGCTCAAGTTTTCTCTCAAAGGATTTGCAGTAAATGACATCCCTCTGCTGCTTTCACTTCGAAAGATATATTTTGCAATCATCTGAATTTCGAAGCATGAGATAAGCAGTGCAGCTTTATAGTGGACTTTATTACAAAAATACACCTACTTCGACTCCCTGTCATTATTTTTTGCTGCTGCTTTTAAGTCTACATTGACTGTCTCACTTTCTTTATCATTATAATCATTATCATTATGACTGCTAACAATCTACGAAATATCTCAAATCTGAGTAACCACAGTGAACAGTACGAGCCCTTTTTTCTTGGCGTCTTTGCAGGCAGGTACGATTGACAGTTCCTCCACAAGTACGCATCGTGCCTCTCTGGGCCGTTTCCGATCTTTCAAGCGGCTTGTGCATGGCAACCAGGTCACGCGTTAGGCAGTCTTTGAATCGAAGTGCATGTATTCCTCGACGCCGCCACCCACTGCTGAGTTCACCATACATCTTCGTCCATCTATCAACCGTAGTAGGTAGATTGGTCTTCTCAGTCTGCGGAGCTATGAGCATGAAGAACACACCAACGATGCTTCGAAGATTACGCATGTTAAAGTGTTGAGCTTTTTTCTCGCGTCTTGCCTAGGCTGTCCATGGTCCTAAGTCATATAACAGGATACTAAGGACGCGGCCTCATAGATCCTACTTTTCGTACGTACTATGATATGTCTGTTGCTCCAGGCCCGTGCACTGAGACGACTGAAATCTGTTGCACTAGTTTGCTAGTAGAAGGAAAGGGCTTCTTTGTGCTTATAACCACCGATAATTCTGGGCATGCTGCAATTAATTCGTTCCCAGGTTTCAGCAGACCTTCAGCTTTGTGGATAGCGTCATTGGCAAACAGAAAATCACCTACAAGGACTCGATACATATTTTTGTCAGGCTGAAAAGATTGAACAGTTCTCCATCCGATATTGTGTATAGGTACATGGCACCACTGTCGACGTAATGACCGTATAATAACACACAGGCAAGCACATTTACGAGCTTAAAACTGGCCCGGTCCTAATATGAATAGCTATTTTGATGTATATACTCTTATAAGAAGAGAATAAAGTCACGCCGGAACTGTTTTCTCCTGACATTCATCAGATTTTGAACATTTTTTATAGCTGGAACACGACTGTTAAACTTGTACCCAAATGCAGCCCGAGAAACCTGGAAATGAGCAATGGCGATCAATTGATTGCCTGCTTTGACCAATCATTTTCCAGCACCCTGCACGTGATCAATGCATCACGTTCAACACAACAATTGAATCCGAAATTGCCATCCACTCTACCAAAAGAGAAAGATCTTTGGGACACCTTAGCCAAACGTTTCCGACCACAATCAAAAAAGAAATTTTCCAAAACTAAGCTAAGTGTTGAAAAATAGCAGAAACAAGTTTTCTGATTATGAAAAAATCGCAAGAAAATTACCTGCATTTATTCGAAGCATTGCGCGTGGATTGGTTGAAAGGAAAAGGCTTAAGAATGATTCAATGTGACCAGACTGCAGTCACAACTTTTAAAGCTATCGAATCAATACGCATCTAATGATGATTAATTACGGGTTACACACAACTAAAGGAATTACAAAAGATAAGCAAGTTATCGAAAGTTACATCTCATTTACAAATCCATTGCATGTGAAAAAAGCGCATTTCAGAGCATCACATGATTTATCATAAAAAACAGACAATTACATCACAGACCCCATATTTATATTACATAAAATGCAATTTACGCATTAAGGACTTAATTTTGTTTAACAGAAAGCTGCTTGGCCAGAAAAAGGATACAAAGGTGCTGAGATTACGCTGGCCTCACTGTTGACGTCTTCCACGATAATCTAGTAGCTACGAGAAATTTTCCCTATAAATTGAAAGGGGCCCTTTTAAGTATCATCCAGTCATAAGGGAGGAAAATTGGACGGCTGAATGGTAAGGAAGGGGTTTTTAAAATGCTTCCAACAAGGCCTTCGCGTGCAACACGAACGATTAAAAACTATTCAACTTTTCATTTATTCACATTTCAAAACTCACAATCGACATATACACATAACATACGTTTCTTCCATTTAGGATAACACATGCATACAAAAACAGCTTTTAGCATGCTTCCGGCACACGTGATAGAACGAAATAGCTCTCTCAAGATGGCATTAAAATCAATTTGGTGAGCATCGTCCTTTCAAGACCTGTCCATCAAACTTAAAGTTTTTAGAACTATGTTCGGACTGATTTGAGATGGCATACTAGTTACAACACGATGGCAAATGTATGGCACTCTTTGCACGAAAGGTATCCAGTGTAGCAGCAGCTCCACCGGGATTTCTACGACTCGTGTAAAGGGCCTGTTAACTGTTTAATTAAGACACATAATGTACAAATTAATTGTTTCATTCATGCCTACCACGCATTGATATCAATCTATCAGCTATATCAAATAAACAGTTCCCTCCAACGTAATCATTATCAACCAAGTTCACCAAGTAGTAATGATCGTGGAAATGTTTTATAATCTCTCGTGAATTTGAATCATTTGCATATAACCTTCCCCATTGAAGCATCCACAGCTCAAAAGCTTCGTCCTGAGATTCAAGAGTTTGAAAAATTTGAAAATTAAGGTTACAGTTAAAAACAATTAAGGTTACAGTTTCACTATGCGGATTTCTTGATGCTCGGAAATCTCGACTATTTTCTGTTCGTCATTCGGTTACGTCTACATTTCCCAGGCTCTTCATCCTTTCAAAAAAAATGTCCTGCAGATTCAGCGAAAAGTAGAGACTATCTCTCCTTTTTAGTGAGTTATGTTGAGGAAAGGCCATGGTGGCCTATACAAAGCTCCAGCAAAGGAAGAAAGAAGAAAGTGAAAGGCTAAGAGGAGAGGGAGATCAGATCAAGTTTATTGATCCTAGATTTGAAAGATGGCAAGTTGTAAGATCTAGGAAAGCAAGAAGGCAAGACTTCCATAAATTGCATCTTCTTGGGATAAATGATGATTTGTGAGACAGACTTTGTGTGAAACTTGGAAAGGGTGTGAGCTTCCGGTGTTCCTGACCATCTCAGAGGAGCAGGAATAATATCACATATCCCCTTAGAGTAATTTACACGAAATTATCTGTAAAAGATGGAAAGATCTGCAACTAAACGACGGTGAGAAAGAGGGGGAGATTCGGTGAGGCTGAGATTGCTGATGAGACGAATCTCTAGTATATTTCGATGCAAATTTTGAAGTATTGGTTTTTTATAACACTCTAGCCTCCCTTTAAGAACAGCCTCTATTGAGTCTAGTTAGCTGTCTCATCTAGTTTGTGATCTGATCAAAAAACACTTCTGAAAACAAAAAGGCATTTCATCTGATAGCCACATCGTCCCGTACCATAATCGCAAACTCATAATTATCATCATTCTCACCTTCCAAATAACAAAGGCTAATGGGTCCACAACGGTTGGTTGCAAGATAGGCCTTCCAGTGAATACACCCCATGTCACAGCATTGGGAGACTCCTTATCAGCATTCGTATAATTTTCAGAGCCCTATCAAGAAATAAAACTCATCTTGAGATGTACTGCCTGGCAAAGGTATAGTAGCATAGAGAGGAAGAACTCATACACTAAGAACTCATAAGAACAGCTTCTCATTGCATTAAATTTACCTGATGAATACAGGCTGCAAATAACAGATTACAGTTGAACTACCAGGCTATTTATTTTCTTGTTAAATTAATTACATAGGACAATAAAGTTTATAGTTTTTCCCTTGGCACTGAGAGATTGAAATAACATTTATGTGTACTTTCAGCCCATTTTCAATACATCCACTATTTCTATAAGCGTCTCCCAGAGAGTGGAGTTGCCGTTTTCAACTAGTAAGTATCAAGTTCGTGTCTCATGACAGTTCGGCTCGAGCGTTTATTCCCACCACCAACCTACATCAATAATTCGCTTTCATGACACGCAGATTATAAACACGAGGATTCAGTACCAGCAAATCAAGAAAAGTTATCAAATATGCTAAAAAACTCACCAATCTATTTACAATATGATAGTTGATGGTTGGATAATCTTGTAACACCTTCAATAAATTCATCGTGTCTTCTTTGTTTGCGAAGAATTCAAGGTAAGCCTGGAGAATAATACAATTGCATTTAGGATAAATGCGAAGCTCCAGTTTACGCTAGAGCTTACCTTGAAGGTGAATGTCTTCACTCCAAATCATCTTAACTCCTACGACACAATAGCTCTAAATGGGAAATATGTTGAACATAACCACTCAAAGGAAAGAAAATTACGTAAAACGATCTCAATAAGCGATTCATTCATCAGAAAAATATACATTCTCACGTAGAACATTAAAATCAACAGTAACAAAGTTCAACTGATGGTCTATCTCCGATTGATTCTTTCGCTTCTTCTCACTTTCACTTCTCTCATTTTTTTCCAGCCTTTTCTGTTTCCTGCAGCTTGCACTAGTTCCTCTTTTGTCTATTTTTTTCTCTATGCCATTCTTCCATTTTCCTCGAAAAATTTGTTTGTAGGTCTTCCAAGTTTCTTTTTCCCGTCTTAGCAAACGTCTTCGGCAATTCCTTGTGGGGTTTCCGTTTTCCCCTCTCAGACAGTGGCCTAAATAAGTATCATGACCACTGCCTGTTTGCATGTATGTGCTCCACCGTTTTTGTTCTTGCCAGTTCATAGATCTCTTTGTTCGTTGCAGTATTTCATTGCTTCAAATCGTAGAAGCGTCTTATAAATTTTCTTAATGTTTTTCTTTTGTATACTGCTGCCTTTTCTGCTCCCTTTGCCGTCCATGCCTCGCAGTTGTACATTGATATGGGCCTGATGTATTTTTCGTACACTTTTACTCTCCCCTTCCTTTTTGATTCTCACTTTCACGTCATTCATTTTATCAAGATGGCTCCCAAGTATTTTCAGTTTCCAGTTTCTATCCGGCGTTCTCCGTCGCGTTCTCCATCTTAATAAGTTCAAACAACAAAATAGGATGGGGGAATTAAGAGTGTAGATTTTCTTGTAGCAGCTTCAACAGGCAAGATTTTGCAAAAGATCTGTCCTGTACTTGATGCCAGTCAAATCATTTCTCAGGCCTTGGATTGAAAATGTGATTGGAAATCTTCACTGAAAAATTGCAGAACTTTTTGTGTATTCGATGCTGGAATCACAGACAACAGTCAAAATAATTAGCAATCCACTGTTGAAATTGGTCAGTGGCTTGTGCATTTTAATTACATTCACAGCAAGCATTTTTGTGATCTGAAATAACTCTAAATTGTAGATGTGAAACAGAAAACAGAATGCTACACATGCAACAGGAGACAAGTATGACGTAGGGCAATGCTTTTCATAATCAAATGACCAAACAGGGAACCCCCCAGTAACATAAGGCAATAGTGAAAATGCCATGAGCCGTTCTGTTGGCCAGAGCCTTAACATGCTGATTTAGGCAACAAAAACGTTTTCACTAGTTACTATACATTATTCTTTCCTTGAGCACATCTCTTTATAAAAGTAGCACCAAAATAATTCATCTCTAATACATGTTGTTTTTCTCCTATTAGATCCAACTATTCGTCCAGGATACTAAAAACACTTGATCATGCATTCAGCTAATAAAAATAATACCTCCACTTGACATTACTTAGACATTAAAATCAAAGGAAATATCATACAAATTACATGAATAGTTTCTTTGCAGTATTTCAATTCTGACACAGACCTAATCAATTTGCATTTTCAATCACTAGACAGAATCAACAAATTTATGTTGCAGCATTTGAAACAAAACTGGTACTAACCAACGAAGGTGGGCCTAATAGATATTGGATAATTTTCTGCTGGAAGATCTGATGTCAAGAAAACACAGCAAGGACAAGCTGCTACTATTCGTCATAAAAAGGGGGAGTGTCACAGTGTCTTGAGACATCTGCAATTGGTAACCACCAAATTCAAAAGTCTTCCATAGGTATGTGACTATTGCCACATAGCACCCCATTGCTTTAGCAACCTCTTAAGATGAATTAACTGACATCTCATCAGAGGTCAGTTAACTTCAATACTAAAATTAATTTTTAGGGAGGTTCAAAGACAGCATATAAGCAAAAAACATCTGTAGAAACGCATAGCCTAAGACAAACCACTCCGATGTAAGTAATGAGAAATTTTCAATTCAGTGGGTTACAGTAAAAAAAACATTGAGTCATACTGCATGTGAGGATTTTGGTGCTTAGTTGCAAAACAAGGTAAATCTAGACATAGTGAAAACAATGGGGCTCTTTATTGAACTCTTCTTCCAAGAGTAAAATATCTGCAATTTACAAGCTAAGAAAAATTTTTAGAGCCTACTTTTGAAAAATTGCAACTATTTATAAAATATGCTATCCCATTATGGTAGCAATTATTCTCAATTATACCTGAAGCATTGCTTTGCCAACCAAAAAACCAGGCAAAAGCAACAAAAGGTCACTTTTCATATAGAAACATACCTCAGCTTGCCAGGAAGAAGGTGACTACTGAAAGAGAAAAGATTTAAAACTCACCTATTCAAAAAAGGGAAAGCTTTCTTTAAACACAGTCAGGTGTTTACCTTTTGGAACACGTATCCTCCAGGACTTCCCCAACCAAAGATTTTATCAGATGATGGGCAACAGTTTACATTTGGCTGGCTGTTGATAGTAAGGATGCCATTTCGATTCAGATGAACAAGCCGGTCACGGATCACACTTGTTTCTAGTGCAAGGTCATCCTCTGCCCAAGGAATGGTTGTAACCTGGAAAAAATGACAGTTATCATTATCTACATCCACATGAAAAGACAATATTATGCGTTGAAAGAGCAAATTAATGGTCTTCTTTTGTCCATTAAAGGCCTTACACATGAAAAGTGACAAGTTGAATTCTATTTAACAACTGGCTTTTCTTACTGCCACAGGAACATCAGACTATTTAGGTATTTCAAATAATACACTATCAAAAATACCTTTCCATCTCTTCGCTTACGAACAATACAAAAATGCTTTAAGTTAGCAACTTATTGACACACCTTCGGCTAGAAATGACCACCAGAACACCCCCTGCATTCAGTGGTAATCCTTCAAAAATGAAAAACAGCCAGAAGGAAGCAAACTTTATTTTTTACACGTGAATAAAAAGGAGCTGAAATTACATTCCAGCTACAAACCTTAAAGCCATTCTTGTTTGGATTTCCAGAAATGAATGAAGTGAAAACATCAAAGACATCCTGCTGTGTTTCAACCGAATCTCCCCACATTCTTTTCAATTCAGGTAGCCTATTTCTGTTTTTGGCAAAAAATAAATGATAATCGCTGAATCTTCCAAACGATGAGCAACTGCTGTCTCCCCATCGGCCATTAGGAAACTTTTCCCATTGTGAAGTTCTTTGAACATAACTCTCTGGCCTCAAAGACCAAAAGATTGGCCGAACATTCTCTGACATTGCTCTTTTCTCATTTTCTTCACATTGCTGCCATGGCAGAACCCGCCTTGGAACACCCTCGTCCTTCCATAAGCCAATGCGCTTTAGAATGTCTTTTGTTGCAGTTTCTCTATTCAGAGTATAGAAATGCAGGCCGCAAACTAACGCCGTCTCAAGCAGTGCTTTGCACAACTGAACAGTAAGATATGTCCCATATTTCAATACAGCTTCATCATTGTCTTTTATTGGATTAAGCACGTTCATCACATTCATCGGTATGCTAATACTGGACTCCTTTGACAATTGTCTTATGCATGAGTAACTCTGTAAAATGAAGATCAATGCAATATAATCAGGTGCATCAAGATATCATCCCATATTTTTTTACATGCAAAATTTCCAAGTTAACATCCCTTCTTTTTTCAACTCTTTGGTACATTACAAGTTATTTACATTTTACATTTCACTCCATGAAAAGAAAAGGATCCATTTATGCAATGAAATCCTCTACTCTCTCCTCATGTTATCGCACCGGCAGATTTCTCATCTTGCCTACCTTTAATTCTGCAACATATATCACCCTGGCATTTGTTCTTAATCAGCCACTGATGTACTCAAATCCTCTAATCAAGTAAATTTAAAAGGAAAACATTCATTATCATGGTGATGGTTGCTTTAAAATTTGCTCAACAGACCTGTATAGGAAGTATTCCAGGTATTATTGGAACAGCTATTCCTCTCTGTCTGCATTGTTTGATAAAGGAAACAAGATTATCAGCATGGAAAACCATTTGAGTGATCACAAAATCCGCCCCTTCTTTCACTTCTTCTTCTAAATGCTCAATACTTTCTTCATATATTACATCATCGTTTTTCAAATGGGGATACCCTGCAACAAAAATCAATTTCAAACTAACTGAGTATTCCTTGGTAGAAGAATTCAGGCACTGGTCTTCTTTGATTCTATGCAAATAAACAAAAAACAGTCTTGCAAGTGGCAGAACCTGGCCATTTTCTCAGCACAATTATAAATGTCCCCTTTTCTACCTGATGTGAGATGGGTGATAAATTAGGTGTGCAAATTTCTTCCAGTTATCAGGTGACATACATATAACCAATGGAAAACAGCCAGCATCTTAACAAGTTGGCTTATAAAAAATAACATCCAAAAATGGTGCTTTAAGATAATTTTTGAATGACAATCTATGCCTGTTTACCTGCAACGCAAACTGTGAAAAAGCTGAACTGTTGCTTGATGAATCGAACAAGATCAACAGTATTTTTGAAATCTGCATGAGTGCTTGATTGTATGGCTTCTTCTTCTTTGCTTCTTGGGGCTGAGGATCAATTCAGAGATATAAAATGATATCAAACTATAATGGATCATAGCTGTACAAATTTTTTCATGCAGAAATGTTATGCTAAATAACTTAAATTTAATTATCCTTCTGAATGTTCAATGGAAAATAGGCTTTAGGATGCAAAGATTATCATGGACTGGACACGTAAAAAATGAAGTTTAGTTTACAACAACCAGAGAAAGACACTCAAGATTCTTGGAATGGTTCATGTTCAAAGGTAAACTGAAAACAAAGTGCTCACTGGAAAACAGAAGGAAAATGCAGTAGAGGAAGGCAGGGACTAGCATACATTAGTAGCATGTGCAAGTACGTAGATCTAAGCAAGCACGAGTCACTAAAGACATCCAGAGATAGTGAATGATAGCGAGGTATGGAAACTTCAGCAACAGTTACATAAGATATGGCACCTATAATCAATTCTGATTATTCATAATTTTTGCAACAGCAAAACAGTTGAAATAATATCAACTCATTAATGGAAAATGTGCTACCTTGTTTCATTGCAATGATATTCCTTAATCCAAGTGATTTGGCTTGCTGGAGGATTTCAAATGCTTTAAACTCAGAGAGTCTGGCACAATCTAACTGTAACATGGTTTCAACACCAAATAGTTCTTGCGCAGCATTTGCAATTCTGATTGAATTATTCCTCTGAACTTCATGAAGATCATAAGTTTTCATATCAGATGTTACTCCGCAAAAGAGCGGGCTCCCTTCAACAAATCTGTCACATTTCTCCAGCAAATTGCAAGTTCCATTTTTCGTCCTTGGTGGATAGAATTCCAATGAAAAAAATTTGTCTGATGCTTTTACGTGTTGGTTTATTTTCTCCAACAAAGATCCATATATAACCTGACTGTCTAGGTATGAGGTACAGCCTTGATCAACGCAAACTGCCATCTTTATTTTCAAGCAGCTGATCCATTCACTATGGATTGTAGGTTAAATATCCTGCAAGTAAAAAGCAAAACAGTCAATTTATCCAAGCAATAACAAAGGGTATTATATTTACAACCAACTTTTTCAGCTCCCAACATCCAGAGGTGTTTAATGAAATTTTTCATCTTGGAAAATTTTTACTGTGTGCAAGTTAACACAAATAAATTCTGTTCAATAATAATACTCCAGGAACATCAGTTGAACTTTCTGCTATTCCTTTTTTACCCAATTGGTTCCAAACTACTACCATACTTTTCCAAATGAACGACATGGTTGAAAGAAAAATTGCATTTTGATTTATTTGAAAGCACTGAAAGGGCATTGCTTATTCTGGCTCACCATAGATTTCACGTGCTAAGGGAATTTACATCGGGAGATCCGGACAATTCGCGGCTGAAATTGACAATTATTACTGGAAGAAAAACGTTACAATTCGACCGTGTAAACAGCAAAAACCGTGGCACAGAGGGTAGCAAGATAAATGAAGGGTAGCAAGATAAATAGGGGCAGCAAGATAATTTTAAAGAACAAACGTTTATACCATGAAATGTAGGGTTGCATAGTGACTGAAAACCG